>CM019182.2:59231908-59313219 GCA_009739505.2 Apolygus lucorum
GAAAACACTAAACTCATATCATTCGACATCAAGACCTCTACCCTTCCATACCAGTTAACCAAACACTAGACATACTGAGAGATAAACTCTCTGACCTGTACGACGACTCATACATAAACGAACTAATCGACCTCACCCAGACGATACTCAAACAGAACTACTTCCGCTTCAACAACGACATTACAAACCACAAGACGGACTCGGAATGAGTAATCCCACTTCCTCACTACTCACTGAAACATTCCTACAGCACTTTGAGGACTTACATATACAGACACTAATGACCAAACACAACATAAAACATTACTCAAGGTATGTCGATGACATACTTTGCGTCATAGATACAGACAACACAAACGAAATACTTACTGACCTCAACAACATTCACCCTAACATCACTTACACTGTAGAAGTAGAACAGAACAAACTCACTAAACTACCTTGACATCACTATCATACGAACAGACAATCAACTACAATACGCAATTTACAGAAAACCAACAGCTACAGACACCACCATACACGCAAGCTCAAACCACCCTCAACAACACAAACTTGCTGCCTTCAGACATATGATACACAGACTCAAAACCATACCATTGACTAAACAAAACTACAAAACAGAACTAGACACAATCTACTCTATTGCCCAAAGCAATGGATACACAAACAAAACCATAGACAAACTACTCCGACAATACAATAACAAACAGAACAACCCACAACCACGAGACACAACACGAACCAACGCTGCATCTTCACATACACTGGACCAGAGACCTATAAACTCACCAACCTTTTCCAGAAGGAAGGACTTTCGACCACATTCAAAACTGACAACTCACTGAAAAATCAACTGAACACTTGCATTGACAAAACAAACAAATACGACAGAAGTGGAGTTTACAAACTGGTTTGCAGCTGTAAACACACATACATTGGACAAACAGGACGCAACTTAAAAACAAGATTCACCGAACACATCAGATCTTTTCGACTCAACACTAGACGCTCCAACTACGCAAACCACGTATATGACCATGGACATGAATTATCCGACATAAAAAACTGCATGACACTCCTCCACCCACAACAGAAAGGACGACGACTCAACATACTTGAAACATGGAAATATACAAACTACGTAAATTTGACGGACGTATAATAAACAAAAACCTACTTGACACTACCTCAGACACTATATTCAAACCACTGGACAAACTCATTCAAAAACGAAAAACACCCACAGACGGATTTACTGACAACCTGAACAACAAAAGACAACGAACAGAACACACTACCATATCTCCTTACAAACGCAAACAGCACCCTCACGACTCCACTAACTTCCAGACAACCAAACGACCTAGGATATCATAATCTCTAACAATAAATAAATAATCAACTAACCAAAAATAAAATTTAAAAAAAAAAAAAAAAAAAAAAAAAGTTAGAAATAGATATAGATATAAGTTAATCATTTTATCAATATTTAGTTATATAAGCTAGTTTATAATTTATTCATAATTTAGAATAGAAGACCACGTGGTTACCATGTGGTTACCAGGTGGTGAAGGTACAATTAGCTAATAGGATTAGTTTTATCTCCCCCTTTCACTTGACATGACAGACAAACAACCTTTCACCACGTGGTCTCGTTACTATGTGGTCCCCTTTCCTTTCTAATCCTTTTACCTACCTCCCTTTCACCCAGACTATATAAACAGAACGACGGACTGACAAACTTTAGTACTCTCTTGACGGCCTGAAGATGATGTCTTTACATCGAAAGCGCTCGCCTCCTGTACTCGACTTGCTGGTTACGACGGATTCTCCAATACGGTACGTAGATAATAATTGTATTCTTATAACTAGCGGAACTAACCCCATTCATTTAATACCAAACTAACGAAAGATTTGCAGATTCGTTAGTTTTACGTAGTGGAATTTTCCCCAACACACAGATACGTAAACTTATAACTAACTGGAGAGGGAAATCGAAGTGACCAACTGACGTGTAATTTTGACAGATTGTAGACATATTATGAGCAAAGTTAACGGTGTAATAATCGTTGATTCGTTAGTTTAGCAGTTTCGCGAGTTTGTCGGAGTGAGAAAAAGATTCGTTAGTTTGTCATAGTGGGGACGATGTGTTATGCCAGACAAAAACTTTAGTAATCTTCGCAAAACCTTCAAGTTTTCGCCAAAATGTTCATACAAACAAACAACAGACGACATAGTTATCCAGGAGGTTCAGGCAACCCTAAAGGCTCCATATTTCAAAACATATTGTTTAGTAATGCATGCATTCCAGGGGACGTCCCATTGGATAAGCATTAGATCAGTTTAACCAGTTGTTAAGTGATAAAACTGTTTCACTCGATGTAATTTATTTATTACTTTAGGCAATTTAGGCAAGAATACTGACCCCCCCCCCCCCACCATTATCTACCATAACACTTCTAGCGGCATGGGAGCCTCGAATCTGAAGAGCATTTTAAAAACCATGATCTACGATACCCAACATGCGAATTAGAGTTACCCCCCCCCCCCCCACCCAACGCCAACAATGGTGCCAGTGTGGCACCAAAGCGGAAATACGTCGTAACATTGAACTTTCATCTGTTAGTTTTGGTAGGCAGTCCGTCGAAGTTCACATCCGTATTCAAGGTGAACCACAAAAAAAAAAACACGAAATAAGCGGTTTATGGCATCATGGCACCATGTCCTGGCACCATGTTGGCACCACTATTAATTCCATGGTGGTACAGAGAATAATTCATGAAAATCCGGAGGTATAATGAGAATTTTTCCTCAATTTCAAAGCTTGGGTACAATTAGTAAGCAGTAAAGGAACCGAAGTATTGAAAAATCGGATATTTGTGAATATTATCCCCCCACTCACCACCTCCCCTTGCGAATTTTGGTACTCTGGTAAAATTATGTACATCTCGGAAGTTATTTGAGTCAAACAAAAAAAAGAAACACGCAAATCGGTTGGAAATTGAGGCTTGGGCAGAGTTTACAAGATTGTGCACGCAAACGAACGTTTTTAAGCATTAACCCCCTCTTTCCCCCTCTTAAAAAGCAAAATTCAAAATTCCGGCGCCGTAGTGCACAACTAGATAGTATTTCGCGTCAAACGAAAAAAGAACCAGGAAAATCGTTTGAGAACTAAGGCCTGGGCAGAGTACACAAGATTATGCCCAAAAACGCACGTTTTTCAAGCATTAACCCCCCCCTTTCACCCCCTTAAAAGGCAAAATTCGAAATTCCGGTGACGTAGTGCACAACTAGATAGTTATCCGCGACGAACAAAAAAGAACCAGGAAAATCGGTTGAGAACTAAGGCCTGTGCAGAGTACACAAGATTTTGTTACACACACACACATACACACACACACACACAGACATACACCTATGGTTTTTTTCGTGGATTTGGATTCAGAATGGTCTAAAACGGATTACTGTGTGGTTATTTTTTTTTCTGTTGAGTGTTGTCAAACTTCACCCCAGATCGATCGCATAAGGACGCCCAAGTCTTACTGTGGGACGTCTTAAAATGAGCCAAAAGGCTGCAAAATTATTACACAAACGCTTGCAAATCATTTCACAAAGGTTTATCATTTTTCTGTTTGTCTTATCCGCAAAGATCACAGCTTTCCCATAGTAACTATTGCTTCCGAGTCTACCAAGGTAGAGGAAGCTTTGATTTCACTTTTAAGGTTAAAAAAAGTTTGACGTGTAGATGGTCCCCTATGAAAATCATCACCATCGGACCGATATTAGCCGCTGCGCATGCGCAACACGTGAATTCCTTGCAACAGCCATAACTTCTACATTTTCCAACAATATTACAAATTGTGCCGGCTGATGTGGAATGGTCCCCTATAAGAGTAGGGCAAGGTACTTAGAGATTGATGTTTTGATATTAACTACTATGCATCGGATCATCTACACAGTTGGGTTATGGATACGAGAAAGCTATGTGCCACACCCCTTTGGAAGACTTTTTTTTCGACCTTGAAGAGTGAAAACAAAGCTTCCGCAAGCTTGGTAGACTCGGAAGCAATAATCGGATTGGATACTTAACAATATGTTTAAATTGCAATTTGAATCTGGTTAATCTTGTGACACCTTGAGACCGCTGTGGAATTCTTAAAATGTTTTCGGTGACAATAGTGACACCACGGTCTAATTAAGGTTGAAATGTTTTCCTTTGCAGGAATGGCGACACATTTACAAAATCTGCTTAACAGCCGGGTCAAGTACAGAGTGTACCCAGCGCATCGAAATGTTTGCGTTTCGCAATACGAGTACATCTGTCCACATGAAGTCTGTACATCGTTTACTGCTAACCATTGGAAGTAAGAGAATTCAGGAGAAAAAACGGAAAAATGCTGCAAATTAATACACAAAGGTTTTTATTTTTCTATACAGGGTGTAAGCCTAACTGGTCTGCCATACGGTACCAGTCGATTCTACAACTAATTTGCAACAAAAAATGTCCCTTAGCGATTTTTTTTTTTTATAAACCCTTCGTTTTCGAGTTATTTTAACTTTAAACTTTTTTTCGTGATTTTGACCTTATGTCATTAAATCGGTCGTAACACCTTTAATTTGCTGTGTAAATTACAATTTGAGGATACCGTTGGAAAGAGCATTAAATTTCCTACCTATCGGATAAATGCCTTAACATTTTTTTGAGTCAAGGTTTGAGACATGAAAACGGTATCCTCAAATTGTAATTTACACGGCTAATTAACGAACAAATTTCTCCCCTAAATTCGGTTGTAAAATATGTTTTGATTATACCATTGGAGAGCTGAAATTCTGGCGCAGTTTTTACTGTTCTTGCATCTTGAAAAAATGTTGATCCTCGTAGTTCAATTTATGATTGAAAAAATGTAAGGTTTCCAAAATTACGTAAAATTCTCTTTTTACAGGACGTTTTCATGTCTCAAACCTTGACTCAAAACAAAGTTAAGGCATCTATCCGATAGGAAATGTAACGCTCTTTCTAACGGTATCCTCAAATTGTAATTTACACTGCTAATTAACGGAGTTATGACCAATTTAATGACATAAGGTCAAAATCACGAAAAAAAAGTTCAAAGTTAAAATAACTCAAAAACGAAGGGTTTAAAAGAAATTGCTAATAGACATTTTTTGTTGCAAATTAGTTCTAGAATCGACTGGTAACGTATGGCAGACCAGTTAGGCTTACTGTATAGATCACTCGTCTGCAAAGAACACGGCTTTGCCATTGTCACCATCTACCAACCGTAGATGGTGACCTACCACATAACTGGTGGTGTGGTACCTACCACATAACTACTTCATAATCAAGTTTATTTGGAAGAAATAAACTCTTCACACTCAGTACGAAGAAACAGGGAGTTTGGGTTGCACTAATTGTTAATAAATGTGATTACTGGAGTACACTGAGTCCACTCGAAGAAACGAACAACGATCGCAATTTGGTCAGCTAACATTTGAACGGAGTTAGGCCTCTTTTGCGATTCACACTCGTGTTTCTGATTTAACGTGAGTCCAACCTTCAGTTCCCATGGGGACCAAACGGTTGGTCCTACAGAGCTCTGGGTGGTCTCATTCGATTCTAAAAATTAAATAATATTTCAAATTGATGAAAAAAACAATACCTTTGTATCAAAATGTTTGAGCTAGGGCGCTTTAAAGATGTAAACAATTGTTTTTCAACCCTTAGAAGTGAATGACATCAACCAAATGCCTCGGGGCACAATCAGACCACAAATGGAGCCCATTTTCTCAAATTTCATAAAAATCGGTCCATGGGAACTACGGAAAGTGCCGCGTAGAGAGAGAGAATTTTGTTAGAAACATCTTTGGAACAACTTTAGCTTCAAATAGTCACGAGAATTCACGGGGGGGGCACTAAATGTTGAATTTAGCAGATATTTTTATTTTTTAAATGTCAGCTCCACCTTATTCTACTACTCTATTCTCTAAATTCACCATTCTAACATCAGGAACAGCTCACACGATCTACTGGGGCCTCCAAGAAGGTGCTTCCCTCTCACAGGTTTGTGTTGGTTCGAGTAGATCTTAACCCAATTCCGATGATGTGGTCACTGAATACTTCTGTATTCATTGTAAGAACACATTTACATTGATTGCAATAAGAATCTTTCGTGAATCTCATTTCATGACCGACTTGAAATGAGTTAATATAAGGGCAGCTTCCTCGTCACTGGATTCAGATGGTTGAAGAGTCGACATCCAATTTGGTAAGGGCTCGTATTAATTAACTTATTCAATGAGGAATAGCAATTTATAAGTTGGTCAGGATATTTGAGTTGGTTTTTGCAAATATGAGGCATTGGAAAACGTACAGCTAGGGAGCTTCAGGATTCCGAGCTCGCGAAAATGCCCCTTACAACTCTCATTCCAATTATAGGTACAGGCTTTTTTTGCATCTTGAATAAATATCATGCTGTCAGCGTGACAAGAGTTTCCCCATACGACCACACAGTACATTAATCGACTAGCAAAGCAAGCATGGTGTACCATGAGCAAAACCTCAGGTGAAACAAAATGAGCAAGTCGTCGAAGCAAGCAGTTGCAGCTGGCCGGTTTAGAAGACAGCATCTCTGTGTGGCTTTGCCAGGATAGTTGGTTGTCGACCAATAATCCTAGAACGTTTACCAAATTATCGAGAAGACCATCCATTTTGAACTTTAGGTATTGGGTTTTTTCAGAGGGTTTTGGGTTTATAGGGAGAGCATTAGCCGAGCACCATTCACTGACAATGGGGGGTGCGCCTTCATTTTTTTAGATTTTTAATCGTAAGTAGACTACATCTTGAGAATTTTGGCACCAACCGCGACCTTCTAGCGTGAGTAGATCTGTTTCTATGATTTTTCCAAGTTTCGACCGTTTATGACGTCACGCGCCCCTCTCGCCTGGGCGGGACCCCCCAGCCCACTGTGGCGTCATAAACGGTCGAAACTTAAAAAATTCATAGGAAAAGATTCACGCACGCTAGAAGGTCGCGGTTGGTACCAAAATTCTCAGAATGTGGTATTCCTTAGATTAAAAATAACAATAAACAGTTTTTCCTACCCAGGCGCACACCCTATTGATTCTGATTGAACTATTTTGGAGAGTCTCACGAGTCGAACCAGCAGAAACAAAGGAAGCGGTATCGGCAAACAAAACTATGCGACCACGATCTAGTGGCTGGTAAGCGAGATCGTTCACGAACAAAATGAACAGGAGTAGAAGTTATGGCTGCGACAAGGAAATCACATTTGCGCAGTGGCTATCAGTAGTAAATAATGGATAATCAGGGCAATGATTTATAGGGAACCTATACACGCCAACCCGCACAATCATCATCGTTTAGTTTTGCCCGTTACAAGGACTGAAAACACGTTTCAAAGTATGTAGAATCTGAAAATCGAAAAAAAAGTTTGCCGTCCATACGCTGTACGCGGCACTTTCCTTAGTTTCCATCGACCGATTTTGATGAAATTTGGTATATGGGCTCCATTTGGGGTCTAGTTGTGCCATGAAGCATTTGGTTGATGTCAGTAAGTTCTAAGGGTTGGAAAATTAGGGCTGACATTTTTAAAACGTCCTAGCTCAAAGTATTGTAATGTGAAGGTATTGTTTTTTCATCAATTTAAAATAATATTGAATTTTTGGAAACAAACAAGACCACTTTGAATAAGAGCTGTGAAGGACCAACCGTTCGCTCCCCATGATACCTTAAGGGTTTGACTTACGATAAATCAGAAACACGAGTGTGAATCGCAAAATAGGCCTAATCTCCGTTTAAATTTAAGCTAACCAAAATGCGATTGTTGTAATGTTTCTTCGAGTCGTACTCAGTTTTGCATCCTTGGCAACCAGTACCTAATCACATTTTCCAATAATTAGGGCAACCCCAACTCCCTATTTCATCGAATTCAGTGGGAAGCTTTTATTTCTTCAAAATAAACTTGATTGTGAATTGTAAAGTAGAAAAAATACAGTACAAAAAATGCATACCAAAGTACGTGAAAGAGTCTCTGTATGTTTGGTCTGTGTCCGATCAAAACACGCTTAGGTAACCTATGGCGTTCAAAGTTCCACAGATGCTACCCACCCCATGCAACTTTTATACCTTTATGTTGCTGGCCCATTACCTCGAACCCATTCTCAATATACCCACATTTTGATCCCTGCGGATGGCTTTTTCCGCTATCCTTACCTCCTACTGATAAAAACATATTGTTTAGTAATGCATGCATTCCAGGGGACGTCCCATTGGATAAGTATTGGATCAGTTTAACCAGTTGGTAAGCGATAAGACTGTTTCTCTCGATGTAATTTATTTATTACTTTAGGGAAGAAATAGTGACCCCCCCCCCCTCACCATTAGAAACCATAACACTTCTAGCGGCATGATAGCCTCGAATCTGAAGAGCATTTTAAAATCCATGATCTACGACACCCAACATACGAATTCGAGTTCACCCCCCCCCCCCCCCCCACCACCACCAATGGTGCCAGTCTGGCACCAAAGCGGAAATACGTCGTAGCTTTGAACTTTCATCTATTAGGTTTAGTAGACAGTCCGTCGAATGTCACATCAAGGTGAAACACCAAAAAACCCAAGATATATGAGGTTTATGGTGCCCTGGCACCATGGTGGCACCACCTTTATTTCCATGATGGTACAGAAAGTAATTCATGCAAATCCTGAGGTATAATGAGAATTTTTCCTCAATTTCAAAGCTTGGATACAATTACTCGTAGTAAGCAGTAAAGGAACCGAAATATTGAAAAATTGGATATTTTGTGAATATTATCCCCCCACCCATCCCCTCCTCTTGCAAATTTGGGTACTCTGGTGAAATCATGTACAACTCGGAAGTTATTTTAGTCAAACAAAAAAAGAAACACACAAATCGGTTGGAAATTGAGGCCTGGGCAGAGTTTATAAGCTTATGCCCGCAAACGTACGTTTTTTAAGCATTAACCCCTTCTTTCCCCCCCTTAAAAGGCGAAATTCGAAATTCCGGCGTCTTAGTGCACAACTAGATAGTTTTCCGCGTAGAAGAAAAAAAGAACCACGAAAATCTGTTGAGAACTAAGGCCTGGGCAGAGTACACAAGATTATGCCCAAAAACACACGTTTTTTGAGCATTAACCCCCCCTTTCCCCTCCTTAAAAGGCAAAATTCGAAATTCCGGCAACGTAGTGCACAACTAGATAGTTTTCCGCGTCGAAAAAAAAAGAAACAGGAAAATCGGTTGAGAACTAAGGCCTGTGCAAAGTACACAAGATTTTGTTATACACACACACACACATATACATACATACACACACACACAGACATACACTTATGGTTTTTTTCGCGGATTTGGATTCAGAATGGTCTAAAACGGATTACTGTGTGGTTATTTTTTTTTCTGTTGAGTGTTGTCCTCCTTCACCCCAGATCGATCGCATAAGGACACCCAAGTCTTACTGTGGGACCTCCTAAAAATAGACCACAGATACCATAATTGCAGATCACTAATAAGCAAAAGCACAGCTCCCATTGACCAGCCAATTGTAATTCGACAACTGCAGAGTGCAACAGGTGGGCCAGGACAGTTTCCCCAGGGATGCCTCCCAAAATTCATCACCAGTTAAAATTTGGCATCACCAGTCCCCTATATGACCCAAATTTTCTCACCACGGGGGGGGGGGGGGGGTGATGATACAATCACTCAAGGGCGGACACTTCCTGAGTAGGGGAAGAGAGAGATTGACGTCATGCGATAAGACAGGATTGTCGGGTTTGCGGCTCGATGTCTCTGTTCCCCGAGTCTGTGCGTTTCACGCAAGTTATTATTGAATACACCTCCTTCATTCAGATTATGTGTCTCATTTTCCCCCCATTTCCAAATAATTAGATCCCCGACTGGAGATCATTACACAATGTAGTAGGAAGGCCTATGGAGGTATCAGCGGTATGGTGGATAGTGGGAATTGTAAAGCTGTGTTTTTTGCCCGTGATTGAACTATACCAGAAAATAATAAAACTTTTTGCAATAATTTGCAGCATTTTTTCTTCAACTCCTAATATTGAAAACTTGCAGGAACAATAGTTAATCTGGTCATGCCGTATCATTAAATTCTATTTCTAAATGTGGATGAGAGGCAATATTCAACGATTTTCAAAATTAGTTTTCAACAAGAATGTACAATAAATGCATTGCTGTACTGCTTACCTAATTTCCAGCGAATTGCGTATTGAGTGTTGGGAGACCAGGGCCAAAATTGGCGCGATTTGTGACCACGACAAAGGAGCTCCTGTAGTATGTGATGGAGCCATTCAAGGAATCATCAACCGTGGTGCCTTTCACACAAGGTGCAACATTGGACTTCCCATGGCATTTCTCGTAGCTAGGATCTACAAGGATGTTCCACAGTTCCTGGAAAAAGCGAAGATTTATGCGGAGGATCCATTCAAAATCAAATCAAATCCTTTTCCTCCTCCTGTCATCCCGCCCACTAAGTTTCCAAGTGGGGACATTTGCCCGGAACCAAACGCAGGGACTTCCACTGGGGATAAGTGTCCGAGGCCAAGACCGGAACCATGGAACCCAAAACGTAGGTTGCGCAGAGAGGCTACATCTTCCTCATCTTCTCTCAACCCAACATCCCAATTCACCATTCCTAAAACCTCACTGATTGTCTCGCTTATTCAAATCATGGTTTTGTGTTCGAATTGAAACAACCTAGGTTGTGTTTAAGACAATATAATCAAATCAATGGGAATTAAGAAAGTTTTCAACGATAATGTTTCGCTTTCATGTTAATTTTTAGTTAATAAAGATCATATTTTTTCACGAATCAGATTTTATTGATTTTCTACAAGGCTACGGTGAACGGCCACTTAGTTTGATTCTTAAAACCATGGAAGGTGTTGGTGACAGAGTCAAATGTTTTTAGAGGTTTACTCTGCGAGTTATGAATTATTTTTCAATCTGAAAGCGCGAATGTGCTCAGAATTTATAAATGAAGGTAGCTGTAATTGTAGTTTTTGAAATTCCACTTCAATTTCGATGAATATTTTATATCTGTTTATTGTTGACACGTCGGCTGTGGGAACCGATTCCCAAGTTTCACCGTGTCCTGAAATGTTTTTTCGAGCAAACCAGCGCCTGAATAGTTAATGGTGTGGGATGGATGAAAATCGGGCTGATTTCGGAAAATAATTCTCCCGTCATTTTTGGGAGACAATCAAAATTTATGATTTCAAAAAATAACCTGGAAAACGGACCTCTTCATCGTGAAGCGGAAACGCTCGATGATTGGCTGTTCGGATCGCCGTCTCCTCCCATTGTTGCCCGATGGTACGACGAAATCGTGTTATTGAAGAGGGAAGTTATCAAATTATCCCCATCTTGCTTTTTCTATTTTTTTTTCTTCAGTTTTTAGATTTCGATCTCTACTGGTTTTGTGAAATGTTGCATCTGAGGACTATAGATTTCACGATCTCAGCGCTTCAAGCGGCCGTACAAGAACTATTCCAGGTTGACGTCATCCTCCCGGGTTTTTTAACGTTCACAGTTTCTACACTCTTTTGTTTATTCGTTAATTGGGAAGTACGGGCTGAATGTTTGCCGTAGGGGGATTTTCGAGGCGCTTAATCCGATTTTGGGGTCAAAAATAGGAAATTCTGACATGGTGAAATCCCTCATTCAAAGTCGTGTTGGTCGGGGATTATAACTTGCCAAATATTGACTGGGCTGCCTGGAATCAGGAGTCACTACCTGTACATTCAAACCTCAAAATTTCAACAGTCTTTGACTACGTACAGCTCTTCAATCTGAGGCAGTTTAATTACCTCCCTCGGAAACGTCATCGACTTTCTGCTCGTTGATTTTGATAACAACCATCTGATGTGCTCAGTTTGGCGTCCTTAGCGACGTGTTATCAAATTTCCTAATGGAGGGTCATTTTTAGGGGTGTGTCGGTCCAGGTATTTCCCTGGAACGGTTCCAACGGTTACGGTGACAAAGATGTAACCGTTCCAAATTACCGGTACAGTTCCATTACCGGTACAGGCGATCAAATCCCACTCACATGACATGGATGAAGCAAGCTGTCAAATCCCTATTGTCCTTCTTCCATGCTTATGATCTCAACTTGCAATACAATAGCATCATTTTCCTTGACAATTCGCTAAAAGGAAGGAATTTGAACAAGTGTTACAAAAGAGGCAATTTATTATAAATAATAGTTACCAAACAATAAGAACTTAACATGACAATAATAAATTAATAATACTGGAGACAACTTCCATGCTAACCAGTCCAGAAGATAACTTTCCGCTCAAGAGCCATTCCATGAACCATTCCATGTCCATGGAAGTAGTTAGGGCGCTTCCAGGTACAACATGGAACAGAACTGAAAACAAGATCCATGCTTACCGGTCCAAAACCCTTCCCGTTCCAGAGCCATTGAACCATTCTATATGATATCTTATCGGTCCGGTTACATCCTTACCGGTCCAGTTCCATCCTCACCAATCAGAATGATCAGATTGATGAGATGATTGATCAGATCATTCTGATTGGTGAGGATGGAACTGGACCGATAGAAAAGTTTCTCTTCCCGGTCCAGAGCCGTTTCATCAAGATATCTTATCAGTCCGTGGAACTGGACCGGTAAGGGTCGAGTTTTTGTCACTGCGTGGAACCGTTCCAACCTGATACTCGGTTCCACAGTCCCGGTACAGCTGTACCAACACACCTCTAGTCATTTTCCTAAAAAGGGACAATCGGTATCCCAAGATTTCAAAAAACTTAAAGTCCGACTCAAGTTCTGCCAAAAATCAGGGATTAATCTCACACCATACTGATTGAATTTCGACGAAAGAACACACAGTGGGACGCTTAATTAATTAATTAAAAATTAAAGAAGAAAACCTATCGGAAGAAACCTATTGGCGTGGTTTCCGCGTAAAGGAAAATACTCGGAACCCCATCACCATGAGGAGGGAGAACTGGGAGTTATTCCGAAAATTGAACCAGGGCGGGACGCAGATGTAGAAAAGGGTTAAACCAACGTGGAACACAGTTTTTCTGATAGCAACCTAGAAACCTCCGAAAGTAACCAAGTAATCTCGATCTATCGGTTTTTCGAGCCAAAACTTGGTACCAGGGGATTTTTACGGTTGCTGAATACAGTTTTGAGGTCGAAAAATGTAAAGTTTTTAAATTTGCTACGGAAAATTCAAATTAAATTGTTAAAAACTAGAAAAAAGTATTTTTTGAAAAAGGCAGATGAAAGATACAAGTTCCTGGGTGGCACTTAGGTTTTTAAGGCTTTTCCCGCATTCTGGTGCTGTTCTGCTGAAGTGTAACCATATCGCTGGAACCAGCTCGGTAGAAACAAGAACTGGAGACCAAAAAGAAAAAATAATTTCGATTTCTAACCATTTTACATAGGGCAGATGAATGACAGACAGTGACTGTGACACCACGTTTTTGCAACTGAAACCACCTGTGCACGCCTCCACATAGAAGAAATACGATTTCCGCCGCTTTCATTGATAACCTAACGACTAACCTCACCTCTTACAGTGGTAGTAAAACCGCGGGAAACGATAAAAAGCCGCCAAAATACGAATACACAAAAAAGGCAGATTAAAGACAGAAACCTCAGGAAAAGCACATTTTATCCTCCTGCTCGCTTTATTTGCTGCTGAAAAAAATCTGCAAACCCATTTTGGTTTATTATTTCCAATAATAAGCCTTTGGAATCGAGCATGAAAAAAAAAATTTTAACCCCCCCTCAAAATTTGATGTTTTACGTTTCAAGGTACGTAGAATACGAAAATCGAATAAAAAAATTTCCGTCCGTCCGCCGTACGCCGTCCGCCGTACGCCGTACGCGGCACTTTTCTTAGCAACACTGGACCGATTTGGTTCAAATTTGGTATATGGGCTCCATTTGGGGTCTAGTTGTGCCGCGAAGCTTTTGGTTGATGTAGGTCACTTCTAAGGGGTGAAAATTAAGGGTTGAAATTTTCAAGAGAGCCCTAGCTCGAAAACTCTCTAAATAAAGGTATCGTTTTTTCACCAATTTAAAATAGTATTGAATTTTTAAAAATTTTTGAGACCACCCGGAGCTGTGTAGGACAAACCGTTCGGTCCCTACGAGTACTTGAAGGTTTTCCTTCGATAAAACAGAATCATGAGTGTGAATCGCAAAAGAGGTCTAATCTCCATTCAAGTTTTATCGGACTAAAATGCGATCGCTGTTCATTTTGGTTTATTATTTTCAATAATAAGCCTTTGGAATCGAGCAAGAAAAAAAATTTTAACCCCCCCTCAAAATTTGATGTTTTACGTTTCAAGGTACGTAGAATACGAAAATCGAATAAAAAAATTTCCGTCCGTCCGCCGTACGCCGTACGCCGTACGCGGCACTTTTCTTAGTTACCATGGACCGATTTCGATGAAATTTGGTATATGGGCTCCATTTGGGGTCTAGTTGTGCCGCGAAGCTTTTGGTTGATGTAGGTCACTTCTAAGGGGTGGAAATTAAGGGTTGAAATTTTCAAGAGTGCCCTAGCTCGAAAACTCTCGAAATAAAGGTATCGTTTTTTCACTAATTTTAAATAGTGCTGAATTTTTAAAAATTTTTGAGACCACCTGGAGCTCTGTAGGGCAAACCGTTCGGTCCCTACGAGTACTTGAAGGTTTTCCTTCGATAAAACAGAATCATGAGTGTGAATCGCAAAAGAGGTCTAATCTCCGTTGAAATTTTTTCTGACTAAAATGCGATCGCTGTTCATTTCTTCGATTTGTATACAGTTTTGCCTTCTGCGTAACCAGTAATCAAATTTCCATAATCAAAAGTCAATGGAGAATACTGAATGCGCCTGAGTGGTCACTGATCAGCTGAGTGAGCTCCAAGGCCATTTCCTCTCCTGTTGAACGCAGGAACCTGAAATTTGAGAGGGCTGGTCAATTGAGAATGCTGAAGGCGCCTGAGTGGTCACTGATCAGCTGAGTGAGCTCCAAGGTCATTTCCTCTCCTGTTGAACGCAGGAACCTGAAATTTGAGAGGGCGGGTCAAAGGAGAATGCTGAAGGCACCTGAGTGGTCACTGATCAGCTGAGTGAGCTCCAAGGCCATTTTCTCTCCTGTTGAACGCAGGAACCTGAAATTTGAGAGGTCTGGTCAAAGGAGAATGCTGATGGCGCCTGAGTGGTCACTGATCAGCTGAGTGAGCTCCAAGGCCATTTTCTCTCCTGTTGAACGCAGGAATCCTGAAATTTGAGAGGGCGGGTCAATAGAGAATGCTGAAGGCGCCTGAGTGGTCACTGATCAGCTGAGTGAGCTCCAAGGCCATTTCCTCTCCTGTTGAACGCAGGAAGCTGAAATTTTAGAGGGCGGGTCAATGGAGAATGCTGAAGGTGCCTGAGTGGTCACTGATCAGCTGAGTGAGCCCCAAGGCCATTTCCTCTCCTGTTGAACGCAGGAAGCTGAAATTTGAGAGGGAAGGTCAAGGGAGAATGCTGAAGGCGCCTGAGTGGTCACTGATCAGCTGAGTGAGCTCCAAGGCCATTTCCTCTCCTGTTGAACGCAGGAACCTGAAATTTGAGAGGGTGGGTCAATGGAGAATGCTGGAGGCGCATGTGTGGTCACTGATCAGCTGAGTGAGCTCTGTGACATGGAACAACTGGATGGGGATGAACCCAGGCTAGATGGAGGAAAAATAAAAAAAGAAACTCTGATTTAAAAAAAAATTTGAATCAATATATTTTCTTCCTTTCGGAAATTAGTTAACTTTCTCAGTCTTCTGAGTCTCAGGGAATCGTCACAGTTATAATCACAAGCGGTACTAATTTAATGGAATTCTTCCTACGGCCGTGGAATGTAAACTAATGTTATTTGCTAGCTTATAATTTAAACTTATTAATTTTCCTCGAGGTGGCAAAATGGCAGGAAGGAAGAGGGGGATGGTGTCGTCAGAAACCTCCCAAGACTTGAATTCCAAGATGAAATGCTCGAAAATTTTAGCCCGATATCTGAAACTGACCAACGAAACTGTTGGTTAGGGGATGAGAAGGGAGAGTTTGAATTTAAAAAGAAATTGCTATGAAACGAGGTATTGAAGGAGGTCGCTAAAGGGGTTAACCTATCCAAGCTTACCGGTACGGTATTTGAATAGCCTTCAGCAGCGGAAACTCGGGAGAAGTCTTCTCGAGATACGATGTGATCCGATTCGGATCATCCGAAGAGATCTGGTAACAAAGAACGGAGATATTATGATGAGAAGGATGTTTTAAATTTTCTCGACGCCAAATGACGAAAGCCCCAACAGGCTTGGTGATGGAAGCTTACCAGGCAGGAGAAAATCGTCCTCATGAAGGTGAAATCCCGTAGGTCGGTCGGCACTTCGCTGATCCAACTTGATGCGAAAGAACGTTGCCTTCTTGAGGAAGTTTGAATCCCGTTTTCCAGATGAAGAAACGAATAAAATTTTGTTTGAACGAACGGACGGCAATGTGGTGATGGCAAAGAAAAGAGAGAGCCGGAGGGTGAAGAAAAGATGGCCACCGGTGCCACTCCAAGTGGTGATAATAAAAAATTTTCTTCTGCTAAGTTTTCCCTTTTCCTAGAAAGGAATTTTCCTTGGGCAAATTAATTAGTAAAGTACCCACAGTTCTTGAACTACATAAATTTTATCTGAGTAAAAAGAAAATATCCTCAGTCTCGGCTAACCAGAAGGCAGTGGACCAGCTGCGGACGGTTGGCGCCGA
Source organism: Apolygus lucorum (assembly GCA_009739505.2). Classification (NCBI taxonomy): domain Eukaryota; kingdom Metazoa; phylum Arthropoda; class Insecta; order Hemiptera; family Miridae; genus Apolygus; species Apolygus lucorum. Next base: position 59,248,710 of record CM019182.2, read on the forward strand.
AACCACGTTTAAACTGTAGCGGGAAATTCAAAGTTTTCACGTTACATACTCCTCTCTAGTGGTTGAGGTCGGTAGGTAAAGCTTGAGTTTGGAGGGGTGCCAGGATCCAGCAGTTCTTCCGTGGCTGTCCTTAAGTTTGCAGGTACCTCCTGGGCTCACGGAAGTTACTGTGTACGGTCCCTCGAACTTTGGGTTCAATTTTGATGCGATGCGGTCAGCTGCTGATGAAAGGGTGAATGTCTTACGCAGAACTTGGTTTCCAACGTTGAATCTGTCAGGACGATGACGAAGGTTATACCGCTGGCTCTGATTGAGACTGGCTTTCAGGAGGTTCTCTTCAACCAGATGGCTGAGCTCCTTCAGTTTCACCATGCGCTTCGCCCATATTCCCGAATCAGCATTCAGATCAGCCGGGCTTGAGGCATCGGTAGCAGAAGAGAGGGCCTTCCTTGAAAAAGAGTTAGCAGAAAGTAATTCTCTACCAAAATTGAGGAATGCAGGCGAATATTTAGTGGACCCATGCACTGCACTATTAAGTGCGAATTGGAGTTCACCCAAATACTTGTCCCATTTAGTGTGGGATTCTTTGTCAAGATAAGTTACGATAAGTTGTCGGATATTCCTGTTTGCCCTCTCCGTAGGATTGGCTTGGCAGTGATAAAGTGGGGTTGTCCAATGTTCAATACCACATGATTCGGCCAGAGAGCGAACAGCCGAGCTAACAAAATTGGTAGCGTTATCCGTTATTAGCCTCATGGGAGTCCCAAAACGGTTCAATATTACCAAACGAAATTTGTCCAGAATAACCGCAGAGGTAGCAGACCTTATTGGAACCAGCTCTACCCATTTTGTAAAGACATCTTCGAAGACCAACAAGTATTTATTCCCATTTGAACTAGGCGGAAAAGGGCCCATGATGTCTGTGGACACGGTATGCCATGGTGTTGTAAGGTAGCGAGGGTACATCAATCCTCGGGGAGTAGTGTTTTGGGGCTTAACACGCTGGCATGTGTCACATCTTTGAATATAACGGACTATATCTTGGTACATTCCTGGCCAGTAGTACAAGCGGCCAATACGCCAGTGGGTTTTTGCGACACCAAGATGTCCAGCCTGTGGATCATCGTGGCTTTCATGTAGAATTTTTGGCCTTAGGCTCCATGGAATTACAAGTTTCCATTCCTCGCTAGGCTCTTCCAGTTCACCTTTGAGGAAGGATTTACGATGGTAGAAGAGATTATTCCCTTCAATTTTCCAATCTGGATGCAGATCAGGAGAATTTTGAACTTTGTAAAATTTCCTGTTATACCACTCATCTTTGGTGGCGTTTTCCCGAGGGTTGGTGGTTGTGACGGCAGAGAGAGCTTCGATTTGAGGAGAAATCCGAGAAAGAGCGTCCGCTACACAATTTAATTTACCTTTCCGGTACTGTACTTCGAAACGATATGGCTGCAACCGGAGTATCCAGCGAGCGAGACGTCCTGAGGGGTTTTTCAAGCTTAACAGCCATTTTAGACAAGAATGGTCCGTTATGACTACAAATTCAGATCCTTCCAAATATTGGCGGTTCTTTTCTATTCCCCAGATCACGGCCAAGGCTTCCTTTTCCGTGACGGAATAATTCCTCTCGGCTGAAGACAACGATCGCGAGCAATAAGTGATGACGCGTTCACAGCCATCCTGAATTTGGGTCAGAGTTGAACCAATTCCGAAATTACTTGCATCTGTCTGCAGCATAAAAGGGAGATCGAAATTTGGACGAGCTAGAATGGGAGCGGAAGTCAGCGCTCTCTTTAATGTTTCAAACGCTTGGATTTGTTCATTTGACCATGTCCAAATTTTCCTTTTGCTCAAGAGAGACGTAAGCGGCGAGACCACTGTAGAGAATCCATCAATAAAGCGGCGATACCAGCCAGCCATTCCTAGAAATCGGCGAAGCTGTTTGACATCACGAGGAGGAGGGAATGACATGACAGCCTCAGTTTTGTCAGGGTCAACGCTAATTCCCTCGGCATTGACACGGTAACCAAGATATTTAACCTCTTTGCATCCAAATTCGCACTTAGCTGGATTTATCTGAAGCCCAGATTCACTCAGCCTACGGAACACTTCCTTTAGTAGTTCGCAGTGAGATTTGAAGTCTGGAGTGCAAATTAGGATGTCGTCAAGAAAGACCACTACTCGTGGATACAAATCCATGAAAATTGAATCAGCGAGTCGTTGGAAGGTTGCTGGGCTATTAGTCAGACCGAAACTCATGGTCTTAAAACGAAAGAGACCTCGACCAGGAACAATGAATGAGGTTATGTCCCTGCTTTCCTCGTCTGCCAAGGGGACCTGTAGGAATGCTTGACAAAGGTCTAGTTTTGACAGGTATGCTGCATGGCGAAGGGAATCAAGCAGGGTATTCATGTTAGGCATAGGATAGGAATCTTTCTTTGTGCAGGAGTTGATTCGACGGTAGTCAACGCAGAAACGATACGAGTCGCCCTTCCTCACCATCACAACAGGCGATGCCCAAGGAGACTGGCTAGACTCGACGATACCAGATTTCAGCATGTCATCTAACTGGGTGTGCATAGCTTCTAATACCTTGGGGGAATAGTTGAAAGCACGTTGTTTGATTGGAGTTGCTGATCCTACATCAATCTTGTGGGTGATGAGTGTGGTTAAACCGGGAGAATTGCTCAAAGACTCCAGACCAGCAGAAACTATTCCGTCTAAGATGTTGCGTTCTGAATCTTTTATTTCTTTTATACCGCAGCAAGCGACATTTAGTGGATCAGAACCATGACGAAACTGTACGGTATGACTATAAGGAGCACAAAACTGAAATTTTTGTTTAGGATTGTCGGAATACCACCAAACTTGGCTATGAGGGTCGGTGACTACTTTATTGTCCTTCAAAAAGTCTAATCCCATGACAATCGGGAATGACAATGAGCTCAAATAGTAAAGGCGACAAGATTTTATCTGATTTCCTATAAGGAAATTGAAGTGGTAACAACAAACAATGGTGACATGGCTTCCATTTGCCATTTGGACGGTGAATGGATCAATCTTTTCATTTGGGATGTTAATTGAATCTTGGTTTGGTTTGAAACCTAGAATTTCCAAACCGATATCTCCTATAAATGAAAGGCGGGAACCAGTGTCACACAAAGCGGGAACGGTAACGTAATCCTTCAAGTCCGATGACTCAGAGGGTTTGTAAAATAGTGACATGATGAGTAAGTCCGATGTCACATTGAGATTGCAACATGCGTTGTAGCGGTGAAGAGGCGGCACGTTAGAGGAACATGTAGATGGTGAGATCAACGACGACGATAAACTAGACGAGATGAGTGCGGGAGAATTTGATGACTGGGCGGCAGATGGCGGTAGCGGGAAGGTAGTGGGAGAGTCGGAACGAGAATGCGGTAACTCAGAAGTAGGTATTTTGGGGTCGGCAAACGGCAAGGGAACTTGTGGGACCCCTAAGGCAGGTTCCCTTGTCCATTTTTTGATTTTTCGCTGCAGTTGGGACAAGTGAATATGTTCACTTCCTTATATCCACACCTATAACAAAACTTCTTTCTTGGCAACGAGCAAACCGAAAATACGTGTGGACCACCGCAATTCCAACAGACTATAGGAGCTGTTGTGGGAAAGGTGTTGTCATCTGGAGGAGCTGGCTTGACCACTGAACTGGCTACAGGTTTGTTATTCCCAGACCTAGAAACATTAGGGGAATTCGCTTTGGAAGAATTGACATTGAACAACTCAACCGCTCCGGAACCTCTATTGTGGTTTCTGGGAGTGGGGGATTTTGCCTTTGAATGTTCCCTGGGACTTGACTTATTCCCAGATGAAACCATATTTTCTGTGGAAAAACTCCTCTCTACGCAAACGGTCGGTAACGTACGTGATAAGCTGATCATACCTAGGGAGATTGTCACCAGCATGTCTGTCTTCAAAACTTCGACGAGTTGCGGGATCTAGATGGCTCAGAGCTATTTGAAGTTTGAGAAAATCAAAGGCGTCGACGAGATTTAAGGATGTGAGGGAATCGAAATTGTACTTATGGACACTCAAGTAACGCTGAAGCTCGGGAAGTGACTGTTCTCGGATGGGCTTAAAATCGAGTATATTTGAAATGAGATGACTCGCTAGCCGACGTTTGTTGTCATAACGTGCTTTGAGAGCGTCAAGAGCGACTTGATAGCTTGGACCAGTCAAGGGGAAACAAGAGACCACCGCGAGAGCATCTCCCCGAAGGCTAGACCTAAGGTACTGAAATTTCTTAACAGGGGGTATACTATCATCAAGATGAACCAGAGATTCAAAAAGAGCGTAATAATTTAGCCACTCCTCGATCTTCCCTGAAAATACGTTCAGGTTGATACGAGGTAACTGCGAGGAAGATGACGTACTAGCCTCACTATTCAGAGCAGGGTTATCAGACTTAAGATTAACATTTGCCAGGTTGAGATAATTAGCTCGAGTAGTATCAATGAGATCGGTAAAACTAATATACGCTTGAGATACTTCAATTTGCATCTTATCAGAAGAACATGCTATATTAAAGGATCTTATTCGACTACATAGAGTGTCTAACTTTTCTTCAATCCTTGATAAGCGTTCGTACTTAGGTAGGAACGATCGGACATTTTCAGCAGTCAAATTTCCACTAAGATCTAAAATGTGTTGAAGATTAGCAAATAGCATCTCCCGCTCAGATATGAGCCCTTTACGATAGGTTTCCTCATCCACTGTCTTTGGTGGATCAGGCATTTTGGAATCGATTTGAAATTCGTTAACAAAAACGATATAACTTCACAATGAGTCAAAATTCAAGTACATCAACATAAACTTTCCGTTGGGTGCCATAATTATATCTGTGACATGGAACAACTGGATGGGGATGAACCCAGGCTAGATGGAGGAAAAATAAAAAAAGAAACTCTGATTTAAAAAAAAAATTTGAATCAATATATTTTCTTCCTTTCGGAAATTAGTTAACTTTCTCAGTCTTCTGAGTCTCAGGGAATCGTCACAGTTATAATCACAAGCGGTACTAATTTAATGGAATTCTTCCTACGGCCGTGGAATGTAAACTAATGTTATTTGCTAGCTTATAATTTAAACTTATTAATTTTCCTCGAGGTGGCAAAATGGCAGGAAGGAAGAGGGGGATGGTGTCGTCAGAAACCTCCCAAGACTTGAATTCCAAGATGAAATGCTCGAAAATTTTAGCCCGATATCTGAAACTGACCAACGAAACTGTTGGTTAGGGGATGAGAAGGGAGAGTTTGAATTTAAAAAGAAATTGCTATGAAACGAGGTATTGAAGGAGGTCGCTAAAGGGGTTAACCTATCCAAGCTTACCGGTACGGTATTTGAATAGCCTTCAGCAGCGGAAACTCGGGAGAAGTCTTCTCGAGATACGATGTGATCCGATTCGGATCATCCGAAGAGATCTGGTAACAAAGAACGGAGATATTATGATGAGAAGGATGTTTTAAATTTTCTCGACGCCAAATGACGAAAGCCCCAACAGGCTTGGTGATGGAAGCTTACCAGGCAGGAGAAAATCGTCCTCATGAAGGTGAAATCCCGTAGGTCGGTCGGCACTTCGCTGATCCAACTTGATGCGAAAGAACGTTGCCTTCTTGAGGAAGTTTGAATCCCGTTTTCCAGATGAAGAAACGAATAAAATTTTGTTTGAACGAACGGACGGCAATGTGGTGATGGCAAAGAAAAGAGAGAGCCGGAGGGTGAAGAAAAGATGGCCACCGGTGCCACTCCAAGTGGTGATAATAAAAAATTTTCTTCTGCTAAGTTTTCCCTTTTCCTAGAAAGGAATTTTCCTTGGGCAAATTAATTAGTAAAGTACCCACAGTTCTTGAACTACATAAATTTTATCTGAGTAAAAAGAAATTATCCTCAGTCTCGGCTAACCAGAAGGCAGTGGACCAGCTGCGGACGGTTGGCGCCGAAACCACGTTTAAACTGTAGCGGGTAGGGGTGTGTCGGTCCAGGTATTTCCCTGGAACGGTTCCAACGGTTACGGTGACAAAGATGTAACCGTTCCAAATTACCGGTACAGTTCCATTACCGGTACAGGCGATCAAATCCCACTCACATGACATGGATGAAGCAGGCAGTCAAATCCCTATCGTCCTTCTTCCATGCTTATGATCTCAACTTGCAATACAATAGCATCATTTTCCTTGACAATTCGCCAAAAGGAAGGAATTTGAACAAGTGTTACAAAAGAGGCAATTTAATATAAATAATAGTTACCAAACAATAAGAACTTAACTTGACAATAATAAATTAATAATACTGGAGACAACTTCCATGCTAACCAGTCCAGAAGATAACTTTCCGCTCAAGAGCCATTCCATGAACCATTCCATGTCCATGGAAGTAGTAAGGGCGCTTCCAGGTACAACATGGAACAGAACTGAGAACAACATCCATGCTTACCGGTCCAAAACCCTTCCCGTTCCAGAGCCATTGAACCATTCTATATGATATCTTATCGGTCCGGTTACATCCTTACCGGTCCAGTTCCATCCTCACCAATCAGAATGATCAGATTGATGAGATGATTGATCAGATCATTCTGATTGGTGAGGATGGAACTGGACCGATGGAAAAGATTCTCTTCCTGGTCCAGAGCCGTTTCATCAAGATATCTTATCAGTCCGTGGAACTGGACCGGTAAGGGTCGAGTTTTTGTCACTGCGTGGAACCGTTCCAACCTGATACTCGGTTCCACAGTCCCGGTACAGCTGTACCGACACACCTCTAGTAGCGGGAAATTCAAAGTTTTCACGTTACAGCTCCAAGGCCATTTTCTCTCCTGTTGAACGCAGGAAGCTGAAATTTTAGAGGGAAGGTCAAGGGAGAAGGTGGTGGTAGGTGCTATTGATGGAGAACCAGTGATCTATACAGAAGGGTGATCTGTACAGAAAATAATAAACCTTTGAGCAATGATTTGCAGCGTTTCTTCGATTTGTTTACAGTTTTACCTTCTGCGTAACCAGTAATCAAATTTCCATATGAAGCTTTCTATTTATCCAATTGAGTGTGAGGCGATTAGTTCTTTCTAATAAACTTGATTGTGAAGGTGTGAAGCCAGTATGGTGTGGTAGGTAGTACCTAGCAGGTAGGTTAAAAAAAGTTGGTACTTAGGTAAAAAAAAATGTTGGTGGGTAAAAAACGCTCATTGCTCAAAGGCTTCTTCACTCCTCAGATCACTGATCAGCTGAGTGAGCTCCGAATCCATTTTCAATCCTATTGAATGGAAGTGCTCTTCCAGGCGTCTCCAGCATTCGAGGAGATCTTCTTCACTACTCAGATCACTGATCTGCTGAGTGAGCTCCGAAGCCATTTTCAATCCAATTGAATGGAAGTGCTCTTCCAGGCGTCTCCAGCATTCGAGGAGATCTTCTTCACTCCTCAGATCACTGATCAGCTGAGTGAGCTCCGAAGCCATTTTCAATCCTATTGAATGGAAGTGCTCTTCCAGGCGTCTCCAGCATTCGAGAAGATCTTCTTCACTCCTCAGATCACTGATCAGCTGAGTGAGCTCCGAAGCCATTTTCAATCCAATTGAATGGAAGTGCTCTTCCAGGCGTCTCCAGCATTCGAGGAGATCTTCTTCACTCCTCAGATCACTGATCAGCTGAGTGAGCTCCGAAGCCATTTTCAATCCTATTGAATGGAAGTGCTCTTCCAGACGTCTTCAGCATTCGAGGAGCTCTTCTTCACTCTTCAGATCACTGATCAGCTGAGTGAGCTCCGAAGTCATTTTCAATCCTATTGAACGCAGGAAGCTGAAATTTGAGAGGGAAGGTCAAGGGAGAATACAGTTGGTGGTAGGTGCTATTGATGGAGAACCAGTGATCTATACAGAAAGGTGATCTATACAGAAAATAATAAACCTTTGAGCAATGATTTGCAGCGTTTTTTTCATGTCTAGGTATGTACAATAAAGAATCACTACAAATTCAGGCCGCTGCTTTCATAGGTGATTCACAGTGTTCAAGCAAAGTTGACTGCCTAGGGGTTCGGATATGGCAGATTACTGGACATATAGCAGTTTAAACTTTAATTTCTATATTTTTGCGTGAAAAAGTGCATATTTTATTGATTGCCCGAAGCAGAACAAAGTTGATAGTTTATGGAGAATTTTTTTCAAAAATGAAGAATTTTAAAATCATAAATGGGCATTCGGAATCTTCTCTGGACAACGATTAGCCCTTTCTGGGAAAATGACCCGTATGAGTAGTAGGTAGGTATGAGTAGTAGGTTGGGGTAGAGATGGTCCCCCACGATAGTCATTGAAAGCATTTTGTCCGCAAGCGCAAACGTGAAATCCTTGTAACAGCCATAACTTCTACATTTTCCTACAATATCCAGAGATTGTGCGGTTTGACGTGTGGATGGTTCCCTATGAGGGTAGTGAAAGGTACTTGAAGATTGAGGGCGGTATTCATGGTCTTGACTCGAGTTGGAGGACTCCTCCAAAGTACGCTTTGAGGAGTCCTTTCCTCCTCGAGCTATTCATAGTTAGGCCTTAAGCCAAAATCATGGCCAGACTCATCCTCCAAGTCGAGGAAGGTCTCGAGGAAGCCTTAAGGAGGCCCGACGGCTCCTTAAGCTATTCATAGTCGCCTCATTTCAAGGCGTCCTCGAACCGCCAAAGGCGTCCTCCAATGGCGGTATTCATAGACGACTTCGGAGGTGGAGTCGAGAAATTTGAAGGCCGAATCGAGATATTTCGAGTCGAGAAAGGGGCTTCGAGCTTCCTCAGCCCAAGGTAGGTGAAAAGGTACCTTGAGGAAAGATTTTGATGATATCTACCTATCTGTTATCACAAGCGTTGTCGTTATAAAATATTCTACGGTTCTATTCTTCGGTTATTTCGTCCGAAAACATGGATTTCGAAGATATTGAAAGATTGGAGGAATTTGATGAGTATTTGTAGGAATCTTCGCGAGATCAGCGAAGGCCGAAATGTTACTTGCTGGATCAAGAAAACCCTTTGGAGGTAGGTACTCAAAAGTCATGATAATAATGATAAACCCGGTGAATGCCAGTAATTTAGTTATATTCTTATTTGTATAGGTATTGGATAATCGAACATTTCGGAAGAAATTTCGTTTTACAAAAGAGACCGTGATAAACGTGCTACTCCCGATTTTCTTCCTGCCCGAGAGTATTTCTGTGAACAGGAGAGAACAGAATCTCTCTTCATCATCTAGGGCTGGGTACTTACGACTGAGTTACTTGCACCAAATTCTGACATATGTTTCTTACATAACTAATCGACAATATACTGAAATTTGGTCGATTCCCGTTCAGTGGAAGAAAAGTTATGACCGCCTGATATTTGATGATAGCTGATTTCAGTAGAAATGTCGAACATTTTCGCACTTTACAAAAAATGGTCATCTTCAAATAACTCCAAACTCTGGTGAATGGTCGAGCAACATGTCATCAACAATATACTAAAATATGGTGGGGGAATTTTGAATAAAAAGAAGTAATCGATCTTAGAAGTTGCCGAGCCATCTGTTTCGAAGCCGAGGTTCTGTAGTCATAAGTCCTACAAACAACATTTTCGCACTTTACAAAAAAAAACGTCATCTTCAAATCTAGTTTAGTTTTCTGGCACAAGAACCATGACGATTTGATTAGAATAGCCAGCTCAGAGCTCTTTGTGGTTCGTAAATGGTTTGACTTAAACTACCTAAGACTAAACATTGCTAAGACATCAGTGATTCGTTTTTCATTATCAAAAACTATTGCAGAAAAATATGAAGCCTCACTTCATGATTTACTAAATTCAAAATTTACCTCAACAGTTTTGGCTATAATCATATTTTCATTAAGATTGTGCACCTGCATGTGTTGAGTTATTTTGTGTACTCATTAAAAAGTTGTGTTTCCATCGAATATCGTACTTGTCATTTCTCGCTCAAATAATTCCGCTCAATCTCGTCCAAATCTCTCTTTAAAAGGTTATCGCGCCCAGATCATTCCACTGGTAGTAGAGAAATCGTGAGAGTATCTACTCGAAAGAAAAATGGACGTCAAACTTCAGATTGATAAATTAGAAGGAGCTGAAGATTGGGTAAGATGGAAAAAGGAGGTGACACTTCTGCTGAAGCACAGCAAAGTCATGGATGTCGTTGAGGGCAAGGTTGTTGAACCTATAAAACCAGACGTAACTGCTGCTGCTGGCGAGCAACTGAAGTACGAGACCGACTTGACAAAGTACAATGAGAGTGACATATTGGCACATCTGATCTTGATTAAGAGTTTGAACAAGACCAATGCAGAGCTGACCAATACGTGCACAACAGCGAGACAAGTTTGGTTGAAGCTGACATCTATCTACGAACAAAGTTCAGGTCAGAGGCTCGATAGATTGTTGGAGCAGTTCTTCAATTACTCCAAGGAACCAGCTGAGAATATAGCCACTCATGTTTCTCGACTACAGAGGATATTCACGGAAGTCAACGAAGAGCTCGTGAGATTAACCGAAAATCCTATGCCAGATTTAGTGTTAATGAGCCGTGTGATGTCTACTCTTCCGAATGAATACTTCGAGTTCAAGAGTGTATGGGAATCCGTTCCAATGGAGAACCGTACCGTTGAGAAACTGACTGAACGTCTACGTTTGATTGAAAATAGACTGCCGAACAAGGAGAATGAGAAATCCGCGCTTCTAGCGAAATCGGGAGTTAAGAAGAAGTTCAATAAACCGTTCAAGAAAATACTACGTAACCAAAGAGAAAATTCTGATGAGAAGGAAGAGCGAACCTGCTTTGTATGTGGTTCGACTGATCACTTTGCGCGTGACTGTGATCAGAAGTTCAGGAAGAGGAAAGACCACAAGTCAGGGAAGTCTAAGGAGCCCGTCAGTGGAACTGTCTTGGTTTGTGAAACTGAAACTGAAGCGAATGTATGTGAAGAGAACGGGTCAGAATCAAGAGTTTGGATAGCTGACAGCGGATGCTCCGTTCACATGACGTGTTTCAGAGACTATTTCCAGACTTATGAAGAGTTTGCTCATCCAAAACAGATTTTCGTGGGAAATGATGAGATCATTTTCGGTTATGGGCAAGGCACTGTGAGTGTTGAGATGAAGATTGATGGAAGATGGGTTCAAAACCATCTACAATCAGTATGGTATGTCCCGAAGATTGGAAGAAATTTGTTGTCAGTGGGATCTGCAGTGAGCAAAGGTCTAATCTTTTCTGCTGATGAAAATAGCTGCACCTTTTGCAAGAGCGGACAGACAATAGCTGTGGGGAAGAAAACTTCCAATTCTCTATACAAGATGTGTATGAGAACTGTAATACCAAGTAAACCCGTTGAAGTCTTTGTGACTTCGTCTTCTGAGAAGTTGCAACTTTGGCATGAACGCATGGGACATCAAGGGAAGAAACATGTCCAGAGTTTTCTGAAAACTCGAGGGATAAGAGTGGAGTTCGAGAACGCGCTGTGTGAAGCATGTGTGCTGGGCAAGCAATCGAGGAAAAGCTTCGGAGACAGGTCAAGTTATAGACCAATGGAAGCTGGTGGTCAAATCAATGTGGATTTGTGTGGACCCATGGAAGTAGACTCGTTTGGAGGTTCTCGCTACTACGTACTTTTCAAGGACGACTACACCAAGTATCGTCGAGTATTTTTTTGAAAAAGAAATCTGAAGTTCCCTCAGCACTAGAAAAGTTTCTGTCAGAAGCTGAAGTCGCAGGTGTCCGCGTGAAACAAGTTCTGAGTGACAATGGGACTGAGATTGCCAATGCAGAAGTGAAACGAATTCTTGAATCCAGAGGGATTAATCATCGTTTCAGCATGGCGTATACACCGCAACAGAATGGCGCTGCAGAGAGAGAGCATCGTACACTCTGTGAGAGTGGGTTGTCAATGATGCTAGCAGCTAAGGTCAATAAATGTCTGTGGGCAGAAGCCGTGAATGCGGCGGTGTATGTGTTAAACTTGACTGGACCATCTTCCGAGAAAGAGAAGACTCCGTATGAACTGTGGTTCAATAAAGAGAGAGCACCAATTGACCATCTGAGGGTCTTCGGTACTGAGTGCTTCGTACAAATCCCTAAAGTGAACAGAAAGAAATGGGACAAAAAGTCGATGAAAGGACGTTTAGTTGGGTATTGCGATGTCAAAGATGGATATCGGGTATGGGTACCTGAAAAACAAGACGTAGTACTCAGTAGAGATGTGGTTTTTCAAAAGGAAGCACTATACCCAACTAAATCGTTCGAATTTGACTCGGAAAGTGAAGATGATGTCCAAAGAAAAATTGAGATCAGATCGAGAGAGGATCGTGAATGCAGGACGAATAACGATCAGGAAAACGTGATTCGTTTGGTGAGAAACGAAGTTGAACAACCAGAGTCTGGAGGAGATGATGTACCACAACCGAACGAGGAGCCGGAGCCTCAGCCCGGGAGCCCAACACCGCCTGAATCGATTGAAGTGGAGCATGGGATGCAACTTCGAGATCGGAACCAGATTAATCCACCCGAGAGGTACGGCCAATTTGTGATGATGGTTGCACAATGCCAAGAGCCATTGAATTTCAAGGAAGCCATGAAAACGGATGAAGCAGCCAAATGGAAAGCAGCAATGGATAGTGAGATGCACTCGCTTGCTGAAAACCAAACCTGGGAACTGGCAGAGTTACCACCTGGGAAGAAGCTGATTGACTGCCGTTGGGTTTTCAAGGTGAAAATGAAAGCAAATGGTGAGTTTCATAAATTCAAGGCTAGAGTAGTTGCAAAGGGATATTCACAAACTGCTGGAATTGATTATGTAGAGACATTTAGTCCTGTTGTACGATTTGGTACTGTGCGAACGCTGTTGAGTGTAGCAGCTTGTGAAGGTCTCGACTTAATTCAGTTTGATGTGAGAACAGCATTCCTCTATGGAGAATTAGAGGAGGACATTTTCATGAAACAACCGGAGGGGTATCATGATGGAACAAATCGAGTGTGCAAACTCAAGAGGAGTTTGTATGGCTTGAAACAAGCACCGAGATGTTGGAACATCAGGTTCACAAATTTTATTAAATCCCAAGGCTTGATCACGAGTCAAGCTGATTCGTGTTTGTTTTATCGTCAAAAGAGGAAGAATAAGATGTTTTTGGCGATATGTTGATGATGGAATTTTATGTGGATCAGATCTAGAAGAGATGGAGGAATTCATATCAAGTCTGAAAAGAGAATTTCAGATAACTGAAGATTCCTTGGGAGGCTATCTAGGAATGCAGATCACACGGAACAAAGAAGGTTCAATTTTTCTCAGTCAAGAGAGTTATGCGAGAAGGCTTTGTGAGGAGTTCAATATGGCAGAAGCAAATCCTGTGGCTACTCCCATTGAATCCGCAAACCTGGAAAATGGTGAAGACAAGAAGCTCGGGGAGAGTGTGCCTTATCGTCAAGCTGTTGGGAGTTTGATGTACCTTGCTACAGTCACACGCCCTGATATTGCTTATGCTGTCAGCTTAGTATCCCAGAAGATCACAGGACCAACCACGACAGACTGGGTCGCAGTGAAAAGGATTTTCAAGTACCTGAGAGGAACACTGTCCTATGGACTACTGTATAGGAAATCATTCAAGCCTGGACTGTTGGAAGCGTACAGTGATGCAGACTACGGAGGGGACACTAAAACTCGAAGGTCCACATCCGGAGTGCTGTGTATGTACGCAGGAGGAGCAATTTCTTGGGTCAGCCAAAAGCAAAGATCTGTAGTGTTGTCCACAACAGAGGCTGAGTTCGTTGCGGCAAGTGAAGGCGCAAAAGAGGTCATTTGGATGAACCGGCTACTACAGGAGATTGCAGACGTGAGAGAGAAGCCAACTCTAAGAATCGACAACGCCAGTGCGATCAAACTTGTGAAGAACCCGGAGTTTCACAAGAGATCAAAGCACATAGAAATAAGATACTATTTTGTTCGCGAAAAGTATCAAGAAGGTGCACTAGATGTACAACACGTCGACGGAGAACATCAGATCGCCGACGTATTTACAAAACCGTTGAGAAGAGTGAGGTTCTGCTGTTTACGACAAGCTATGGGAGTTGTAAACATTCTTCGTTTCCAAGATTCATGTACCTAAATTTTGGGAGGAAGTATTGCAGAAAAATATGAAGCCTCACTTCATGATTTACTAAATTCAAAATTTACCTCAACAGTTTTGGCTATAATCATATTTTCATTAAGATTGTGCACCTGCATGTGTTGAGTTATTTTGTGTACTCATTAAAAAGTTGTGTTTCCATCGAATATCGTACTTGTCATTTCTCGCTCAAATAATTCCGCTCAATCTCGTCCAAATCTCTCTTTAAAAAAAACTTACACTAACAGTAATATTCTGGTCAAGTACCATGATTATTGCTGCACTAGCTCATCCCTAAACTGTAATTGTGAGTCTTTGCCTTATAAAAAAAATTGTAAATACTTAGGCATTGTTTTTGATGAAAATTTAAAATTTAAAACACATATACAGACTCTAATGAACAGGCTACGTAAGTTGTTTTTTGTATTCAAAACAGTTAGAAATTTTTTGACTGAAAGACAGCTGCGTTCTGTATATTTTGGTTTGGCTTTTTCTCTTATTAAGTATGGAATAACGGTGTGGGGAAGTTCTTGTAAAACCCATCTTAATCAACTACAGACAGTTCAAAACGCATTATTAAAAATATTATACAACAAACCCTTCAGATACCCTACTACAAAATTGTATTCGGATTTTAATGTTTGTAAAGTAAAAGATATTTTTCTAATTGAATCATGTGTGCAAGTTTTTAGGTCTGGTATCAATAGTGATCACAAATCCCGGTTATCGAGCTCTAGAACAACAGCTATGTCGAATATTTCGCTGCCACGATGCCATACTGAATTTTATAGGCGAAATTCATATGTTCGAGCATTGAAATTTTTATATGACCACAAAATTAATCCCTTTGACTTTCGCTCCGCTGATTCTCTTAAGAAACAATTATTCCATATTTTGCGAAAGGACGTATAATTTTTATGTTTATGTATTTTAAGAAGTGGGTATAATTTTAATCTTAATTTTATGTTCTTCATGCGTGATTTATTTTGGCGAATAGCTTAATTATTGAGGTATAAGCGACGTCAGGGCTCCACCTGGGAACTCAAGTTCATCTGAACTTAAACCTAGGTGGGCAAAAAGTAATTTTGAATTTTCAAATTAATTCTTTATTTAATTATGTATTTCAAATTTAATTCTGTATTTAATTCTTACTTTACTAATGCACATTTTCTTTTCTCATTTTGTACATGTAACTAAAGTTGTATATTTTTTGCCAATAAATAAATAAATAAATAAAAAATAAAAATAAAAATCGCTCCGAACTCTGGTGAATGTTAGAACAACATATCCTCAACAATTTTCAGAATATGGTGGGTGGGAATTTCGAATAAAAAAAAGTAATCGACTATGTTCAACTCTTCATAGTACTGTACCTACCTATTAGGTACCTTCCTTGTTGAAAGCACGTATTAATACTAATGGAAATTTGTTTCATATAGTTCTAAAGCCTTCATTTGTGTCACCCCATAGGAGAAAAAGTAGAAATTGGTTTTTCTACTGATTTGAGAAGTATAAGGATGAGAAGTTCTGTTGTAAGGGAATGACGCGGCCGCGGTACTCGGGAAGTGTTGCGGGTCAGTCTAGATGCGCCTTTAATCTATGGCCCATTTCACTCAGGTGAAAAACGCTTTGGTTCTTTGTAAATTACAAAACAACGAACGAGCGCAAAGAAAAGGAGCACCAATATAAATATAATATACTTATTGATTATTATACGCTACTTTCTGTTGGGTACTTTCCACTGAAATTGAAATCACTCGCGATTTTCTCCCAACACTTTTTTTTTCTCGACAATTGAGACCGCATCTGTTTTTTTCCACAATGCCCTTCAATTATGAATTTCCTCAACGTAGTTTATTCAGCTTCGCTTAAAAATGGCTCTCTTCTTTTCTCTTTCCATTTGGAAACTAATATAAAAAATTAAAAGGTAGCAAACACTATTTTATTGAAGAAGGAACGCGAACAACAGGAACAGTGGTGGTCCAAAGTCAAAGCTGAAAAACAACACCAACCATTCTGAAATAAACAATCGAAACTTCTCCATGAAACCTTCACTGAGCTGTTACCTGAACAGGGCTGCCAATTCTTCCTCGGCCGTCATTTGGTAACTCGAGGTCTCCTCGAGTTGAGGATGAGCTGAGGTCGACCTCCAAATGCGTTCTGTTCGTCTATGAATAGGGTGAGGAATCCTCGAGAAAAGATAAGTTGGAGGAAACCTCAACTCGAGTCGAGGAAATCCGCGCCTTGAGGAATGACTATGAATACCGCCCTGATGTTTTGAGATCAACACTACAATGCACGGATCATCTATACGATCTGGTTATGGATGAGAGGGAGCTATGTGCCACACCCATTTGGCAGACTTTTTTGTCGCTCGACTCCAAAGGTTTATTATTGAAAATGTTATCGAAAAATTGAAAACAGAGATTTTACGCTACCTTGGTGGACTAGGAAAATAAATCAATCCAATTTAAATTGAGCTGATAATTATTGGTAAAAACTTGGTGAAAAGTCTGCTGATTCGTTCTTGTGAAGTCGAGGATCGCTGGAGAAGAGCTTGGTGAAGTTGAAATAGTCTGGTTGTGTCTTACTTGAGTGGCTTTGCTTCTCATGGAAAGCTTGCTTGTGGCGGTGGTGCTGCTGGCGGCTTTCAGGACTCCAGGAACTGGCGGGTGGACGACTCCCCCACCGACTCCTCAGCCGCAATACAACTCGGATGAACGTCACAGTTTCTACAGTCCTGAACCCACGCTGGCCAAGTATACGGACCGCATGACTCCCCCGGGCTCGTGGGACAAGGAGTACAAGCTGGTCGAGCACAGCGCGCACTTGCTGGCCGGAGCCTCGGAATTCCCTTGGGTGGTCAACGTGAGGGTGATATCGACCGGACCGAACCCGCTCCCGAAATACGGCCGTGAGGAATGGATAATTGATGGCATCGGTAAGTAAGATCCACAAATCTCAGTCGGTCGCCGTTCGTTCCTCGTTCCGGGTTAGTAGTTCCCTAAATCACAGGCGCTCAAGCATTAACCCATCGAATCCCACGACTACCTGCAGCGATTTTGGTTTGTTATTTTCAATAATGAACCTTTGGAATCGACCAAGAAAACAAATTTTTAACACCCCCGTCAAAATTTGTTGATTTATTTCAAGGTACGTAGAATCCAAAAATCGAATATAAATTTGGCCGTCCGTCCGCCGTACGCGCCACTTTCCTCCCTTAGCATTGACCAATTTTGATGAAATTTGGTATGTAGGCTCCATTTGGGGTCTAGTTGTGCCACGAAGATTTTATTTGATGTAGGTCACTTCTAAGTGTCGAAAAAAAGAATTTTTGAAATTTTGAAAACGCCCCAACTCAAACATTTTTGATATGAAGGTATTGTTTTTTCCATCAATTTAAGATAATATAGAATTTTTAGAATTTTTTGAGACCACGCGGAGCCCTGTAGGACAAACCGTTTGTTCCCTACGAGAATTTAAGGGTTGGACTTACGATAAATCAGAAACACGAGTGTGAATCGCAAAAGAGGCCGCATCTCCGTTCAAATTTTAGCTGACCGAAATGCGATCAATATTGGTTTATTATTTTCAATAATAAACGTTTGGAATCGACCTAGAAAAAAAATTTTTAACACCCCCTCAAAATTTGATGGTTTAAGTTTCAAGGTACGTAGAAGCCAAAAATCGAATAAAACGCTGCAAATTATTACACAATGGTTTATTATTTTTCTATATAGATCATTCGTCTACAAAATCACCAACCATCCAATATGAAAAAAAAAAAAAAAAAAAAAAAAAAATCCCCAACCATTGATCGCATTTTGTTCAGCTCTAATCTGAACGGAGATTAGGCCTCTTTTGCGATTCACACTCGTGTTTTGATTTATATATATATATTTCTTATATATATTTTTTTATACTATTTATATATATATTTCAATATAAACCCTTAAATTTTCGTAGGGAGCGAACGGTTTGTCCTACAGAGCTCGGCGTGGTCTCAAAAAATTCTAAAAATTCTATAGAATCTTAAACTGAAGGAAAAACAATACCTTTGTATCAAAATTTTTTGAGTTAGGTCGTTTCCAAAATTTCAAAATTGATTTTGGAACCCTTAGAAGTGACCTACATCAACCAAAAGCTTCGGGGCACAACTAGACCCCAAACGGAGTCTACATACCAAATTTCATCAAAATCGGTCAATGATAAGTGGCAAAAGTGCCGCGTACGGTGGACGGCGTACGGCGTACAGCGGACGGCGTACGGCGGACGGACGGCCAAATTTCTATTAGATTTTTGGATTCTACGTACCTTGAAACGTAAACCATCAAATTTTGAGGGGGTGTTAGAAATTTTTTTTTCTTGGTCGATTCCAAAGGTTTATTATTGAAATAATAAACCAAATTTGGCCGTCCGTCCGCCGTACACGGCACTTTCCTGCCTTAGCATTGACAGATTTTGATGAAATTTGGTATGTAGGCTCCATTTGGGGTCTAGTTGTACCCCGAAGATTTTGGTTGATGTTAGTCACTTCTAACGGTTCCAAATAAATTTTGAAATTTTGAAAACGCCCTAACTCAAAAAATTTCGATATAAAGGTATTGTTTTTCCTTCAATTTAGGATTCTATAGAATTTTTAGAATTTTTTGACACCACGCGGAGCTCTGCAGGACAAACCGTTCGCACGTTACGAGAATTTAAGGGTTTTACGTACGATAAATCAGAAACACGGGTGTGAATCGCAAGAGAGGCCTAATCTCCGTTCAAATTTCAGCTGACCGAAATGCGATCGATGTTTTTCTTCATGTTCGATGGTTGGTGGCTTTGCAGACGAGTGATCTATATAGAAAAATAATAAACCATTGTGTAATAATTTGCAGTGTTTTTTCTTCAAGCTGGTCGGTGGTAACAATGGCAAAGCCGTGTTCTTTGCAGACGAGTGATCTATATAGAAAAATAATAAACCTTCAGTAGGACGGTTCCAAAGATGGTTGGTTTAGAAGGTTGCATCAGTCACAAGGAAATTAAAAAGTTCAGGAGACATAACAGTGGTATAGTGCTTAAGGGGGTCTTAGTCGGTCGCCGTTCGTTCCTCGTTCCGGGTCAGTATTTCGCGAAATTTAAGAGGCAAAAACGTAAAAATTTGTAATTCAATTTTAAAGCATTTTAGAAATTCATTAGTACACGTCCCTAGGGAATTGAAAAAAACTGAAATATTGCCGCTGGAATCATCAAAATCGAACAATAATTGCCAGAGAAATATGGGAAAAACATGGAAAAACCCGTTTATTCAGTAGTTTTCCCCATTTTTTCTCGGGCAATTATAGTTCGATTTTGATGATTCCAGCGGCAATATTTTAGTTTTTCAATTCCCTAGGGACGAGCACTAATGAATTTCTAAAATTCTTTGAAACTTAGGTACAATGTTTTAAGTTTTTGCCCCTTAAATTTCGCGAAATACTGACCCGGAACGAGGAACGAACGACGACCGACTTAGACCCCCTTATGGATAGGTCGGTAGTTGGTACCTATGGTTGGTAGGTAAAAAACAAAAAAAAATAGTGCCAATGCCAAAGCTGTGATCTTTGCAGAAGAGTGATCTATACAGGAAAATAATAAACCTTTGTGACATAATTCACAGCGTTTCGCTTCCGAGTCTACCAAGGTAGCGGAAACTTTGTTATCACTTTTCAAGGTTGAAAAAAATTCTCCAAAATTAAAATTTTCACTCGCGTTTTTCATTCAGACCTTCCTGACCAATTTTGGTTCCGTGTCTGTCTGTGTGTCTGTCATGAAATCCTTGCCACAACCATAACTTCTACATTTCTCATCCGATTTTGACGAAATTCTCGGGTATTTTGCGGGTTCCCCCACGAAAATCACCTCCCACAGACTAATAGTAGTTGCTGCGCATACGCAAAAGTACATTTCCTTGTTACAGCCTTAACTTCTACATTTCCAGCAATATTCAGAGATTGTGCCTGTTGACGTGTAGAGTCCCCTGTGAGGGTAGTGCAACGTACTTAGAGATTGATGTTTTGAGAGTAACTACTATGCATCGGATCATCTATACAATCGGGTTATGGATACGAGGAAGCTATGTGCCACACCTATTTGGCAGACTTTTTTTAAACCTACCAACCGTAGGTATCCTAGGGCCCTATTATAGGATTTGACGTGAAATTCCAGAATCTAAAATTGGAACAAATCCCCCATTGCACATTTCCATGTGATTCTTTCATCAATTCGTTCATAATTGCAATTGAAATTTATCCAGGTAATTTCATCTCACCCAGACATATTTTAACCACTTGCCGAAGTGTGAGCGAATTCCATTGCATCTGGTTGAGTGATCGGACGGATAAATTTTGCATTGATTGGTACTACTGCAATTGCACTACCGTTCCGACGAAAAATACTCCTTACCACCAAGTGATGCCGACAGATAGAATCACGGTAGATTACGCCCCGACTAATTATATACACAAGCACTTGTACAAGGATACAATTAAACGTTGGCAATTTGGAGGTAAGTGCGAAAATTATATAAAACCAAATAACAATTTGTCAATAATTGTAAGTAGGTTCTCTTCCGTTGCATATTGATGATTTGTTATATTAACCAGCTGAAAAGCCTGCTAAAAGGATGCACGAACGTGCATAATTTGTAATTATGATGCGTGTCCAGCCCTCATAACACAGAATACATGGTAGGTTTGTCGGGGACGAACTAGCCGCGTTAGTTTTAAAGATTAGGGTTCCTAAAATTTATTCAAGAGTTTTAGGAAACAAAATCGGAGCGAAATTCGTTGGAGGGGAGGGATAACTCCCTGATCCTCGTAACCATCGTAGGAGCGCTCTATCGGTGGAAGAGCGAATCTTCAGTTTTTTTGTCGAACGTTCTGCCGTGTCTGTGCTTCCCATTTTCATCTGGAAAAAGATCGGTTTTTTCCCTTTCCTTCCGATTCGCTGTTGTGTTTAAGTGACTCGTCATACACCTGCGGTAAGGAAATGCTATGGATAGTTCCTGAAAATGGGGTAAGTCACCTTTAATCTTGTGTTTTTACACGTCCTCGGTTGGTCTTTTCCATAGGTACGCCATATTTGAAAATGGGAAAGAAACGACGCTCCCGCTCCCGTCCTTCCACTTCGGCCGATTCTCTCACATCATCTGCCAAATCCCGTCTCGTACGGCACGAACTTGTGAGAAGGATGGAAAAGCTGGAAAGCAAGCTACGTAAACGACGGCGCTGGCGATCTACCAGTCGTCCTAGCAAATCGTACGAAGGCAGTAAACGCCATCGTTCGCCCCACAGCCCGGGTTTTTCCTTTCTTACTCGATTCGTTCCCGATCTCGTTCAAACCACCGGCTTCTGAGTGCATCAGAAATGCCAGAGGAACCACAGAGTGTATCTGTGATGAAGAAAAAACCAATTTTGAGTGCATCAAAATTGGGAAACAAATGTTTTCGGGATCGAGTTCTGGGTGCACCAGACCGTCGGTCTGCGAAAAACCAAAAGATGCTAACCCAGTTCGTGCAGTTTTGGGGAGTCACGAGCATCTCCCCCCCTCAACAGCTGATCCTAATGTAAACACGATTGACCCAGATAATATGCTGATCATAAACAACGATGTTTCTTTCCCGGATGAAGAAGATATGGCTACTAATATTATTAATTCTGACCAAACCGAGGTAGTGCATGATAATTGTGAATAATGTTAATTTACCTGACGAAATTCTCAGTATTTTAGGTTTTAACCCAGACGAAATGGGACCTGTCAGGAGTTTTGCTTTGCACAAAGAAATTGTTCCTCGTTGGAAATTTATTTTACAGAATGGCTTGAAGAAGGATGTATCTTTACTAGAAATCTTTACTAGATTCCTACGAAATTCCAACTAATCTTTCAAATCTAGCTCCACCTAAATTAAACCTAGAGACACAAAAAATTTTGACATGATATGATTTGAATACAAATTCCTCTTATTATGATACTCAAAATATTATCGATAAAGGTCTTTGTGCTTTGTGAAAATCCCCTAATTACGTATTTGGGGAATTGAAACTTCCAATTTCAGATAAACAAAATATCTTGACACCTTTGATTGATTCGGCACGCAGGATTTCTTGTGCCTTCCATCGTATGAGTTTTGTACGCAGGAACCAGATTTCCCCTAAATTAAAACAGTCCATTCGGGATCTTGTTGATAAAACTCCCCCATCTGAATTCCTCTTCAGTAACTCGCTCATGGATGATTTGAGAACAGCGAAAACTGTGGAAAATCTGGCCAAAGAATTGAAACCCGCCGTCCCCAGTACCAGTACTGGTGGCCCTACTAAACCTATGAGGTCTGTAGCCTCAAGGGTGTTTCACAGCAACAAGAAAGAGGGGGGGAGCTCATACAAGTCCAGTCCCAGGCCGGCGCCGTTAAACTATCGTCGCCCGACGCGCCATCCCAAGGAGGTGTCGTCATGAAAAGGGCAAGTCTTGGGGAAGGACACGAAATGGAACACAACGAGGAGGAACAGACCATCATACAGACGACGTTAACTGACAAGGGTGTACGAAATATGCTGGTAGATTATCCAGGTTTTACGATGAGTAGGCCACATTGACCACCAATCCTGTAATTTTGGAATGGGTATGCGGCTAACCCCTCCCAATAGTCCAAGACCCTATTCAGTCGTTCAGACCCATTTCCAAGAATCTTTCCGTTCTAGAAATGTTGGCTGTGGAGCAGGAAATCGCTGATTTGCTCTGTATCGAAGCCACCCTTGCCAGAACAACTCGTTTCACTCATATTCTTAGCAAATACGGTGGGAGGAGGAAAACGATTCATCTTAAACCTCAAGGAGTTAAATAAATTCATTGAAGCACCCCATTTCAAAATGGAGGATGTCCGTACTACGTCTAAGCTTGTTCAGAGTCAATTCTATGCCTGCACTCTGGATCTAAAAAATGCATATTTTTTAGTAAGCATACGGTCTTCAGATCGGAGATATCTCCGTTTCCATTTCAATGAGCAGCTCTATGAGTTTCAGTGCTTACCTAACGGATTATCTCGCGGACCTTTCATTGCTTTCCATTGCTTTACAAAGATTATGAAGCCTGCGGTCCAAACATTGCGAACACAAGGTGTCAATGTGATTTATCATCTAGAAGATTGTTTATTTCTAGGCTCGGCATAAGAAGAGTGTTTCAACGGTGTTAAGAAAGGAATACTGCTTTTCGAAAAATTCGGTTTTGTTATAAATTGGGAAAAAAGTGTGGTTAATCCCTCCAAGAGATTCAAGTTTCTGGGCTTCATTTTTGATACAGTGTCTATGACTTTGAGCTTGCCTCTGGAAAAAGTACAAAGAATATTGTCCATACTGCAAATGTTTATGTCTAATATAAATTGTAAGATTCGGTTTTTAGCGCAAGTTTTGGGTTTGCTGACTGCAGCTTGCCCTGCTGTTAGATATGGATTGCTTTACACAAAATATTTGGAGCGTGTAAAGTTTATTGAGCTCCAAAAATCATTATAATTATAACGCGATAATGCAAATACCCATTGAAATGTTAAATGATTTAAATTGGTGGGTTAAGAACATTCCCATAGCTGTCAGTCCCCTGAAATCAGTCTGTTTTTCTCTTGAATTCCGAGCTGATTCATCTCTCACAGCTAGGTTTAGAGAGAATGTAATCTCTCTTTAGCCAGTGACGTAAGAGAATGTAATATTCTCGTGAGATCTGATAATACCACAGCAGTGGCATGTGTTAATAAAATGGGCAGTGTTCAGCACCCTCATTTGAATTCAGCTACTAGGTTGATTTGGCAATGGTGCGAGGAACGGAAACTATGGATCCATGTATCATATATTAATACTCTAGATAACTAAGAAGCTGGTGCAGCCTCACGAATATCGCCACCAGAAACTAAATGGAAATTAGCTGATGATTATTTTCAAAGTATAGTTCAAACATTTGGGACTCCAGATATTGATTTATTTGCTGCGAATAAGAACAAGAAATGTCCTCGTTTTATATTCTGGTATAGAGACCCTAAGGCTTGGAAACTAGATGCATTCACGGTAAATTGGAAACACCTCCAATTTTTTGCGTTTCCTCCTTTTTCTATGGTTCTTCGGGTTCTACAAAAAGTAATGTTTGTATTGTACCCTTATGGAAAGGTCAACCATGGTACCCACTTTTCAAAAACCTGCTTATAGGAAAACCCTTGTACTTTGAACCAGCCATTAATTTATTACGTTCTCCTTACAGGAGCCAATTGCCACATCCTCTAGCAGCAAACCTTATCTTGGTGGCGGGGAGGTTATCTGGGTGTCATTCATCTTCGGGAATCCCCGAAGTAGCTACGAATACTATGTTAAAGTCCCTTTCTTCGGCATCAGTTTGCTAGTACGATTCATCGCTAAAGTTCTGGTGGGAGTATTGCTCTACAAATAACTTTTGTCCTTTCAGTGCAGGACCACAAGTAGTTATAGGTTTCTTTCAAAACGTACTCGACAGAACTAATCATTCTTACAGTACTTTCAATTCTCATGGAGCAGTGAATTCACTAATTTCAATCCACAGTCTTGGGGAAGATAATGCCATAAAACGATTCCTAAGAGGAATTTTCAAAACTAGACCTTCCAAACCTAAACAAGTCCTAGATTATCTCTCAACTGTCTCCGTTCAGGATTTAAAATTCACTTCTAAAAAGCTTATTATGCTAATGGCTCTGGCCTCAGGGCAACGTCTTCAAACCCTTCAAACCTAGTGAAATGTTTG
Source organism: Apolygus lucorum (assembly GCA_009739505.2). Taxonomy (NCBI): domain Eukaryota; kingdom Metazoa; phylum Arthropoda; class Insecta; order Hemiptera; family Miridae; genus Apolygus; species Apolygus lucorum. The sequence goes on from CM019182.2 coordinate 59,273,632, forward strand.
AATATACGCTTCACGGAGACAGATGTACAGATAATTATTTCTGATTGTATAAAAACCTCTAGGCCAAATGGTTTGCAACCGTTCCTGAAATTCAAATCAAGTTTGAATCCCGAGTTTTGTATTCCCACTTTAATGCGGAAATACCTCTCCATGACAAGTGAACTTCGTCCACGAAACTGCGACGCTTTTCTTTCTTATCCACTGCAAGCCTCACAAAGCAGCATCTAAAGCCACGCTTGATCGTTGGATAAAAGATAATATCTCAAAGGATATTAATATCTTAATAAAGGATATAATCCTGCTTGCCGCAGGTGTTGACTGCTCCGTGTTCAATCCTCATTCAGTCAGACACGCTTCTACCTCTGCAGCAAAGAGAAATGGCATGCCTATAGACGTTATACTAAAAATAGCTGGTTGGAGTGGGTCCACTGATACTTTTGCTAAATATTATGATAGACCGCTCATGGATCCAGCAAGCTTTGTTGAGGCCGTTCTGGAGAACCACAATTAGATTTGTATAATATTCTTATATTATGTGTTCTCATTCTCCAATCACAATGTACCTATTTCTTAATGCATAAAAATACATGTCATGCTCGTGCAGCTTTTGTCAAATCCTTAGTAGTTGGAACATGCAAGATAAATAATAGGTACCGTATACCTCTTTATTATTCAATCACTTCCTCTATTGTTGGAAGTAATAACTGCTTTGGAAATCGAGTTTATTAGTTATCTTTAAACATCTACCATGTATTCTGTGATATGAGGGCTGGACACGCATCATAATTACGAAATCAAATGAACTTACCTTGCGAAGTTCGATTGTAATTATGATGGTGTCCAGCCCTCATATCACACACCCGCCCATCCCTACCCAAGGATCTAAACTACGATTTCCAATGTACACACAAGGTCTTTAAAGAAACTGAAGATTCGCTCTTCCACCGATAGAGCGCTCCTACGATGGTTACGAGGATCAGGGAGTTATCCCTCCCCTCCAACGAATTTCGCTCCGATTTTGTTTCCTAAAACTCTTGAATAAATTTTAGGAACCCTAATCTTTAAAACTAACGCGGCTAGTTCGTCCCCGACAAACCTACCATGTATTCTGTGATATGAGGGCTGGACACCATCATAATTACAATCGAACTTCGCAAGGTAAGTTCATTTGATTTCGTAATTATAAACGTAATTAATAATTATGAATATTTAATAAACAATAAGAACAACTACCTCCCCCCTCCCCACAAACGACGACCTCGCGACCAACATCATGTTACAGGGGATGTTTACAGATTAGTGCTTAGATGGTCCCCTGTGAAAATCACCACCTTCGGACTGATAGTAGCCGATGCGCATGCGCAAAACGTGAATTCCTTGTAACAGCCGTGCATTTGTCGCCCTCCCATGTGACGTGAGAATCTCAAATCCTAAACACCTATTACCAGGCCCCAGTAGCTCAGACATAGTGCTCTGGACTCCCACCCAGGAGTCCCAGGTTCGACTCCCAGCCTTGCCAAGAAATTTTTTGATCCAATCACTTCTCACTTACATTTTTCATCCGAATTTGATGAAATTTTCTAGGATTGTCCAGATTAGCGTGTAGATGGTCCCCTGTGAGGGTAGTGAAAGGTACTGTTCGCATATAAAAGAATGGCGATTGACCAATTAAGTAAGGAACCTGTTTTATTTTTTATTAGTGTTCTGTATTCGTCTTGTTTTGCCCGTAATGAATCAATCCTTTCACTTCATCATCGGTCGGTAGTCAACAACCCTCGGTCTCATTTTCCTTGGCTTGAGTGGCAGGTAGAAGAAGGTCGATGTTTTTTGGGATTGTAATACACATGACACCTCACCAAACCATCCGCCTTCTTTCAATCTGCAAACAGTACTTAGAGATTAGTGTTTTGGAGATTAGCTACTATACATCGGATCATCTATGTAATTGGGTTATGGACACGAGGAAGCTATGTGCCACAACCACTTGGCAGACTTTTTTCATTAAAGTTGAGGATCGAACATCTCAGAACGAGCCTTCTTTATGAACATGTAAACTCTAGTCAACACTCATGATCAATACAAATCTGTCTACAACTTTTTTCAACATTGTCATGGCTAAAAAACAATCCTCTGCTGAGCAACTCTGTTGAGGGATATATCGGAAATTGAAGCTAATCGCGGAGGGTAGCAACCCTGTCAGTTGCCAACATTACTGTATCACGTGACACGTGCTGCTCAGTGACGAAACAAACCTCGTGGAAGAAGGAATTCAGGTACGTAGGTTTATTACTAACGTTGTCGTGGTAGCCTCTAGTTCGATAATTTTAATGACCAAGATTCAATGTAGTGCATGTTTTCTCAACATTGTTAGAGGCTCTACATGATGAGCTTTAGAGGAGACTTGAAGCACAAGTAGTTTCGGATTAATATGAGTGTGAAGTGGAAAATAACATTTTTGTGGCTTTGAGTTGATTGTCATGGGACTTTAACATTGTCGTAGAATTTTCATATTTTGGATGTCCACGACAATGTTATTTTCAACTTCAAGGTCATATTAAGCCAAAACTACCGGCGCTTCAAGTCTCCTCTAAAGCTCATTATTTAGAGCCTCTAATTTTGTCTCTAATGTTGTGAAAACATGCACTATGTTATGTCAGCGTGTCGTCGAGTGTAGGCGATGGCTTGATAGTTTTTTATTGGTCCCTACTCAACAAGGATGAAGGATGGAGATGCCCTATCTGCCCGGCGCGTTTCCGCCTACCATTTGCAGGAGTGCATAGAGAGTTCAGTCAGCTGCGATCCTCGGCGCGATACCTGCAGACTGGAGGGAGGCGGTACATTTACCTAGTGGCTAGTTGGGGAAGACAACTCCTAGGTGAAATGAGAGTGGAAGCCGTGCCAGTCAGCTATCGATACCTTCAAGGAACTTGGGCTTCCAAGAGGTGACGAAGGAGAGCAAGAAATTATCAAGTCGAATTGTTGTAGACGAATGCATGAAGGGTAGACCGTGAGTCGATCTTTTATACTACCTAAACAAGGTAAAGGGTGAGCGGAGGAGGGTGACGTCAGATGACGTGTTGTACCCTCATACCCGCTCTACCTACCTGTGTGATGAGTCACTCAGGGCTTCCCCTTTATGTCTCTTTATTGGAGAACTACAGTGGAAGATAATGGATAATTACACACTACATTGAATCTTGCTCATTAAAATGACCGAACTAGAGGCTACCACGACAATTCTTTCTTCCACGTTAATAGAGAAAGAAAAGATTTACCAAAAATGCAATGCATTTTTTTTTCTTTCACTAACCCAAGAAGTAATTTGTTACAGAGTAACAAATTGAAATGTATCCATATTATTAAGGACACATTAACATTGTCGTGTGCCCCAATTCACATTGTCATGGACCTGAAATTCAATTTAAATTTTGGACTGGGGAAAGTGATTTATGAGCTGCCATGGCGCACTGTGCCTCACAAGGTATGAATCCAAATCCATTTTAAAAAATTCAAGTAATTTGGAAAAATTTTTTTCCAATTTTCTCGGATCAAAATTGCCCCCAGTTTAGGAATCACCCTTATAGAAAAATTATAAACCTTTGTGTAATAGTTTACCGCGTTTTAGAAGGTTTCAATTATCAGTTCGCACGCTAGAGCTAGAATGGAGAATTTACTCACAAAATCAAGTTTTGTATGGGGAATTCATCAGTGGTATTGCTCAATGATGGAATATATTTTGAGAATTCTGAGCTTTTCACACTAGGTAATATATTATTCATGTCCAAGTTATTCTGTTTATTGTCGCCAATCCAAAATAATTCTTTCTTCTTTTCCAAATTCCCTGTACAAGTTTTCTCTCGAGTCAACCTGCACCCAAACAGTGTGATTGTTCACGAAAAATGTAAATGGACGTACGATTTGGAGTACGATTGGGCTGTCCTCTTCATGCAATTCGCCCCGAATGCCTTTCCGAATCCATTGCTCAATACCATGCCTGCGCCAGTACTGCATGGGTATGCGTTTGATGACACAAGGCTGAACTTCATCAATCAAAGGAAAATCATCTGCTACGTTGCAACAATTGGACAACAAATGGAAGGTAAGTTAGGAATACTGAGTGTCCCATTTCTTTCCGTATGACTCCAACTAGAACGGTATCATGGATGGTAGGAGAACGTTGTTTGCTCCAGACTAGAGATGGGTATCGTACCCGATATTTTCGCATATCGATACTTTGGGTCCGATATTTCTACATATCGAATATCGATACAGTTCTAGCGGACAATTCAACGCATTGGCTAAAACAAATGGAAAGATTAAGAAGGTAGAGGAAATTAAACAGTATGTTGTGTAAATACATTTAGCTTGGACTCTTGATAGTAAAATAGCTATGATTTTGTTTACTGGTTATCGCGTTGCATTTTTTGTGGCGAAAAAAACTGTCGCGAAAAATTCCCTGATCCCCAGCCAAAAGACTTATCCTTGTTAAAATAAATAAAAATATTGTTGAGGAAAATATTTTTCTTGCGAATATGTTGATATTTTGTGATCCTTTAGTATCGTTACTTGATGTTTTGGAATATCGATGCTCATTCCAAACGATACACGAGGTATCGATACTCAAATACGATACAGCAACGATAAAAAATATCGACATTTTTGTGATAAACTGTCACCTCCTTCTTTATAGTTGTACTAACCTTGCCCTAAGACCTAAAGTAAATTAAGTTATGAAGTGGAGTTGAAGGGTAGTTCTAAGAAATCATTCGTTGCGTGTTACTCAACATTTATTAAAATAGAAATGTGGCAATAAGATTCTCTTATCAACATCAAGTTGAAGGAAATAAACTACTGTTATCTACCCTTATCCTCTATAACAAAATATAACTGCTCACGGATAGTGTAAAAATATTATCAACCATCCAACATGAAGAAAAACATCGATCACATTTCGGTCAGCTTTAATTTGAACGGAGATTAGGCCTCTTTTGCGATTCACACTCGTGTTTCTGATTGATCGTACGTAAAACACTTAAATTCTCGTAGCGAGCGAACGGTTCGTCCTACAGAGCTCCGCGTGGTCTCTAAAATTCTATAGAATCTTGAATTAATGGAGAAATAATACCTTTATATCAAAATTTTTTGAGTTAGGGAGTTTTCAAAATTTCATTTTTGACCCTTAGAAGTGACCTACATCAACCAAAATCTTCGGGGCACAACTAGACCCCAAATGGAGCCTTCATACCAAATTTAATCAAAATCGGTCAATGCTAAGTGGGGAAAGTGCCGCGTACGGCGGACGGACGGCCAAATTTTTATTCGATTTTTGGATTCTATGTACCTTGAAACGTAAACCAACAAATTTTGAGTGGGTGTTAAAAAATTTGTTTTCTTGGTCGATTCCAAAGGTTCATTATTGAAAATAATAAACCAAAGCAAGTTTTCAAGTTTAGTAGGTACAGAATGTGGAGGAAGTTACATTCAATCCATCTCAATCTCTATCTCTTTAATCAGGTATTTTGGTGTCTGTTCTCTGGAAGAAAAGGGAAAACAAAAAACAGATGGTTTTGACAATGTAAGTTGGCCTACGGGAGTATGGTCCTTGTTAGAGTGTCTGGCGATACTAGGATCCTAAAAAAAAAAGTAGCCTCATATTTAGAAGTGAACTACTTACACACTTCATTCAAACATGCTCCATGCCGCAAACCACGGAGTTCGTAAATAAGACATTCCAATACAATTCAGAAATGTTGTCAAAATCGGACAATAACTTCGTATAGTTTTGCCCGTTACTAGGATTTCACAACAGACAGACAGGAAGGAATCAAAACTGTTCAGAAAGGCCTACTACGTAAAATGAGTGGAAATTTTGATTTTGGAGAACATTTTGGTTTATTATTTTCAATAATGACCAAGAAAATTTTTTTTCAACACTCTCAAAATTTGTTGATTCATTTCAAGTTACGTAGAATCCGAAAATCGAATAGAAAATTTTCCTTCCGTCTGCCGTACGTTACCATGGACCGATTTTGATGAAATTTGGTATATTGGCTCCATTTGGGGCCCGAAGTTTTTAGTCACTTCTAAGGGGTGAAAATTAAGGGTTGAAATTTTCAAAAGTGCCCTCGCTCGAAAACTCTCGACATGAAAGTATCGTTTTTTCACCATTTTAAGATAGTATTGAATTTTTAGAAATTTTGAGACCACACGGAGCTCTGTAGGACAAACCATTCACTCCCTACGAGAACTCAAGTTTGGACTTACGATAAATCAGAAATACGTGTGTGAATTGCAAGAGAGGCCTAATCTCCGTTCAAATTTTAGCTGACCAAAATGCGATCTTTGTTCGTTTCTTCGAGTTGTACTTGGTTTTGCGTCTTTAGCAACCAGTAATGAAATTTCCTGATAATTAAGGCAACCTCAACTCCCTGTTTCTTCGCAACCTTTCACCTGTGATTATACAGGGAAATCAGGGGGGGGGGGGGGAATCCATTTTAAGGACCGGAAAACTTCGGGAGTCAATTCTACTACTAATTTATGTAAGAAAATGTGTCTTAGCAATTTTGTTGCAACCCCTTGTCTTTCTAAATATTTCTCATTTTAAGATTTTGCTTCCGAGTTTACCAAGGTAGCGGATGCTTTGTTTTCACTTTTCAAGGTTGAAAATTTTTCTCCAAAATTCAAAATTTCCACTCGTTTTTTACCTTTCAGACCTTCTTGAACAATTTTGGATCCATGTCTGTCTGTCATGAAATTCTTGCCACAGCCATAATTTTTTCATTTTCCAACAATATTCAGAGATTGTGAAGGTTGATGAGTAGATGGTCCCCTATGGGTAGTGGAAGGTACTTAGAGATTGATGTTTTGAGATCAACACTACAATGTATCGGAACATCTATACAATCGGGTTATGGATACGAGGAAGCTATGTGCCACACCCACTAGGCATACATTTTCTTCTCCGTTGAGTGATGTCCCGTTTCACATCAAATTAATCTCATGAGGACGCCCAAGTCTTATAGTGGGACGCCATAAAAATGGCAGAAAATTGTTTATAATATTTCTTTGAAAATTCGCTCATTGACTAATACTGCACGATTTCGACTTTTTTCAGGGTTCCCAAAAAACCAAATACGCGATAGCAAGATAAAGTACAGAGTGTACCCTGCGTCCTACAATATCTGTGTCTCACACATTCATTTGTACTGCCCCGAACAAATCTGCTACAAGGGACATTGGAAAACATGGAAGTAAGAACATGTATGAAGCATGCACAGATGCACACCTATGTTACAGTGTTTGATCGTTGGAGTAGCATTATTTCAGTGATGATCTTAGTATTAAGTGAGATTAAGGTGGTCCCAGTCGATTGCCATTCGTTACTCGTTCCGGGTTAGTATTTCCCTAAATTATGGGGGATAAAACTTAAAAAGTTATCCCTAAATTGGAAATTTTCAAGGATTTTCTAATTTCATTAAAGTCTAGAGAATGGAAAAACTAGGAGATTGCCGCTGGAATCATCAAAATCGAACAATAATTGCCAGATAAAACGCTGCAAATTATTACACAAGGGTTTATTATTTTTTATTTTTCTATATAGATCACTCGTCTGCAAAGCCACCAACCATCCAACATGAAGAAAAACATCGATCGCATTTCGGTCAGCTTTAATTTGAACGAAGATTAGGCCTCTTTTGCGATTCACACTCGTGTTTCTGATTTATCGTACGTCCAAACTTTAAATTGTCGTAGTGAGCGAACGGTTTGTTCTACAGAGCTCCAGGTGGTCTCAAAAAATTCTAAAAATTCTATAAAATCTTAAATTGGAGGAAAAACAATACCTTTTTATCATTATTTTTTGAGTTAGGGCGTTTTCAAAATTTCAAAATTGATTTTGGAACCCTTAGAAGTGACCTACCTCAACCAAAATCTTCGGGGCACAACTAGACCCCAAATGGAGCCTACATACCAAATTTCATCAAAATTGGTCAATGCTAAGTGGCAAAAGTGCCGCGTACGGCGGACGGCCGGCCAAATTTTTATTCGATTTTTGGATTCTACGTACCTTGAAACGTAAACCATCAAATTTTGAGGGGGTGTTAACATTTTTTTTTTCTTGGTCGATTCCAAAGGTTCATTATTGGAAATAATAAACCAAAATGGGAAACACAGTTTTTCCCATTGTTCTCTGACAATATTGATGATTCCAGCGGATATCGTTTAGTTTCTCAATTCCCTAGACTGCTGCTCTAGTTAATTTCGAAAATCCTTGAAAGTTTCAAATTTAGGTACAACTTTTAAAGTTTAAGCGCCTGCAACGGGGAACGAACGGCGACTGACGCTGCAAATTACTATAGGTAAATAATGTTTATTATTTCTACATAGATCTTTTGTATACAAGGAACTCGGCTTTGCCGTTGTCAGATTCAGGGCACAACTAGACTCCAAATGGCCCCTAATTTTTGTTCGGGGTGATGATTTTCATCAACACCCCAACCTGCATAATCCCTGAAAATTTCGTTGATATCGTATGGGAAGTGTAGAACTTATTTTCAAAGGGGACCATCTGCACGCCAACCCGGACAATCCGTGAAAATGTCATCGAAAAATCGGACAATAACTTCAAGAATAGTTTTGCCCGTTATAAGGATTTCGCAACAAGCAAACAGACACGGAACCAAAATTGTTCATGAAGATCTGAAACGTACCTAAAACGCGAGAGGAAATTTTGATTTAGGAGATAAAAAATGTTCCTGAAAAAAAAATTGAAATAAATACAACATATCGATATCTTAAAGCACAAAGGCTCATCTATGTCCATCCATCTTCCACATTTTGGTTTATTATTTTCAACTAGCTGAAAAGCCTACTAAAAGTAGGCAAAACGCTTCTTCCGACTCTCCCCGCATCCCACTCCCTCCGGCTCCTCCCGCCGCCGATTCCCCCCCTCCCGCCCCTCCGACTCGTCCCGCCTCCCACGACCCCTCCGTGCATACGTACGTACGTACGTACGTACGTACGGTTGGCGTTTTATGTATATAGATAATGAACCTTTGGAATCAACCAAGAAAAAAAAATTTTAACACCCCCTCAAAATTTGATGGTTTACGTTTCAAGGTACGTAGAAATCCAAAAATCGAATAAAAATTTGGCTGTCCGTCCGCCGTCCGCCGTACGCGGCACTTTTGCCACTTAGCATTGACCGATTTTGATGAAATTTGGTATGTAGGCTCCATTTGGGGTCTAGTTGTGCTCCGAAGCGTTTGGTTGATGTAGGTCACTTCTAAGGGTTCCAAAATCAATTATGAAATTTTGAAAACGCCCTAACTCAAAAAATTTCGATATAAAGGTATTGTTTTTCCTTCAATTTAAGATTCTATAGAATTTTTTGGAATTTTTTGAGACCACGCGGAGCTCTGTAGGACAAACCGTTCGCTCCCTACGAAAATTTAAGGGTTTAATTAGAGCTGACCGAAATGCGATCGATGGTTGGTGATTTTGATTTTTTTTTTTCCTTCACATTGGATGGTTGGTGATTTTGTAGACGAGTGATCTATATAGAAAAATAATAAACCATTGTGTAATAATTTGCAGCGTTTTTTATTTTCTTTGAATTTCAGAAAAATTCAAATTCAACTAAACTATTATAGACCTTCTTGACGGTTATAGCTTGAAATTTTATTGAAAAATTTAGATTCAAGTGTGAAACGCTGCAAATTATTTCACAAAGGTTTATTATTTTCCTGTATAGATCACTCGTCTGCAAAGATCACAGCTTTGCCATTGTCACTATTTATTGCTTCCGAGTCTACCAAGGTAGCGGAAGCTTTGTTTTCACTTTTCAAGGATGAAAAAAAAAGTTCTCCAAAATCAAAATTTTCACTCGCGTTTTGCGTTTTAGACCTTTCTGAACAATTTTGGTTCCGTGTCTATGTGTCTGTGTGTCTGTCCGTCTGTCATGAATTCCTTGTAACGCGCATAACTATACGAAGTTATTGTCCGATTTCTATGAAATTTTCAGGGATTGAGCGGGTTGGTGTGTAGACGGTCCCCTATGAAAATCATTATCTCCGGACTGATAGAAGCGACTGCGCATGCGCAAACGTGAATTCCTTGTAAAGGCCATAAATCTACATTTTTCATCTGATTTCAATAAAATTTTCAGGGATGTTACAGACTAGTATTTTTTTTTTTTTTTTTTCGGCAGGTAGGTGAGAAAATCTTTAAGATCCACAGGTGGAGTTGGATCTCGTAAGATAGGTACCTTGAAGGATCCGCGACTTCAAGGCTATGTGGGATTCAAACCCACTAAAAAAACACCTCCTTTTCTCCCACGTTGGATGATCAGCCTGGAACTGTTTAACACATTACTTCAGCCTGAGTCCTGGGGCACTTCATCAGTTCTGGATGGCGGGACGGACCAGGTGTTTCCCTTCTCTGTCTCTCTCGTTCCAACAATGTCTTCCTTGTCAGGATACTCTCTGCGTACGCTGCCACAAGACTCCAGCTCCTCTCACCTTCCAGCATCTTGCTGACGACAGCTTCTGGTGTTGGAATTTGGGGAGTTAATCCCAGCTCTGCCAGCAGCTGGCTTCTTTCAGCCGCCCATTTGGTACATTTGAAAAAGGTGTGTAGCGCATCATCATCTTCTCTCTTCTGACAGTGCGGACATGTTGGGACAGTTACCTTTCCCATTTTATGTAGATAGGCATAAAACAGTCCATGTCCTGTGAAGAATTGTGTGAGGAAAAAGTTCAATTCTCCATGCTTCCTGTCCGTCCATTTCTGGATGTTTGGCACTGGCCGTGCGGTCCACCGTCCTCTATGGGTGATATCCGTGAGACTCAATTTAACCTACCTTAGGTTATCAAACCTAACCTTCTCAGCTAACCCGATCAGCTGGTCGTGAAAGGGCGCCATTTTGACTCGCTGTCAACAAAGTCATTATGTTTACATACCAAATAGGTCCTATTTCTTGGTATGCAAACGGAATGATAGTGGTAGGTATATTCATTATTTTCTTCTTTCTATTCTTTTAAAGCAATTATGTAATCGTAAGTAGCGATCAGATTGCAAACAGCTGATACAGACACTGAGGGGTCTTGACACAAAGAATAGGGAGATGTGTCAACTGTCATGCTAACAAGCAAACCAGGCTGACACAAACATTAGTGTCAATTAAAAACTCTCGAAATAAGTTTTTCAGAATGAAAATTTGAATATTTATTCGTCACATTGAACAAACGTATTACTACCTGGATACCTATTTACATGGAGAACTGGAGACAAGTGCCTATTTACATCCTTTTCTGACCCTACATTGTGATATGAAACCTTCCTACCTTTTGATGATTTTGATCGTATTCACCTTTAGAAAGTACCTAGTGAACACCAGAAACCCAGATTTTCCAGCGTTCTTACTGCATTTTTTTGGGTCTCAAACATAACAACTACCGATTTTGCAGTGGCTCTCTGTTTCCTTGTTTTGTTTCTACCTGTCACTGACGTACAGACTTTCACAAACAAGGAAGTACAGATCAAACCTACAACGATAGATAGAGTGATATACGAACTTACAGACAACTAACTGCTAAAGACGGTATTTTTCAAAGGTAAATGTCATAAATGTTGCACCTACGAACTTCTTTTCTTGAAACCTCAAATTGTACCTACTTATGTGAACTAATATTCTGTTTATTGTAGATCTGTAGTTAGGTGTGTTGATAGATAACAGATACCTACTCACATAGAGTACCAGAGACAAGTGCCTATTTACATCCCAATCTGACCTTAGATTGCAATATAAAACGTTCCTACCTACTGATGGTTGATCGTATTCGCCTTTAGAAAGTACCTAGTGAACACCACAAACCTAGATTTTCCAGAGTTCTCAATGTATTTTTTTGGGTCTCATCTAAGTAATAACTACCGATTATTCAGTAGCTACCAATCTACTGGTTCATTAGTTGTCCAACAACATATCTTTAGATAATTTAGACCAAGTGTTTTGTTTCTACCTACCACGCACATACAGACTTTCACAAACAGGGAAGTAGTACAGATCAATCGTACTACGATTGATACACGAACTTATAGACGCAACAACTAAATGCAGATATCCATAATGAACCACATCCCTACCATTATTAGAAAAGAAGGTATTTTTCAAAGGTAAACTTCATAACTATTGTAACTTCTTTCCTTGAAACCCTAAATGGAACCTACTTACGTGAGCTGACTCCCATCGTCTGTTTATTGTAGATCTGTAGTTAGGTGTGTTGATATAATGGAATAATGTACAACATTCAATGAAAAACACGGAATTTATTCAGAAATTTCATTGTACATTGAAACAATATACAATTCGCACAGAATTAACAATAGGTAGTACCTACACCATGAACTTGATGTGAAGATTAAAGAATTTTCGAGAAGAGCATTGGTTTCGAGAGGTGAACAACATGATATTTCCCGGGGAAACAAACAAACACCTAACTGATGAAAAAGAAAACTTGTACAAATGAAAGCTGAAATTGAGAACCACAACTCGGGATACGAGAGACGAACGACAGCACAAAACACAAGTGGAACTAGACACTGGTTTTGAGAGGTGAAAAACGTGATATTTCCCGGGGAAACAAACTGATGTACTGATGAAAAAATAAAACTGTTGTACAAATGAAAGCACAACCTCAACACACACGATACGGGAGTCGAACGACAACACAAGTGGAACTAGATAATTTGAAGCTGGTTATAAAAGTGTCAGTTCATCGAAAATCATGGTTGTTAGGAATGCTGGGAAGCAGCGACGCCAAAAGGCTGATATCCTTCTTTTTTCGGAAAGTTCTCTTGTCTTTCCACACTGTTTCTAATCACTTTTGGCAAACCAAAAAATTAAATACCGATTCCGGGACGAGAAGAGCAACTAATAACCGCACAGATTGGCATGATGAAAAACCTTCTTTGTTTACAAGGGAGTCGACATGGCCGCCTTTCAGCGAGATTAGTCGTCTTCTTCTTCTTCTTCATCTTCTTCTTCCTACATCCATCTGTGTGACGTCACACGGATAAAACGAATATTCTCTTGTCCATATCTCTTGCCAGCTTACCATCGTGCAATCTCTTTCTTCCTTGGCTATGCGGGACCTGTCTCCTTCATCCCTTCTGTCGAAAATTCTTTTTCTCTCTGAAGCCATCAGCTGGATCGGTATGACACTGGTAAGCACAAAGATAGCGGGTTCTGACACTGTTCGGTAAGCACAGGCGATTCGTAGAGCTCCTCTTCGCTGCACAGCTATCAGTCTCTGTCGGAGATACGCCACGCTCAGTGCATCCGCCCACACCTCCGCTCCATACAAGAGAATTGACTCCACCACTGTCATCATCAAGCGTCTCTTGCATGGTCTAGGGCCATTTATGTTTCTCATAAGGTGACAAAGAGCTGCCGATTTTTGTGCAGCCCTGACAGACTAGTATTTGGATGGTCCCCTATGAAAATCACTACCTTCGGACTGATAGTAGCCACTACGCATGCGCAAACGTGAATTTCGTTGTAACGGCCATAACTTCCACATTTTCCACCCGATTTCGATGAAATTCTCAGGGATTATGTGGATTAGGTTGTAGATGGTCCCCTATGAAAATCATCATCCCCGGACTAATAGAAGCGACTGCGCATGCGCAAACGTGAATTCCTTGTAACAGCAATAACTTCCATATTTTCAATCCGATTTCGATGAACTTTTCAGGGATGTTACAGATTAGTATTTAGATGGTCCCCTATGAAAATCACCAGCCGAGGCTAAGTATTTTTTTGATCCAATCACATACATCTACTCATTTAATTTTTCATCCGAATTGGATGAAATTTCCTAGGATTGTCCAGATTAGCGTGTAGATGGTCCCCTATGAGGGTAGTGGAATGTACTTAGAGATTAGTGTTTTGAGATTAACTACTATTTTTGTTCTTACCTAGCAACCAGAGGTACATACTACCTACCTACTAGGGCATTTTTGAAAATTTCAACCCTTAACTTTGGAATCCAAATCTATACAGAAGGGTGATCTATACAGAAAATAATAAACCTTTGAGCAATGATTTGCAGCGTTTTTAATATAATCCAGAAAATTATTGACATTTTTGGCTCTCCTGATCTTTTATCTCATAACATTTGCGTTGTTACAGTGTAATTATATAAAATATTGAAGTCTGAACATTACTGATATTTTATCGTTTCCAGCAAAAAACGCATCGAGTGTTGGGAGACCAGGGCTAGAATTGGTGCAGTATGTGACCACGACAAAGGCGCCCCTATCGTCTGCAATGGGAGGGTTGAGGGCGTCGTAAATCGAGCTGCAGTCTTCCCTTACTGCAACCCAGGCATCCCTCTTTCGTTTCTCATCCAAAGGCTGGTCAAAGACGTTCCTCAGTTCCTACAATCTCTGACAATACTTCCGAAAGATCCGCTACCTGTGAATCCAATCCGCATCCCTACGCTCAGACCTTCCCGCCATGATTATCCAATTCCCGTCAAATGTTACAGACCAAACGAAGACGGTGGTACATCTACTGGTCGAGATTGTAAAACCATAAAACCACACTCTCGTATGGCACTATCTTCATCTTCACTCAACCCTATATCCCAATTCCTCGTTTGTTCTTCCCCACTCGTTCTCTCGCTTGTTCACTTCATGATACGGTTTTCTATTTGAAAAGAAAAACTGGGTAGAACAGGAGACATCGAAGTTAGTTCGGCAGGTGCCACAAAGTCTTGAATGATTCAAGTTGACAATTTCATCATAATCGTTAAATAAATAAATCCTAGTTTGAGTTTTGTATGGTTTTTCTGTAATTGAACTGAAACTATTAGTGTAGTAAGGACAATTTTTACTAAGAAAAAATTTCTAACCTCCCTCAAAATTTGATGGTTAGTAGAATCCAAAAATCGAATAAAAGTATTGTAGTCCGCACGTTCCTTACTTACCTTGGACCGATTTTGATGAAATTTGATAAATGGGCTTCAATTGGGGTCTAGTTGTGCCGCGAAGCTTTTGGTTGATGTCAGCTCGATTGCTCACTCAGCTGATTCGACATTCGTGAGTTCCTTCCTTCCGCTTCAACTGGTATTCAAGGCGATGTGTGCTTCATTTTAGCTCTCAAGGAAGAACTTGGGAGAAATCAGCTCGATTGTTCACTCAGCTGATTTTACTATCACCAAGTTAGGTCAGAATCCGCCCCTCATGCGGTATTCGTTCTGCTGAAGGGAGGTACCATCACAATGGCTCGGATATACTTCAATCACTCGTAATGTTGATGAAATATCGTTCCCTCCCGTTTAATAGAAATTCTAGATGCTCGGTTTTGCGTATATAAGTGATACGAATTTCGGACTTTTTGTAGGTACTTTCTGAGCAAGTAGGTACTTAGCTTAGTAGTTAGTAGGCTAAGAGGACGTGGCTTAGTAGCTAATAGGCTAGAGGTAACTATTCAGCTTGGTAGGTGCCTCTATTGTTAATAAAGATGTTTTTTGGTTGTTTTATTTTATAATTTTAAGTTATTAATAATTGCTCCCCAGGTGCAAAGTAGAGCCGAACAAGAGCTCCTCCCTGGGGTCCACAATGGAGCGCATTCCCTGGTGGTGGTCCTCCACTCCGGGGTATGATCACTCTGGTCCGTCAGGACTGGTAAAGAGTGATCCTAATGTGCCCGTTGTCTTTTCCCAAAAACCCTCCCCCCCACAATTATCTCTCACGCTCTCCTTTATTCTGGAAGCGGTAGGAAGGAATTCACGAATGTCGAATCAACCATAAGAAAGCTGATTCGACATTCGTGAGTTCCTTCCTTCCGCTTCCAGTGGGATTCAGGACACTGTGATTCTCATTCAGCTGGTTTTACTATCATCAAGTTAGGTCAGAATCCGCCCCTCATGTTGTATTCGTTCTGCTGAAGGGAGGTACCATCACAATGGCTCGGATATACTTCAATCACTCGTAATGTTGATAAATATCGTTCCCTCCCGTTTAATAGAAGTTCTAGATGCTCGGTTTTGCGTATATAAGTGATACGGATTTCGGACTTTTTGTAGGTACTTACCTGAGACTCTGAGGTCTCCTGACTCTGAGAGGAGAGTCTAGCCCCCAGACAGTGTTGTTGGGTTTCAGCGCTACCTACCGCCACTTCAGCGAAATACCATCCTTATCAGCTCGATGTGAGCGTGGTCAAGCGGCATTTCTGAAAAGTAGGCTTACCTCGATTTTACCACTCTAATTTCTAAGTTTGGCGGCTCTACTTCCCTGTCTTTTTAAATTGCGAGGAAAAGGAACTTGTTACTGCATTTTTGTGATTTGGAGTGACGAATCAAGCAGAATGCATTATTATTGTGGAGATAACTGCAAGTTAGAGGAGCGACGGTAATGCGGTCGCGAGCGTGATCACCTGATAAGATATCAGAAATGATAGTTCGTTGAAGTGGCGGTAGGTAGCGCTGAAACCCGACAACACTTTCTGGGGGCTAGACTCTCCTCTTTCTGAGCAAGTAGGTACTTAGCTTAGTATTTAGTAGGCTAAGAGGACGTGTCAGCTCGATTACTCACTCAGCTGATTTTACTATCACCAAGTTAGGTCAGAATCCGCCCCTCATGCGGTATCCGTTCTGCTGAAGCGAGGTACCATCACAATGGCTCGGATGTACTTACTGTACATATGTAGTTACCTCTAGCCTAGTAGCTACTAAGCCACCTCCTTTTAGCCTACCAACTACTAAGCTAAGTACCTATTTGCTCAGAAAAAACCAGACGTTTTATAGGTTTTTTCTGAGCAAATAGGTACTTAGCTTAGTAGTTGGTAGGCTAAAAGGAGGTAGTTTAGTAGTTACTAGGCTAGAGGTAACTATTCAGCTTGGTAGGTGCCTCTATTGTTAACCCTCTTTTTGGTTGTTTTATTATATAATTTTAAGTTATTAATAATTGCTCCCCAGGTGCAAAGTAGAGCCGAACAAGAGCTCCTCCCTGGGGTCCACAATGGAGCGCATTCCCTGGTGGTGGTCCTCCACTCCGGGGTATGATCACTCTGGTCCGTCAGGACTGGTAAAGAGTGATCCTAATGTGCCCGTTGTCTTTTCCCAATACTCCCCCCCCCCCCAGATTTATCTCTCACGCTCTCCTTTATTCTGGAAGCGGTAGGAAGGAATTCACGAATGTTGAATCAGCTCTCAATCAACCGTGAGAGCTGATTTGACATTCGTGAGTTCCTTCCTTCCGCTTCATGTGGGATTCAGGACGCTGTGAACTAAATAAAAAAATTGGAGGCGGTTCTGCGAGAGGTTTCGGAGGGGGTGGAGGGGGGAATCGGCGGCGGGAGGAGTCGGAGGAATCGTTTTTGCCTGCTTTTAGTAGGCTTTTCAGCTAGTTTTCTATAATAAGCCTTTGGAATCGACCAAGAAAAAAAATTTTGTAACACCCCCTCAAAAATTGTTGGTTCACGTTTCGAGGTACGTAGAATCCAGAAATCGAATGAAAAACAAAGCTTCCGCTACCTTGGTAGACTCGGAAGCAATTGGCCATCCGTCCTGCTGTGCGCTGCATTATTGATTGATTTTAGGCCTCGTGGTCCCTTCCAATCATTCTCACAATGGGAAATGAACCTCCACATTGTGCTTCATGTTGTTGCGCGGGTCTTCGGTTCAGCAGGTCCCCCTTATCAAACTGCCTCCACCAGCGTTGGTCATGACTAAGCATGTCCAGGATGGACCCACGTGGAGGTGCTGGCTTTTATAGGGATGTCGGAGGCAGAGGGGTTCTGAGCAATATATTTTGGGCTTCCTGACATCTGGCAGTTGGCAGTCTTCAGTTGGCAGTTGGCAGTTGGCAGTTTTCAGTTGACAGTTGGCAGTTTTCAGTTAGTAGTTGGCAAGTTTTATGTTAGCTCAGCCTCCGTACTTACCGCCTCTTCTTGTTGCTTGCAGATTTTCCATCATTGGCGGGCGTCCTCTCAAAATCTTTCTTCTACTTCTTTAGCGAGTTCTATCATACTCCTCCCAAATCCCAATCTAAACTAGCCTAACAGGTATATCACAGCTATTGATCACAGATATTTATTAACAGCATTCAGTCTTAATAGTTTACATTCTCGCCAAACACACTCATACATACTTAGACCGTTAGATTACATACACAGACCGTCAGGATGGGGAGGAAACCGTCCTGTCCCGAGCCCACCCTACCTAAATGGCCTTCCTGGCACTCGCTGTGGCAGAGCTTTTAGAGGCCAGGAGGCCGGACAGGCCTAAGAAATAAATAAAACCAAAATTAATAAAATAAAAAGGCCTAAGAAATAAATAAAACCAAAATTAATAAAATGCAAACTCAAAAAATCATACATTTTATCAATGGCCTGCTAGCCTGCTGCCTCCCCGAGGCCAGCAGGTCCCCCCAATCGCTCTTTGGTCCCTTTCATACCTTAATTTACATAACACGAACACATTAACACTGAATATTGATGTAGACTAGGTAGGAGGGTTTGTGCACATGCGCACTAGAGGGGTTCCTTTTCCCGCTACCTGTACTCAGTCTATCTGGAATGTTCTTAGTGTTAAATAACTGTTCTCTAGTACGGTCGTGAGTGTTACTTCTCCCAGCTACTTTAAATATCACAGATCCTATCACAAATATCTAAATACAAGCTAACTAATCCTAATGTGGCGAGTACTATTATAATTTCCTCCCACCCCTTAATCTAGTCTAACCTAATCTAAAAGAAGAAAAAGAATAGAAGACCCCTACTCGCTTTCAGAGAGAATTGAGATTAAAATGTATCACAGCTAGGTATCACGGGTTTCCAACATCAGATTCATGTGTGGTCCTTCTCCACTCATCTTGTCCCAGCCAGCACTAAACTCGCGTAGTTTGTCAAATCCCTCTTTATTTTGAAGCAGCTGAAGGAGTCCATTCTCATAACGCTGTTGCCCGGTCATTTTTTGGCGCTCAGCAATATACATTGGGCAGTCTCGTATTACGTGCACGGCTGTCTCTTCATCATGGCTGCATGGACACGCTGGGCTTGCTCTTTTCGAAAGAAGTGGAGTTTTGCCGAGAAATTGGCCGTCCATCCAATACCTACAATACCTTTATATCAAAATTTTTTGAGTTAGGGCCGTTTTCAAAATTTCAAAATTCATTTTGGAACCCTTAGAACTGACCTACATGAACCAAAATCTTCGGGGCACAACTAGACCCCAAATGGAGGCTACATACCAAATTTCAGCAAAATCGGTCAATGCTGAGTGGCAAAAGTGCCGCGTACGGCGGACGGACGGCCAAATTTTTATTCGATTTTTGGATCTTACGTACCTTGAAACGTAAACCACCAAATTTTGAAGGGGAGTTGACATTTTTTTTCTTGATTGATTCCAAAGGTTCATTATTGAAAATAATAAACCAAAATGAAGTTAGTGTCAATTGCGCACGATTCCACGCAACGCAAAAGTATTTTTCCTGAGATCCTCACAAAAAATCATGAAGAATTGCGTTGATCGGAATTTTTTACGCTGTATTTTGCGGAAATGAAGGGGGGTGTAACCTTTTCGTGAAACACCCTGTAGATCACTCGTCTGCAAAGACAAAATCCAACATGGAAGAAAAACATCGATCGCATTTCGGTCAGCTATAATTTGAACGGAGATTAGGCCTTTTTTTTGCGATTCGCACTCGTGTTTCTGATTTATCGTAAAAGTAGTTTCATAGTAGTAGTTTCATAGTAGTTTCAGTAGTTTCGTAGTATCGTAGTTTCGTATTTATCGTTCCCTTAAATTCTCGTAGGAAGCGAACGGTTTGTCCTACAGGGCTCCGCGTGGTCTCAAAAAATTCTAAAAATTCTATACTACCTTAAATTGATGGAATAACAATACCTTTATATCACAATTTGTCGAGTTAGGACGTGTACAAAATTTCAAAATTCATTTAGACCCATAGAAGTGACCTACATGAACCAAAATTCGGGGACCTACTAGACCCCAAATGGAGCCTACATACCATAACGAATTTATGTTTGGAAAAATACTTTACCACTACAATTGATGGTATTGTACATAAATATTTACATCACAGTATTGTATCAGCACTTTCAGCACTCAGCACTCATGTCCATCTGGCTGCTTGGTATCAGGGTCCAAGATCCGACCTCGGACATTGGGGTGAGGGACAAGGTTGATTCACCTTATCCCACAAATGATGGAGGGAGGATTATGCCTCTTTCGGCTATGCCATCAGTCGACGCTTCTCCTCCCCATAGGGTTCGAGTTTAGCTCCAAGTCCCACGGGGCGCATTTGCTCGAGCCGTGGCACGCCGTCGAGTGGCCGTAGCCCTGAATTCAGACCAGATGAATGATCCTCCTGTTAGGATTCGGGTGGTCATCCACTCCAGGATAAACAGTGGGTAACTAGCCCGAATCAGATCCTTGGCTGACCTGCCACGCCATAACCCTCTCCAGGTGATGCTCCAATCACCTTTAGTTGGTTTCGCTGAATGTTTGCAAGTGCTGCTGCAGCCTCTAGTAATGCGTCAACTTCATATTTTTGAATTTTGGAAGCATTGATGTCTGCGAGTGATCTCTGGCCAGAGCCAGAGACCACTGAGACATCAATAATGAAAGCTCCTCTTGGTGTTACGTTGGCATTAGCTGTTGACACCGTCAGAACCAGAACTGAACTTGCAAAATTTCATCAAAATCGGTCAATGCTCAGTGGGGAAAGTGCCGCGTACGGCGGGCGGACGGCCAAATTTTTATTCGATTTTTGAATTCCACGTTCCTTGAAACGTAAACCAACAATTTTGAGGGGGAATTTTTTTTTCGTGGTCGATTCCAAAGGTTCTTTATTGAAAATATAACCAAAATGCAATGTTTTATCGCTTACCTACTATTTTAAATTTATTTTAAACTAATCATTATCCAATGGTACGAGCCCTGCAATGCACGCATAACTACGAGTATGTTTTATTCGATTGTGAGATTTTACGTAGGGTCTTGAAACAAAAACCATAAAATTTGTGGTGAGGAGGGGTAAAAAACTTCTTGCTCGATTCCGAAGGTTCATTGTAAATTAATAACCAAAACATTAAGTAATTATTTATTCAGTAATTAAATGATTATTTCCTACACTTTTAAAATTCTTGAAATCGTTGCTATTTTCAAAATGCGTTTTCCCCCCACTTTTTACCCCTCAGAAGTTACTGAAAGCAACTCAAACCCTCGAGGAACAACTAGACTCAACGCTGCAAATTATACACAATGGTTATTATTTTTCTATACATCACTCATCTGCAAAGCCACCAACCATCTAACATGAAGAAAAACATCGATCGCATTTCGGTCAGCTTTAATTTGAACGGAGATTAGGCCTTTTCTTGCATGTGGTATTGAGTTTCTTGAGGGATCCGGTTGTGTCGTCCTCAGCGGCCGTCACCTTGCAGATTATCGGATTCAGATAAGTACACGTAGTTGACTAAAACTCTCCCCTCGTCGATCTGAAATTAAATTAAATTCGTCAATCAGTTTCTTTTAAAAAACGCCTTCAAAGATAGGAGAACCAAATCGAAATTGAGACCCAAGTAAGATTTTGGCAGTTTAACTTCTTAATCTATAAAGGTAGGTACAAGACACTAGTCGGTAGATCATAGTAGATAATATCTACTATATATAAAAATATAATATAGTATAAAATATAATATAGTATATAAATACTATATTATAGTATTTTACCTTTCACTTAAACCTTTTTACTTTGAATTACACCTTTTTCGCTTTTAAAGTTTTTACTTTCATTTAAACTCGTGGAATCGAGCAAGAAAAACATTTTTTTACCCCCTCAAAATTTGTTGGTTTACGTTTCAAGTTACGTAGAATCTGAAAACTAGACTAGACCCCAATGCAACCTTTAAACCAAATTTCATCAAAACGCTAAGGACGCCTTACGGTGGACGGACGGCCAATTTTTTATTCGAATTTCGGATTTTACGTGCCTTGAAACTTTTAACCAACAAATTTCGGGGGGGGGGGGGTTCTTGGTCGATCTAAAGGTTAATTATTGAAAATAAATCAAAATTTTCCGTCCGTCCGCCTTGCACCGTACGCGGCACTTTCCTTAGTTACGATTATTTATGTTAGCTTTGTTCCGGCTTTTCCAACTTTGATGAAATTTGGTAAATGGGCTCCAATTGTGCCCCGAAGCTCTTGGTTGAGGTAGGTCACTTCTAAGGGTTGAAAAATAAGGGTTGAAATTTTGAAAACGCCCTAGCTCAAAAATTTCGACATCAAGGTACTGTTTTTTCATCAATTTAAGATAGTTTTGAATTTTTAGAATTTTAGGGACCACGCGAAGCCCTGTAGGACAAACCGTTCGCTACCTACGAGTTGGACTTATGATAAATCAGAAACACGTGTATGAATCGCAAAAAGCCTAATCTCCATTCAAATTTTATCTGACCAAAATGCGGTCGCTGTAGGTACATTGTAGGTAAGTAGTATCTATGGTTGGTAGGTGGTGACAATGGCAAAGCCAAGTTCTTTGCAGACGAGTGATCTATATAGAAAAATAATAAACCTTTGTGTAATAATTTTCAGCTATTTTGCTTTGAATTATAATTGTTTATTCCCTTTGAAGAAAATTTGTATAAAAATCCATTCACACTAAGAAATTTGTAGGGGACATAGTGGGTATCCTCCAATGAATTAGGGACCATCCTTCCAACTCATATGGAGGCCTCCTTCAATACAAACGGGACCGTAGTTAGAATAGGTGAAATAGGTGGCCGTTGGGTGAAATAGGTGTGTGTTTTCTAAGAATATGATATATTATGTGATGAAGACATCCGAGCTGAATTTAGATTATTATATATTGTGTGATATAGAAGGTTTTTTGAATTTTAAAGCTCAAGTGGAAAGCAATGCTCAATTTTCTACTGGGCAGCAATGTAGTTTCCAATATAATTTTCCTACCAGACTTTGAAGAATAAAAAAGTCGCTCTCACACGGAGTTGCCAGATTATTTGTGATTTAAATAGGACGCAAAACTGAATACAACTCGAAGAAAGGAACAACGATCGCATTTTGTCAGCTAAAATTTGAACGGAGATTAGGCCTCTCTTGCGATTCACACTCGTGTTTCTTAGTTACCATAGGTCCAACCTTAAGTTCTTATAGGGACCGAACGGTTTGTCCTACAGAGCTCGGGATGGTCTCATTCGATTCTAAAAATTTGATACTATTTTCAAATGAAGAATAAACAATACCTTAGTTATATAAAATAGCACAACTATGACTCACTGATGTCCACCCAGGAAACCCTTGGACTCATGTTATCTAAGATAAGCCCAGATCACCCTCCACATGTATATATAGCCCCAGAGGGCAATCCTTCATTGTTCATTTTGGTTCATATCTGTATCACAGTACGTTGTGTGCGTTCAATAAAGGTTTTTGTCTTTTTAAAAACCTTCGTCGTCATTCTCCTCCTTTATATCAAAATTGTTTGAGCTAGGGAGTTTTCAAAATGTCAGCCTTTAATTTTCACCCTTTAGAAGTGACTGACATAAATGAAAAGCTTCGGGGCACAACTAGACCCCAAATGGAGCCTACATACCAAATATCACCAAAATCGGGAACTAAGAAAAGTGCTGCGTACTTCGGACGGCCGTTTTATTCGATTCGATTTACGGATTCTACATACCTTGAAACCAACAAATTTTTAGGGGGTAATTTTTTTTTCTTGGCTGATTCAAAAGGTTCATTATTGAATATAATAAACCAAAAGTAAAGGGTAGTGTTCCATCTGTGTGAGTTTTTGCTTTGTTGCCAATAACGGGGGTCATTGGCAAAGCACGGTTATGCCCATGTTGAATGTAAGGAAGTTAAACTACCCAACAACTGAGCAATAAATTTTTCCTTATTAGGTAAATAATTATGTACATAAAAAGTTACGAATTATAACATACTTCCTGATTAGCGAGTAGGAATTCCACAACAGGAGGTAAGTGCCATTTCTTCTGAGTTTAGCCGTCAGCTTTGGAATCTTTTCATGAAAATAGGAAATAATTAGTTGATTTCTATGTTAATCTATACCAAAATTTATTATCCAAACTTCATGGTTTGGGCAGCACTGGAAGAGCGTTGTGTTTAGGCCAAGGGTCAGCAATGTGTTTGGGCCAATAGCTACCCTCTGATCTGAAATACTTCAAGGAGGTCAGCAACAGGTTTGAACCCCAGTTCGAAGATAACAGCGAGAATGATGCGGACCGCGACGACAAGCTGTGATTTTCTCTAAATTAATACTGATAACATACCTAGGATTATGATTACCGATATTTGTAAGTCTCCTTATGATAAATTCGTACGTGTAGATTTGGAGGATCTCAATGTAGCACCAGTGAGAAGTAGATGTAGGCAAAAGTAGGCCCTAGAAATATGAGAAAAACCAAACTGAATAAACGGTTTCTCCATATTCCTCTGGCAATTATTGTTCGATGTTGATAATTCCAGCGGCAATCTTTTAGGTTTTGAATGCCCTAGGTAGTTGCACTTATGTACTTAAATAATCCTTGAAAATTTGAAATTTAGATTGAACTTTTAAACTTTTAGCGCCGATTTTTGAGAGAAATACTAACCCGGAACGAGAAACGAACGGCGATCGACTGAGGTCGGCTAATACCCCGACGACTGGGGGTCGGTCTTCAGACATTTACGACTAAACTAAACTACCGATGAGTCTCGGACCGGCCGCGGGGGGCCGTGAGTTCGAGGCTAGCCTCGGGAGCGTATTTTTGAGAGAGCTAGGCGCCATTCTCTCCTCGTCAAAACCCGGGCGGTGAGGCAATGGGAAGCCATGAGCAAAATCATCAGAAAAAAATTCGGATGAAAAATGTAAATGTTATGGCTGTTACAAGGATTTACGTATGCGCATGCGCAGAGGCTTCTGTGAATTTTAGGGCCTTGATTTTCATTGGGGACCATCTACAACCTAATCCGCGTAATCCCTAAAAATGTCATCGAAATCGGGTCGAAAATGTGGAAGTTATGGCCGTTACAAGGAAATTCATGTTTGCGCATGCGCAGTGGCTACTATCAGTCGGAAGGTGATGATTTTCATAGAGGACCATCTAAATACCAATCTGTAACATCCCTGAAAATTTAATTGAAATCGCATGGAAAATGTAGAAGTTATGGCCGTTACAAGGAATTCACGTTTGCGCATGCGCAGTCGCTTCTATCAGTCCGAAGATGATGATTTTCATAGGGGACCGTCTACACACCAGCCCGCACAATCCCTGAAAATTTCATAGAAATCGGACAATAACTTCGTATAGTTATGCGCGTTACAAGGAATTCATGGCAGACAGACAGATAGACAGACAGACAGACAAACACACAGACACGGAACCAAAATTGTTCAGAAAGGTCCAAAACGCAAAACGCGAGTGAAAATTTTGATTTTGGAGAACTTTTTTTTTCGTCCTTGAAAAGTGAAAACAAAGCTTCCACTACCTTGGTAGACTCGGAAGCAAAATTCTGATTTTCCCTTTGGATGACAGCGGATGACGTCCGTACGCCAGGAACGACAGTCGGACGATAATCCAACTTGGAATAGTTCATTACTTTACTTTTTATTTTACTTTACACAAGTCTGAGTCGAGCCAGCCACCGCTGAACCAAGGAAGTGGATATACAGTAAAGAGAAGAGGTCATACCATTAAATTGAAAAATATCACTAGGTAAAATTATTAAAATTTCATTATCCGTGTGAGTTCCTGAAAGACTTACCTTCCTGTGGTTTGGAGCACAGTCGTTCTCATCTGAGTCAGGAGGTAAGTCGAAAGTCAACACCCAACATCTGTCACAGATCTACGTCGTTTCAAGCCTCTTACGATGCACTTCTTTTTATGTTTAGTTATGTACTTGTAGTAAATAGCTGTTTCCCCATCTTCAATCTGGAATAAAATTAATGACGGGATAATAGTAATGACCAAGGAGTCTACCAATGAAGCGGAAGCTTTGTTTTCATTTTTCAAATTTGAAAAAAAAGTTTTCTAAAATCAAAATTTCGACTTGCGTTTTACGTTTCAGAACTTCCTGAAAAATTGCCATGAATTCCTTGCCACAGCCATAACTTCCACAGTTCTCATCCGATTTCGATGAGAGTTTCAGGGATTGTGCGGGTTGGCGTGTAGATCTTCCTCTATGAAAATCACTACCCCCGACTGATAGTAGCCGCTGCGCGTGCGCAAACGTGAAATCCTAGCCCCAGCCATAACCTCCACGTTTTCCATACGATTTCAACGAAATTTTCAGGGATCATGCGAGTTGGCGTGTAGACGGTCCCCTATGAAAATAATCACCCCCGGACTGATAGTAGCCACTGCGCATGCGCAAACGTGAAATCCTAGCCCCAGCCATAAATTTAACATTTCCTTTCTAATTTCGATGAAAATTTCAGGGATCGTACGGGTTGGCGTGTACACGGTCCCCTATGGAAATCATGGCCCTCAAATTGAAAGTATTTTGTGCGCATGCGCAAACAGCCATAACTTCTACATTTTCCAATTATATTCAGAGATTGTGCCGATTGATGCGAAGATGGTCCCCTATGGGTAGTGGAAGGTACTTAGAGATTGATATTTTGAGATTAACTATTATGCATCGGCTCTTCTATACGATCAGGTTATGGATACGAGGAAGCTATGTGCCACACCAACTAGGCATTTGTTTTTTCATGATAACAAAATACGACGATTAAATTATGGATGACAATTCGTGTGGTTCCCAGAAAGTATGAATCAATATTGAAAAACAGTTTGCCGATTGGGTGTGGCACATAGCTTCCTCGTATCCATAACCCGATTGTATAGGTGGTTGGACGGTCCCTCTCAAGGGACCGTCTACACGTCAACCCGTACAATCTCTGTATATTGTTGGAAAATGTAGAAGCTATGGCTGATACAAGGAGTTCACGTTTGCGCTTGAGCACAAAATACTTTTAATCTGGGAGCCATGATTTTCATAGGAGGCCATCTCCACCCCAACTCGCATGATCCCCGAAAATTCATCGAAATCGGATGGGAATTGTAGAAGTTAGCTGGCTGTGACATGGATTTCACGATTGCGCAAGCTCAGTGGCTACTATCAGTCCGGGGTTGGTGATATCATGAGGAACCATCAACATGCAACCCCACATCTTTGAATATTCATCGGAATTGGATAATCTAAACATTATCTAATAAATTCAATATCAGCAATGATTCTTTGACATTTTCATGTCTCATATGGCACATAGAAAAAAATCGTCACGAAATTTGTTGCGACGAAATTTGTCCCAAGTCGCCACAATGATGATTATGACCATCAGAAGTGAAGTTGTTAGGTACTTTACAGGTAGGTACTTTCGGTTAGGTAGGTACTTTACAGTTTGAATTATGTACCAGATCAGCTGAGTCGAAAATTGAGCTCCCAGATCAGCTGAGACAAAATCGAGCTCCCAGATCAGCTGAGTCGAAAATCGAGCTCCCAGATCAGCTGAGTCGAATTGAGCTCCCAGATAGCTGAGTCGAAAATCGAGCTCCCAGATCAGCGAGTCAAAAATCGAGCTCCCAGATCAGCTGAGTCGAAAATCGAGCTCCCAGATCAGCTGAGTCGAAAATCGAGCTCCCAGAACAGCTGAGTCGAAAATCGCTCCCAGATCAGCTGAGTCGAAAATCGAGCTCCCAGATCAGCTGAGTCGAAAATCGAGCTCCCAGATCAGCTGAGTCGAAAATCGAGCTCCCAGATGTCTCGTGGGGGGGGGGGGGAATTGAAAAGTTTCAATGTGTTGCAGACTGTATGCAAGCGTTTTCATAAATATCAGTGATTTGACATAAAATTTTCGTGATTTTGACCTTACGTTTTTTCTTCGAATCGAGTTTCACTTCGTTCACGTGGTTGTACCTACGATAAAAATGCCTATCGGTGGTTAGATAGTGACGTGGTTAAAATAATTAAATGGCCTCCCTCGAATGTCAGCCATTTGGAACCCTTCCCTCAATGTGTTCAACGCCAATAGAACTGATATTCAGTATTACAAATATTTTGGTGAAATCCGAATCCGTTCATGATAATTCTGATCCTTCAATTTATAGGGGACCATCCTCCAATTCATAGGGGATCATCCTCCAACTCATAATGGGCATAATCCGACCGATCATGTTAATAAAGTTTAAAAAAACTTTGTTCTCAACCAATCTAATTTGTCCAATTATGAATCCTTGAGTGATCAGGGTCGTATTATTCAATGAAATTAAAGAAATTAATTAGAAATTAATTAAAGAAATTAGCGATCCATTCAATTCTCTACATTTCCCTTCACACAAACGAGAAATTTGAGGCACAACTAGTGATGATTTAATCTACTGTTTGTTGATTATTTCTCGGTGAGCGCAACTAAACTCAACTCTGGATTGAACTTTTTTTTTATACCTAGGTACCATATAAACTCGGGTTTTTACGTACTCGTACTTACTTTTTCACTTGCAGCAAGGAATTTCTTAATCGGAGGAATCTTCCATTCTTCAAGATGTTTTTTTCAGGTACTTAACTGACGTTATCGGCTGTGCAAGAAAAATTAATTAATTATTTCCTTATTAAAAAATTCATAAATTTATATAAAGGAAATATTACCAGTAAAAATAATCTACAGGTTCCGTGTATCTACCTTCTTGAGCCGAGTGCAATGTCAAAAGTTCCTAATGGAGTTGTATGTGTGATTGATGCAACAGGAACAGGAACCCGTGGGCGGACAGGTGGTCAGCCTCTCAAAATTACACAAAACTTTGCTAGTCTTTTTTTTCTTTTTAGAAAAAAAAATTCTACAAGTTGCTTTACATGCCTTTTTTGCATGCTTTTAGCGAGAAAAAATGCTGCAAAGTATTACACAATGGTTTATTATTTTTCTATATAGATCACTCGTCTGCAAAGCCACCAACCATCGAACATGAAGAAAAACATCGATCGCATTTCGGTCAGCTAAACTTTGAACGGAGATTAGGCCTCTCTTGCGATTCACACTCGTGTTTCTGATTTATCGTAAGTCCAACCGTTAAATTGTGGTAGAGAACAAAGCTCGGAATGGTCTCAAAAAATTCTAAAAATTCTATAGAATCTTAAATTGATGGAAAAACAATACCTTTATATCAAATTTTTTGAGTTAGGGCGTTTTCAACATTTCAAAACCTTATTTTGGTTTATTATTTTCAATAAAATGAACCTTTGAAATCGACCAAGAAAAAATTTTTTGTAACACCCCCTCAAAATTTGATGGTTTACGTTTCAAGGTACGTAGAATCCAAAAATCGAATAAAGATTTGGCCGTCCGTCCGCCGTACGCGGCACTTCTGCCACTTAGCATTGACCGATTTCGATTAAATTTTGTATGTAGGCTCCTCCTGGGGTTAGTTGTGCCCCGAAGATTTTGTTGAGGTAGGTCACTTCTAAGGGTTCCAAAATCAATTTTGAAATTTTGAAAACGCCCTAACTCAAAAATTTTGATATAAAGGTATTATTTTTCCTTCAATTGAGATTCTATAGAATTTTAGAGATTTTTTGAGACCACCCGGAGCTCTGTAGGACAAATCGTTCGCTCACTACGAGAATTCAAAGTTTGGACGTACGATAAATCAGAAACACGAGCGTGAATCGCAAAAGAGGCCTAATCTCCGTTCAAATTAAAAATGACCGAAATGCGATCGATGTTTTTCTTCATGTTGGATGGTTGGTGGCTTTGCTGACGAGTGATCTATATAGAAAAATCAAAAATAATAAACCTTTGTGTAATAATTTGCAGCGTTTTTATTCGATTTTCGGATTCTTCTTATCTTGAAACGTAAACCATCAAATTTTGAGGGGGTGTTAAAATTTTTTTTTCTTGGTCGATTCCAAAGGTTCATTATTGAAAATAATAAACCAAAATCGAATAAAATTTTGGCCGTCCGTCCGCGTACGCGGCACTTTTGCCACTTAGCATTGACCGATTTTGATGAAATTTGGTATGTAGGCTTCATTTGGGGTCTAGCTGTTCCCCGAAAATTTGGTTTATGTAGGTCACTTCTAAGGGTTCAAAAATAAGGTTTGAAATGTTGAAAACGCCCTAACTCAAGAAATTTCGGTATAAAGGTATTGTTTTTCCATCAATTTAAGATAGTATAGAATTTTTGAGACCACGCGGAGCTGTAGGACAAACCGTTCGCTTCCTACGAGAATTCAATGGAATTGGAACGTACGATAAAGCAGAAACACGAGTGTGAATCGCAAGAGATGCCTAATCTCCGTTCCAAAAATTTTGCCGACCGAAATGCGATCGATGTTTTTTTTGAGGGGGGGTTTAAACAATTTTTTCTCTTGATCGATTCCAAAGGGTTCATTATGTGGAAAATAATGAATCAAAAAATTAACAAAACAGCTGCATTTTATATAATTTTGTATCGTTTTGACACTCAGATACATGAAGTATCAACTGTGATACGTAACGTATGTGTTATGGTGGGCTCCTCCTCCCGAGCTGACCTTCCTCTTTGTCGGGAGACACGGTATTTGCAAAGGAACCACTTCCGAATTGTAAACTAATTTTCATTACCTAAAGAAACCGTACTATTTCAGAAAACGGAACTCGAGTAGCGATACTTCCCCCTCGGACAGCAATGTACTATAAAATTTGATATCAAAATGATCTTATGACACCTCGAAGGTTCACACTCAGGCGAGCTACACAATAACCGTTCGGAACAGAACTAAAGGAGGGCTTAACCGTGCCCCCTCTCTTCCTCAATAGTATCAAAACCTGTCACGAGGGGATTTACGAGCAGCTTGTGGCGACACTACTGTGTTTCACGAGTTTCAAATAATAACGATTGTTTAAAATAACAATGTCAGTAAATCTGATGATAATGGCAAGTGAAATGGAAAACGTTCAATCTGGTTCAATCAGGGTTTGTGTCTTCGTTTTCATCAATCCATCACATATGCATGATCAACTATGGAAGTCATTTTATTCATCCTAGATGACCTCTCAAAGACCATTTGATGAACCTACGTGGGCATCATTTCTAGGAATCTGAGTTCCACTGCCTTCAACACGAGTCACGTGAGGAGTTGCTTGACACTTAAAAACCCAGTGAATTATTGCAAGTTTCACTGAATCTTGAGGCAAAAACATCAACTTATGTTAACTTATTTAAACCATTTTTTTTTTTCTTTTCCCAAACACAGTAGATAAACTAATCCTACCAAAGATAAAACTAATCCACATTAACCATGAACAAAGTCATCCAAGTTCGCCTACATACACCCACTGAAAAACATGCACTGGAGCGTATAGACAGCTGGGAACACACTACTGTGTCTCTGATGTTGGCAAAATTTGTATGAGACCGTCTCGAGGCTAGTCCGCATCAGTCCAGAGCATTTAGTCAAAATAGAACCACGATTTTAGGTAGCAGGCATTTACTTACTGGACGCGAGTAACAAATTGTCACTAGCAGCAAGGCTGATATTCCACCCAACCAGTCTGGTGCCATCTTTGAAAATGTAAGCTATATGAATATTCATAGGAATATTCGGATGAACTCGCAAATTTCACCATTGAATCTTGAATTGAATTATTATTTTTACAGAAAATAAAAAAAGTCGATTTCCTGTAGGAATGGGCAGGTGTTTAGTTACCTTATCTTATTTCAATATGATTCTCGGTGTCTCTTCATGCGATTCACTACTGTATACGATTTATAAGATTCTCCAATTACTATTTTACCCGAAATTTCCATCAGAGAAAAATGAAAATACATTTTGATCTCAAGCTGTTGTGAACCCATTAGTATTCCTATTTAGGAACCCCTACTACTAGGAACCCTACTATTAGGAACCCTACTAACTGTTCTGAACTGAATGGTTTATCTCGGGTAGGTGATTGATTGACTAGAAGTTCGGAATTTAGAAGAGAATTTGGTTGCTGGTGAGGGGGGTCTCAGTCGGGTCTCATTTTTGACCCCCAAAATCGGAATCATCACCTCGAAAAACCTCCTACGGCTAACTTTCAGCACGTACTTCCTAATTTACGAATAAACAAAACAGTGTAAGAAATATGAAACGTTTAAAACAAACGGGAGTATCGTCAACTTGGAATTGTGAAATCTACAGTCCCCAGACGCCTTCAACGTTCATTCTCGACTTCTTTATAACAATCGAAGATGAAAACACGCCTTTGAAGTGGTTGTTTCTTTCATGTAAACCAACCAAGTTTCGATGATTCTTCAACCTTCTGTATCGACTTCTTTCAAGATTTGGAGGGTAGAAATGAGCCTTTGAAGTGGTTGTTTCTCTCGAGTAAACCAAACATTTTCCGTGTTTTCCATTTTCAATTAATGGAAAACCCGTTTATTCAGTAAGCTTTTCCCCTTTTTTCTGCGGCAATTATTGTTCGATTGCGATGATTTCGGCGGCAATCATTCAGTTTCCCAATTCTTTGGACTGCTGCGCTAGTAAATTTAGAAAATCCTTAAAATTCCAACTTTAGGTACACCTTTTTAGGACGTCCCACAGTAAGACTTGGCGTCCTTATGCGATCGATCTGGGGTGAAGTTGGCAACAACACTCAACAGAAAAAAAAAATACCACACAGTAATCCGTTTTAGACATTCTGAATCCAAATCCGCGAAAAAACCATAGGTGTATGTCTGTGTGTGTGTGTATGTGTGTATGTGTGTGTGTATGTGTGTGTGTAACAAAATCTTGTGTACTCTGCACAGGCCTTAGTTCTCAACCGATTTTCCTGGTTCTTTTTTGTTCGTCGCGGAAAACTATCTAGTTGTGCACCTACGTCACCGGAATTTCGAATTTTGCCTTTTAAGGGGGGGGGGGAAAGGGGGGGTTAATGCTCGAAAAACGTGCGTTTTTGGGGCATAATCTTGTGTACTCTGCCCAGGCCTTAGTTCTCAAACGATTTTCGTGGTTCTTTTGGTTTATTATTTTCAATAATGAACCTTTGGAATCGACCAAGAAAAAAAAATTTCAACACCCCCTCAAAATTTGATGGTTTACGTTTCAAGGTACGTAGAATCCAAAAATCGAATAAAATTTGGCCGTCCGTCCGCCGTCCGCCGTACGCCGTCCGCCGTCCGCCGTCCGCCGTCCGCCGTACGCGGCACTTTTGCCACTTAAGCATTGACCCGATTTTGATGAAATTTGGTTATGGAGGCTCCATTTGGGGTCTAGTTGTGCCCCGAAGCTGTTGGTTGATGTAGGTTACTTCTAAGGGTTCCAAAATTAATTTTGAACTTTTGAAAACGCCCTAACTCAAAAATTCCGATATAAAGGTATTGTTTTTCCTCAATTTAAGATTCTATAGAATTTTAAAATTTTTGAGACCCACCGCGGAGCTCTGTAGGACGACCGTTCGCTCCCCTACGGAAATTTACGTGGTTTAGATTGAAATATATTTTCAATGAAATAATAATATTATATATATTGGAGTTTATATTATGGTAGATATAGTGAAGATATAAAAGTAAAGGTTAAAAGAAAAAAAGATAAAAAGACAAGGTGAAAAAGAATGTGATATTTTAATATGTCATTTTGAAAAACTAAATTTAAAAATATAAAAATAAAATTATAAAAATTTGTTTAGATCTATTTTAGTTTTATTATATATATTATATTATAAATAATAATATAATAATAATATTTCAATGAAATAATATATATTATATATATATATAAATCAAACACGAGTGTGAATCGCAAAAGAGGCCTAATCTCCGTTCAAATTAGAGCTGACCGAAATGCGATCGATGGTTGGTGATTTTCATTTTTTTATTTTTTTTATTTTTTTATTTTATTGATTTTTTTTCTTTTCTTTTTCTCTTCATATTGGATGGTTGGTGATTTTGTAGACGAGTGATCTATATAAAAATAATAAACCGTTGTGTAATAATTTGCAGCGTTTTTTCGTTTGACGCGTAATACTATCTAGTTGTGCACTACGGCGCCGGAATTTTGGATTTTGCTTTTTAAGAGGGGGAAAGGGGGGGTTAATGCTTAAAAAACGTGCGTTTGCGTGCATAATCTTGTAAACTCTGCCCAGGCCTCAATTTCCAACCGATTTGCGTGTTTCTCTTTTTGTTTGACTCAAATAACTTCCGAGTTGTACATGATTTCACCAGAGTACCAAAATTTGCAAGAGGAGGAGATGGGTGGGGGGATAATATTCACAAAATATCCGATTTTTCAATATTTTGGTTCCTTTACTGCTTACTAATAATTAGTAAGTACAATTATTGTACCCAAGCTTTGAAATTGAGGAAAAATTCTCATTATACCTCCGGATTTTCATGAATTACTTTCTGTACCACCATGGAAATAAAAGTGGTGCCACCATGGTGCCAGGGCACCATAAACCTCATATTTCTTGGGTTTTTTTTGTGTTTCACCTTGAATACGGATGTGACATTCGACGAACTGCCTACTAAACCTAATAGATGAAAGTTCAATGTTACGACGTATTTCCGCTTTGGTGCCAGACTGGCACCATTGGTGGGGGGGGGGGGGAACTCGAATTCCCATGTTGGGTGTCGTAGATCATGGATTTTAAAATGCTCTTCAGATTCGAGGCTATCATGCCGCTAGAAGTGTTATGGTTCATAATGGTGGTGGGGGGGGTGTCACTATTTCTTCCCTAAATAATAAATAAATTACATCGAGAGAAACAGTCTTATCGCTTAACAACTGGTTAAACTGATCCAATACTTATCCAATGGGACGTCCCCTGGAATGCATGCATTACTAAACAATATGTTTAAGTTTGAACCTTGTAATTTAGGGAAATACTAATACCGAATGAGGAACGAACGGCAACCGTCTGAGCCCCCTCAACAGGAGACCATTTTCTCTCAACCCGCATAATCTCAAAAAATGCCATCAATATCGGGCTGCGACTTCGTATAGTTTTGCCCGTTACATGGATTTTCGGACTGAAACTGAAGTTTTTCAGGAAGGTCTAAAACCTGAGTGGAATATCTGATTTTGGAGGACATTATTTTATCAACCTGAAAATTGAAAACAATCTTGCTATCTTGGTAGACTTGGAAGGAAAACTATCAACTTGATCGTGAAAATCAAATTCCATGTTGGGAACTCGATAATACAACGCACATTTCGATGTGCATTGTTGGGCTGTGCTTATCTCCCCCAGTGAATCATCGTACTTCTTTCTTTCCTACTAGTCAACGCTGATATCATCCAACGGAAAAGGATCCCAAGTTTCCTGTTTAACTCGAAATTTGCTGAACGCCATTCCTGTTTTCTATGATTCTTTTTTTTAGTGTTTTATATTTATAAATTAGCAGGATGTCCAAATCGTTCCAGTCGAGTTGCTGACATCAACGAGATGGGTTGGTTTAACGTAAGTACTATACTTTAACATTCCTAGGGATATACACGGAGTTACAAGAAATATCCAAAAATTATATAAAAGCGCACAATCCCTGAAAATGCCAACAAAGTCGGGTAGTAACTTCGTTTGCCCGTTACAAGGATTTTCGGACTGAAACTCAAATTGTTCAGGAAGGTCTAAAACGTAAAACCTGAGTGGAATTATGATTTTGGAGGACATTATTTTATTAACCTGACAAAGGGGTGTAAGCATGTGTCGGAAAAACTGTTTATTGTTGTTTTTAATCTAAACTAGACCTCATTCTGAGAATTTTTACTAAAAATGTTTATTCGATTTCCGGATTCTACGGACCTACTTTGAAACGTAAAACATCATAAGTTTGATGGGGGGGTTATTTTTTTCTTGCTCGATTCCAATAGTTTATTGTTGAAAATAATAACCGAAACGTCTGCCAAGTGGTTGTGGCACATAGCTTCCTCGTATCCATGACACGATTATATAGATGATCCGATGCATAGTAGTTAATCTCAAAACATCAATCCCTAAGTACCTCCCACTACCCTCATTGGGGACCATCTACACGCTAATGTGAACAATCCTGAGAAAATTCGTTGAAATTGGATGAAAAATGTAGAAGTTATAGCTGTTACAAGGAGTTCATGACAGACACACAGACAGATAGACATGGAACCAAACTTGTACAGAAAGGTCGGAAACGTGAAACGCGAGTGGAAATTTCGATTTTGGAGAACTTGTTTCTTCAACCTTCGTAAAGTGAGAACAAAGCTTCCGCTAGCTTGGTAGACTCGGAAGCAAAATTAATCGCCACTTAATCATCATCATCATCGTCATCTTTGAATCATCATTCAAAATATCTTGCTTATTCGAATTTACTAAGTAAACAAAAAAATTTAAACTCAACAGGAGATATCGGAAACATCGAAAACAATAATAAATTAATAATAATAATAATAATAATCTTTATTCAGTAAAAAGCCTACAAGGCGATACAATCGTCAGTGAGTACAATTCACACACTGATTAATAAACATCAAGAATAAAAAACAAATTAGAGTAGCAGTTCGTAATACAAATACTTGTCGAAATTAATAAGACAAAAACTCGACACACTGTACAACTCGGCATCAATTAGTATTGCCTTCATTTTTCTTTTGAAAGCTGCGACAGGCATCTCGCGCAGCACCACCGGAAGGAGGTTATAGAGCCTAGACCCCACTTGTAACGGACTTCCTGACAATGACTTGGTGAGACGGACTGCTGGCGGACACAAATCATTACGCCTCCGAGTGCAATTAGAGTGCGTGTCTGAGTGTTGGGGAATTTGCTCAATGTTTTCCCGTACATAAGTGAGAGCACTTAGCACATAAAGAGCTGGCACAGTCAATGTCCCTAATTCCCGAAAATAACCACGGCAGCTCTGAGATGTCTTCAGGTGAAAGATGGCGCGTACTGCAGACTTTTGTGCTCTGAATGCTACCATACTATGAGCAGAATTTCCCCACAACAGAACTCCATATGAGAGCCTACTGTGTACGCACGCGAAGTACACTGTTCGAAGCACATGGTGCGAAACGACCCCTGACAAACGGCGTAGCATAAAATTTGACGACGCCAGTTTGGGGGCTACCGCTTCAATATGCTTGGCCCAAGACAACCGGGAATCGACGGTGATGCCGAGAAAGTTCACTGAAGCGTCCAGACGCCCGTTTAAGTTGAATTCCAAGAGTTGTGTTTTATCTTCATTAAGCTGCAGGGAATTGCCCTTACACCAATCGTGAACAACCGTTGAAGAGTCCATCAGGCCCGAATGAAATGTAGATTGAGATGATCCCGTGACTTGGAGGGTAATGTCATCAGCGTAAAGGAAAATATTTGTAGAGACATCATCAAACTGGCACGCTAGGTCATTAATAAATATAACAAAAAGAGTTGGTCCTAGCTTGGATCCCTGCTTCACTCCTCGGGATATTGGAACAGCACCGGACATATGACCATTGAAGTGAACCACCTGGTGCCACCCCTTGAGGTAACTCTCGAAAAGAAACAGAGAACCCGAATCGAATCCATAATACCGAAGTTTCGCCAGCAGCGCGTCGTGGGGGACAAGGTCAAAAGCCTTGGAGAGGTCGAATAGTTTAATTGACGTCATGCATTTCTTCTCTTTGGATTTCAGTATATTTAGCACAAGTGAGGTCGCTGCTGCCGTTGTACTCGAGCCTTTTTGGAATCCAAACTGGCTTGGGTGTTTCAGTGAGGTTCTGTGGAGGTAGTTCTGAAGATTCTTCAGCATCAGGCCCTCCATTACTTTAGCAAATATTGGGAGCTTGCAAATGGGTCGATATTCAGAATAGGAATTGCAACCACCTTTTTTTTTAAATTATCAGTAACATAAACATAAACCATAGGATGATAATTTGCAGGGTCTTCTCAAGTATCTTGCTTGGATCGCGATGAAACCTATAAGCCATCATCTTGACATCAGCCCCAAAGCTTCTCCTAAATTTTCAAAGGAATCCAAAAGTGATTTCATATAGTTGTAGTTTTGTCAGGGATAAGGAGTTGACCACAGACAGACCGACAGATAGGGGATAGGGATGCTCTCATGGGTTGAGCAGTTTAGCGTTCTAACATGTATTACTAAATTGGTGATAAGTATAGTACCTATCTTTTTTCTCCAGGTTTTTGTCAGCCTAGCACTAGTCGCAAGTTCTTCCTTAGCTATCCGCCCCATCGATGACCACGTCGACTCTGGAAAATGCCTCGGCGAATTCACTGAGGGCAACTCGCCGTTCGTACCCGAACGCTACTTCCTCTTCTTAGACCTGAACTCTGAAGAGAAAAATTTCCGAGGAAACTTGGAGATTCACGGAACCCTGAGTGGCACCGTTGAGCATTTCTCCTTGCACAGCGTCAATTTGAATGTCAGCCAGGTCATACTGAATCAAACAGAAGCCAAGTGGGCTGTGGACAGCGAGCTCGGGATTCTCAACATAACGCTGCCCGACGGTGGCAATCGTGGTAAAAACGACTTTTTGGCTGTACAAGTCAACTACGATGGCGTTTTCAATGATAATAATGGAGTAATCATGCAGCAATACGATGAAAATGACGCGAACAAGTTAGTATGTTTATAAAGCTATTACACTACTTTAAAAACATATTTTTTTAGTAATGCATGCATTCCAGAGGGCGTCCTCAACATACGAATTCGAGTTCACACCCCCCCCCCCCCAACACCAATGGTGCCAGTCTGGCACTTGAACTTTCATCTATTAGTTTTAATAGGCAGTCCGTCGAGGTTCACATTCGTATTCAGGTGAAACACAAAAAAAAACATATTGTTTGGTAATGCATGCATTCCAGGGGACGTCCCATTGGATAAGCATTAGATCAGTTTAACCAGTTGTTAAGTGATAAAACTGTTTCACTCGAGGTAATTTATTTATTACTTTAGGCAAGAAATAATACCCCCCCCCCCCACCATTATCCACCTTAACATTTCTAGCGGCATGGGAGCCTCGAATCTGAAGACCATTTTAAAATTCATGATCTACGATACCCAACATGCGAATTCGAGTTCACCCCCCCCCCCCCACCACCTCCCCCACGCCAACAATGGTGCCAGTCTGGCACCAAAGCGGAAATACGTCGTAACATTGAACTTTCATCTGTTAGTTTTGGTAGGCAGTCCGTCGAAGTTCACATCCGTATTCAAGGTGAAACACACAAAAAAAAAAACGAAATAAGCGGTTTATGGGATCATGGCACCATGTCCTGGCACCATGGTGGCACCACTATTAGTTCCATGGTGGTACAGAGAATAATTCATGAAAATCCGGAGGTATAATGAGAATTTTTCCTCAATTTCAAAGCTTGGGTACAATTAGTAAGCAGTAAAGGAACCGAAATATTGAAAAATCGGATATTTTGTGAATATTATCCCCCCACTCACCCCCTCCTCTTGCGAATTTTGGTACTCTGGTAAAATCATGTACAACTCGGAAGTTATTTGAGTCAAACAAAAAAAGAAACACGCAAATCGGTTGGAAATTGAGGCCTGGGCAGAGTTTACAAGATTATGCACGCAAACGCACGTTTTTTAAGCATTAA
>CM019182.2:59313319-59456853 GCA_009739505.2 Apolygus lucorum
TCCAGATCAGCTGAGGCGAAAATCGAGCTCCCAGATCAGCTGAGGCGAAAATCGAGCTCCCAGATCAGCTGAGGCGAAAATCGAGCTCCCAGTTTTCATACTTTCTCATCACCGCCCATTACTCAGTGTTACCGCGACAGATGAATGTTTTTATTTAGAGCCTGCTGCTACAAGTAGGTATAGAAACGTAGAATACGCTTTAGCCTCGATTTTACGCTGAACTGTAGTTCATGTGTCGGGAGGTAAGGGGGGGGGGGGGCATGAAAATGTTTCAATGTGTTGCAGACTCGTATGCAAGCGTTTTTTTTTTTGCAACTTTAATGAACATGTTTTACCCTTTTGAAACTCATTTCAGTTTATGGAGGAGGTTTTTTGTTCGGATTTTGTAGGTTTTAAGAATTATTTTTACTTATTTAGCGACCAAACAATCGTTAACTGGAGCCTGGCAAGGTGTATCTCAGTCTGGTGCATACGAGTCTGCAACACATTGAAACATTTTCATGCCCCCCCCCCCCTTCCCTCCCGACACATGAACTACAGTTCAGCGTCCAATCGAGGCTAAAGCGTATTCTACGTTTCTATACCTACTTGTAGCAGCAGGCTCTAAATAAAACATTCATCTGTCGCGGTAACACTGAGTAATGGGCGGTGATGAGAAAAGTATGAAAACTGGGAGCTCGATTTTCGCCTCAGCTGATCTGGGAGCTCGATTTTCGACTCAGCTGATCTGGGAGCTCGATTTTCGACTCAGCTGATCTGGGAGCTCAATTTTCGACTCAGCTGATCTGGTAATATCAAACTGTAAAGTACCTACCTAACTGTAAAGTACCTACCTGTAAAGTACCTAACAACTTCACTTCTGATGGTCATAATCATCATTGTGGCGACTTGGGACAAATTTCGTTAGCAAATTTCGTCGCAACAAATTTCGTTGCAACAAATTTCGTCGCATCAAATTTCGTGACGATTTTTTT
The DNA here is from genome assembly GCA_009739505.2 of Apolygus lucorum. NCBI lineage: Eukaryota > Metazoa > Arthropoda > Insecta > Hemiptera > Miridae > Apolygus > Apolygus lucorum. Next base: position 59,314,294 of record CM019182.2, read on the forward strand.
ATGTGCCATATGAAAGACATGAAAATGTCAAGAAAGTCATGAGTCACTTTTTGTCGGAAATTTAGGAACGCACATACTTATCTCGAAAAATTACTAACGGTTTTTGTGAATTTTCATCTCAGTGCCATGAAGAAGCTCATTCATTCGATATTAATGGGTTTAGGAGGCTGCGATTGGTCTCATTCTCCTCTGGGGTGTCTCCCCTACAAAGTAAAAGCCCGAGAAATTTTTTTTTAGCCTTAATTTTTTTTTCAAGTGGCAAAATGTAAGGGAAAACCCGAAGAAAACTTCAATAGGTAAAAGGTAGGTAAAAAAAAACGCTTGCATACGAGTCTGCAACACATTGAAACATTTTCATGCCCCCCCCCCCCCCCCCGGGTTGATCTGGGAGCTCGATTTTCGACTCAGCTGATCTGGGAGCTCGATTTTCGACTCAGCTGATCTGGGAGCTCGATTTTCGACTCAGCTGATCTGGTAATATCAAACTGTAAAGTACCTACCTAACTGTAAAGTACCTACCTGTAAAGTACCTAACAACTTCACTTCTGATGTTCATAATCATCATTGTGGCGACTTGGGACAAATTTCGTCGCAACAAATTTCGTCGCATCAAATTTCGTGACGATTTTTTTTTTATGTGCCATAGAAAGACATGAAAATGTCAATTTTTTTTGCAACTTTAATGAACATGTTTTAAAACCTTTTGAAACTCATTTCAAGTTTATGGAGGAGGTTTTGTTCGGATTTTGTAGGTTTTAAGAATTATTTTACTTATTTTAGCGACCAAACAATCGTTACTGGAGCCTGGCAAGGTGTATCTCAGTCACCCTACTCTATCACAATCGTTACGAAACCCGAAGAAAACAGAAACACCGGACTGATACCAACCGATCTCGACCCATGCATGGAAACGCACAGAGCAGGAATTCGGACCTTAAGTTTGCTACATGGAATGTACAAACTTTACTTCAGACTGGGAGGACGAGAGAGATCTCCCTCATAATGACCAAGTATAAATATGACTTAATGGCAGTTCAGGAGGTAAGATGGCCAGGTTCTGGAAGAATTGACAAGAAAGATTTTCTGAGAATTTTGATACCAACCGCGACCTTCTAGCGTGTGTAAATCTTTTCCTATGAATTTTTGAAGTTTTGACCGTTTATGACGCCACAGTGGGCTGGGGGGTCCCGCCCAGGCGAGAGGGGCGCGTCACGTCATAAACGGTCGAAACTGAAAAATCATAGAAACAGATCTACTCACGCAAGAAGGTCGCGGTTGGTCCAAAATTCTCAGGATGTAGTTTACTTTCGATAAAAAATCTTTAAAAAATCAAAGCGCACCCCCCATTACATACGTATGTATCAATTTTATTTTCATAATAATTGACATCAGCAAAACCAACTACTCACAATACGTAAAATGCACACAGCAACTGGGAAACTGAAATATCTGAGATGGTAACGAAACTTGTCGGCTGAAATAACGACGTCGCCTGAGATGAGTTCGTTTGGGACGACGAATAATGAAATTGTTCACTACTTCGTTGTCCTTTCTCATTCCCGTATGATACCTACGGGAAGCAGTGGCGCCTCCTCCAGGCAAACATAGCAGACACTGTTTGCCTTAATAAGAATAACCAAAATGAATAAATTAATTTTTTTTGAGATTCTTCTGTATTCCCATCTTTTTCAAGTAATATAATAGCCAATTTGGAAAATTTTAATATAATTTAGGTACTTTTTCATTATTACAAGTAAATTAGATGAAATAGGAGAATGGAATAAGAAAGTACGTATTTTGCCTTGGATACTAGCCCGCAACACACCATAGACTTGGAGAGGTCGGTAATGTAGATGATTGCAGATGATAAGCGAACTAGCGCGGGGCAAAGCGATGCAAGGCAAGCAGTTCAAAAAAATGAATTTTTCGGGACTATTTAGAGTGAGAGGCGACGATCGGCGGATGGCGGGGGGGGGGGGTAATCGCGGTGTCAAGTATTGCCATACCCCCACTACCATGCTATCAGCTGTTGCAAACAATCAGAGAACTGTTTCGTGGCCTTGAAAGCAGAGAAACTTGAGCCATGGATACTAATTAAACTATGCATGGCAAGACATAACATATCCATCCAACCACATTATCTCAAGGAAGGAAAACTTGGATTTTTGGCCACCGCAAATAGCGGCTGCCTGGCGCTGACTGGTGTGCTGTTCCCGATTTTACTGTACCTAATCCTTTTTTTGTTGATAGGTACCTACTTGGAAATAGTTGCATAATATTGAACTACGTATATTTATAAATAAAATATAAGTAAATATTATAACTACGTATACTACGTATATTTTGAAAATCGAATATTAAAAAATCCGTCCGTCGGGGAACTTTCCTTGATTATCATGGACCGATTTTAATGAAATTTGGTATAAGAGCTCCATTTGGGGTTTACTTGTGCCCCGAAGGTTTTGTCAGTCACTTCTGAGCGGTGTGAAACATTAGGACTGTAACTTTTAAGGCCCCCTCTCTCGAAAACTCTCGTTATGAAGGTATTGTTTTTTCACCAATTTGAGATAGGTACCTACCATTGAATTTTTAGAATCGAATCAACCCACCCAGAGGATAAACTATCAGCTCTCCATGAGAACTTGAAGGTTGAACTTACGATAAATGTGAAACACGAGTGTGAATCGCAAAAGAGGCCTTATCACCTTAAAAATTTAGCTGACCAAAATGCGATCGATGTTCGTTTCTTTGGGTTGTACATGTTTTGCTTCCTTAATCAACCTGTAATCAAATCAATTTCTAAACCAAGGAATTCTTTATTTCTTCAAACGGAGTGTGAAGGGTTTATTTCATCTAAATAAACAACATTTTGAAGCAAAAACATGATTGGTAGGTAGTGACGAGGGTAAGGCTGACGCTTTATCTTCAGAAAAATAATAAACCTTTGTGTAATAATTTGCAGCGTTTTTCGTTATTGTTTATTCTTCTGTGACTGGCCAAGCTGTTTGCCTCACGAATATTCTCACGAGACGCCACTGACGGGAAGCTGTGCGCACCAAAGCTCGTGACATGATAAAAACTCTAGTAAAAACACGAACGAAAAAATGAAAGTTCGACGGAATGGGGAAAACCACAATGGCATACACGCTTGAAACGAAGATCAAACCGATCAACCAGCCAAGCGTTCTGAGGCAAACGCCGGATGAACCGAGGAAGGCATTGATCGCCTCTGGTGAAATCCGTTTTCTCGGTTAGTTGTTGAATCGGCCCTCGAACTTCGATCAATATGTTGTGGGGAAACGGCCCTTAGAAAAGACTGACATCAACCAAAAGCTTTGGGGCACAACTAGACCCCAATTGGAGCCAATATACAAAATTTCGTCAAAATCGGTCCATGGGAGCACTAGGAAAGTGCCGCGTACGGCGGACGGACGGAAAAATTATTTGTACTCGATTACAAGGTACCTACGTACCTTGAAACGTAAACCAACAAATTTTGAAGGGGCGTTATTTTCTCTTGGTCGATTCCAAAGGTTCATTATTGAAAATAATAAACCAAAAATAGGAATAGTGAGAAACACATTACTTACCTACTATACCTAGTAGTTTTGAATAAGTTTGTTGGAGGAACATTCTTAGCACAGTGGTTCAAGAAGAAGAGGTAGTAGTGACGGAGTTGTTGCTCTGTAGTCGGTTACGTACTAATAAACAGACAAAGTTTTGTATTATTGTGAATGGATGATTTCGATACTTACTTTTATAACGCCAAGTTCTTTCAAGAAGCAATTCCTGGTAATCATGGCGAGTCAAGACGAAGTTAACATTTATTTGTGCATTCCACACTTGACCCCACCAAAGATTTAATCGTTGAGCTTCAGTACCACAATTGCAGTCGAACCAATCAATGCAAGTTCTTGCCTCATGGTCATTCGGCAAGTTGCAACTGAATAGGGTAATAGCTCGGCATGTAGTCAAAATATGACGTTCTGTAAGCAATGTACCTGTATGGAATTGAATATCTTTGTCAATAAAAATATACAGTTTCGGGTATTATGTGTGTGAGCTCATTCAGTATGCACAAACTTTCAAGCCGACCATTATATACTATATGGCTGGGCACAGATGTGTGTTCCTACTAACAAACGGCGTAGTAGCGCCCCAATGGAACGACCTATACGGGGAAATACGATTGTATTTTGAGTGGACGAAGGACGAGGCACGATGGTGTTCCAACCAGGTAATCGGAACATTGCGTCCGTGTGTGGACAATGATTAGGAACAAGTCGAACTGGGACTAAATGACAGTATTTGTCACAGCAGTCCTAAGAAAAAGATGGATGGATGATGGGAGGAGGAAGAAGAGGAATAGTATTGATGGAGAGATCGGATATCGCACGATATACACGATATCGAAATCGGATGAAAAATGTGGAAGTTACAAGGAATTGCGCATGCGCAGCAACTATTATTAGTCTGGGAGAGGTGATTTTCATAGTGGACTATCTACAAGCTAATGATTAATTCTAGAAAATTTCATCAAATTCGGAAGAAAAATGTAAGTGTTATGGCTGCTTCTAGGATTTTACGTTTGCGCATGCGCAGAGGCTACTGTCAATTTTAGGCCATGATTTTCATGGGGACCATCTATTACATAAAACCCCGACCGTACGTATGTTTATTACTGTAAGTATGGGGACTTCGGATATACCTGGCAACTTGGGTACCAGTGGTGAAGGGAAAGGTTCACCTCTGCTATCAACTCGCAGGTATATCTTCGGTCTTTTTGTCCTAGAGGATCTAGGCGCTTGGGTGGTCGGGCTCACCAACTAGGTTAATGAACTCGACAGCCCAAGTGATCGCACGAGTTGTTGGGGGGTTGATTTGAAAATGAATATTGGCTGAAAAGAAAACAAGACAAAAGTCGAAACACAGATAAATTATAAAGAAAGGTATTTACCTGTGAAGAATTTAGAATTAAAGATGCGTGGCGAAAAGCGTGGTGAAAAAGCGTGGCGACCTGAAGCGTCCCGTGGCGATTTATGCTGAAAGTTAAAAGCCTGAAGGGCTAAATGCAATTTGGATACACAAAGGTGTTCCTGCCTGATGGGCTTACGTGGCGGTCCTGAAGGGACTTGTCAAAACCTCGAGGTGTGGCGATGCACTACCTCAACTATCAAATTGGTAACCAGGTATACTCTGACAAAAGGTAAACGAAAATACAAATATATGGCACTTTTATTAATAAGAGACAACTTCAAAGTTCGTGGCGATTTGCATGAAGGTAAGTTTATAATGTAAATGAATAGTACTTTATCAGTATGGATTCCTAATATGTCGTTACAATCCATTAATCATTTGGTATTCAAGTTCATTGCGAGGTCAGAAAAATCAGTGGTTCAATCAGAAAGTCTACTAAAGTTCAATTTCAGATAAGCTTCGTGGCGAAAATGTTGTTAATGTTATTAGGTTTTACTCTTATGACTACACGTCACTCCTAGTTCATTGGCCAATGGAATGAAATGTAATATTAGTTTGTGCACTCACGTTGGGGCCCGTAGGTATCCTTCCGATGTTGTGTGGCAGAGGTAGGTTCGTGGCGACGCTGATGTCCAGGGGGTCGTACAGCGTGGCGGCTTGGGGGGAAAACTGTGGCGGTTACACGACTCACGGGCTGGGAGCTCTCGGTGGACGTTAACTGATCAGAGGTTGGAGAGGGGAGTAGTGTCGTCCAGGCCTGACCCGAGGTTCCGTCTTCTCTCCCCCTCCTCCCGCGAGGTGGTGTTGGCGGGGGCGGCGGTGATGGTGGGGGAGAAGCTCTTGCCGCTTCTCCGGCCGGAGGGGGGAGGGCGCGCGAGATGTTGGTTGGCGCCTCCTGATTGGGCCACGTTGACGTCACCTACGAGTCAGGCCGAAGGGGGTGGTGGTGGCGTTGACCCGGCCCCACCCTACTGGAGTAGCGCTCCTGTGGGCGGGAGCCCACACCCCCGTGTCCCCCGGGAGCCAGGGTCGTCAAAGACGACACTGGGGATGGCTAGGGGTTCGGAGGGGCGCGCCTTCTTGATGGCCTGCTCGTAGGCGTGGCGACGGCAGCCTCGGCATCTTGTGGGGTTTCGGCGGTTGGAATGATCTTTGGCACAGGTTGGCAGCTCCTGCCCCTTCCTATGCATAGCCTTGAGCCGCTCCCAGAACTCCTTGCAGGCAGGACAGCGGAACTTGAACATCTTGGGGGCGGGTCGAGTGCAGACTGGACAGATGATCTTCTTACGCCGCGTGATTTTGATCTTCAACCCCGGTTTGGATGGGGGTGGGCTGCCTGCCTGCAGGATCACTTGAGGTTCTCTGATCGGAGGGGCAGCGGCTCAGGTGGTGGTTGGCTTGCTTGGTCTTCGTTGTCCCAGTCAGAGTCAGCAAAAATCCCTGTCCGGCTTCGGCTTCGTGGTGGGGGGCTCGAGGATGGTAGGGGAACGCCGCAGTCAGGAAGGTCCGGAGAGTAGGACTTGGAGGAGATAGAAGAGTACCATCGCCGATGGAGCTGGGGAAGGGGCCAACTCCCCCACAGTTCCTGCAGACCTCGTCGCAGGTGCCTCTGCTGTTGCCTGTGAGGGTGCCTCAGATGTCCGCGTCCGTGCCGCAGGTGGCTCTGCATCCACCTGTGCCTTGGCCCGCTTCGCCTCGGCGATGGCCTCATTACGCTCCAGGATGAGGGTTCGTCGGTCCTCCAGCCACTGCTGCTGCCTGCGGAGGAGGGAGTTCCGCTCCTGAACGATGCGCTGGTATGCAGGGAGCCAGCGGGAGACATCGAGGGCGGTCTGAAGTGCCGCGCGGCCAGTAATTCGTCGGGCAGCCGGAGTGTCTCCCACCATAGTGAATCGGGTGAGATTTGCCAAGGTCTCAAGGGTGGGGAAGGGGTCATCGATGGGTTCCGAAGTTTCCACGTATCCTTCAGGTTGTCGTCCAGTTGTTCTCGTATCTGCTCGCGTTGACTCCGCATGAGCGTCACTACTGGATCGGGTACGATCGGACCTCCCTCGATCTCTAATGTCTCATCAGATTCATGTGCCATATCCTACAACAAACAAAACAATATCCTATGTGACATCCTGGCCTAGGAAAAGTGACTTGCTTCAATAGGAATTCTACGTTGGTACTTCAACTTTTCATGCACGGCCGTAGTAGGACAGTGTAGCCATAAGAGGTAGGCGATCAGAAGGATCAAAGCGAAGTGTTACGACCTGAAGGGTCCAAGTTAAATTTGGTGACCTGAAGGGTCCAAGTGAAATGGGGTGACCTGAAGGGTCCAAGTGTAATGGGACCTGAAGGGTCGGTCAGTATTGCGTGTGTATGTGCCCTAGTAGTCCGTCAGTGTGTCTTTTTCCCTAAGTGGAGTAGCCTATAGTCAACAGGTTTGTGCCTTGTTCTAAATGGATAACGACTAGGAGTCTCCTCCGCTTCTTCACAACGTCTCTTAGCCGGTGGGTCTTCCTTCGCTTCTTCAAACTCTTCATCGGAAGATTCAATTGGCTCTCCGTCTTCATTGACTTCTTCTGTACATCGCACCTTGTGGCGGTCAGCGTTGCGATCGGCGTTGCGAGTGGCGTTGCGATCGGCGTTGCGATCGGCGTTGCGATCGGCGTTGCGATCGGCGGACTCGTCATGATGTGTGGTGTGGCAGAGTGGAGTTTCGTGGCGATCAGCACGGCTCGTTTGAGGGTCGTCAGTCCCGTGAGGTACTTCACTTCTTTCCGTTTCACGTTCAGTGGAGCGATCGAAATTGTGATCCGCGTCCATGTCACGATCCAGTTCCGAAGGAGTGCTATGTTGGGTTGACGCCTCTTCTCGAGGTGTCCTCGGCGTGTGTTCTTTCGAGCTGGTGGTGGGTACAGGTGCTGGCGCCACGGCTGCCGGTGTCGACCAACCGTACTTTCATACCAATTTCTTGGTGAATAGTTCCTAGTTATGAATACTTATTAGTACCGTTAGAATCCGTCGTCAGCAAGTCGGTACTCGACTTGCTGGTTACGACGGATTTCTACGGTACGTAGATTAATGTATTCGTTGTTCAGGTGTCAACGTCGTGGAGGGGTTCTGGTGTCGCAACGTCTCGTGGATTCGACGAGGAATCGTGGGATCAATGAACGTTTCGTCTGGTACTCCCAACACGAAAGCTGGTTTCAGGCGATTGATGTGCACAGTTTGTCTTCGAATATCCGGTAAGTCTCTAATTCATAAGTAACATCGGAATGTTTCTTCAGTACTATCCATGGGCCGCTCCACGGGCTCCAAAATTTCTTCACAACGCGGGTGGGGTGGCGGTTGCATGTCCTTTAGATATACGGCGTCGCCTCCCTCGAAGGACCTCAGAGTTCGTCGTGAGTTGATGGCTTCGCTACGCCGCCGCCACGCCTCTTGAAGGCTTTGGTGGGTGGCGTCGCGTGCGATCCTCAGATTTCTCATCGTGGTGGTCTCATCGGCACGGGGTTTCAAGCTTGCAGTGTTTCGTTGGGCATTCGCAATTCACGACCGAAGGTAAGAAAATTCGGACTGAATCCCGTGCTTTTGTGCGGAGTCGAGCGATATGCTGCAAGCGCAATGGGGAGCATACTTTCCCATTCTTTCGTCTTCTTGGATATTTTCGCTAAGATGTTAGCTAGCGTTCGGTGGAATCTTTCACAGACTCCGTTACTTTCTGGATGATAAGCTGTGGTAAAAATTGTCTTATGCCCCAATTTTTGCATAGTTCTCGCGTTGATCCGGCCGTAAAAGCGGTACCACGGTCCGAGACCAACCTTTCGGGAACACCGTGTGTCGGAATGTATTTGTGCAAGATTTCGGGCGACGGTTCCAGCCGTGCAATCTGAAGTAATATACGCCTCCGCGTATTTCGTGAAATGATCCACGGCGGTGAGTATATACTTGGTCGTGTTTCCGTTTTGAGATGGGGCCGACGAAATCTATGCCGACGATCTGTCCGGGACGTTCGGGAAGCAACGGGCCTTTGGATAGGATTCCGAAGTCCGGATGGTGTATTTCGTCGCGCACAGGTTTCGCAACGTTGAAGATTTTCCCGAACATCTTTTCGCAAGTCCGGGCCACGTTCCAAGTCTTCGGACGAGTTTTTCTGTGACTTCAGCTCCTGGGTGTCCTGCCCATTCGTTCTTATGGCCAGCGATCAATCAGCCATTCTCGTAGCGAAGTTGGAATTAGTGGTACCCACTTCGTGTTTTCCGTCCTTGACGGACGCGTGTTTCCCATACGCCGTTTGTGTGCGTAAATTCTCGTGTTTTCTATCGAGAACGAGGGCTTTGAATCCAGTGTCCAAATCTTGAGCGGCAAATCATGAGTTCTCGCGGAAATTCGAGGGTTACAATCGCAACGTCGCCTCTACTTAAACCGTCGGCGTGTCCCATTTGTGTGCCTGGTCTATATCGGGGTATGAAGTCGTATTCCGCTAGGCGTAATATCCAGCGTCCGATGCGCGAAGTCGGGTCACGAAGATGCCATGGCGGCGGTAAGAGCCCATGTGGTCGGTTGTGAAGTTCGAACGTTTGTCCGAGCAGGTATTCCTGGAAATGTCGGACCGCCCACACAACCGCTAAAAGCTCTCGTTCGGTGACCGAGTACCTGGTTTCGGCCGGGTTCAACTTGCGACTCGCATAAGCTACGGGCCTCTCTTCCCCATCAAAATTTTGTGAGAGGACGGCTCCCAAGGCGAAGCCGGATGCATCGGTTGCCGAGGATAAAGGGTTTTCGTCAGATCGGGGTAAGCGAGGATGGGTTCGCTGGTCAGTTGGTCCTTGAGTTCGTCAAACGCCCTTTGTTGTCTCTCGGTCCACTCGAAGGGATTAGTCTTTCTTCAACAGCTCAGTCAACGGAACAACGATCTCAGAGAATTTAGGGATAAACCTCCGGTAGAAACTGGCGAGACCCAAAAAGGATTTGCAATTTTCACCATTGAGGGGTAGGTATCGGGAACTCCTTAATGGCCCTTGTTTTCTCCGGTTCTGTGAGAATTCCGTCCGTGGTGATGCGGTTGTCCCTAGAATCGCACTTCGTTCTTGAGAAAGTCGCATTTAGCGATGTTTACTTGTAATCGGGCTTCTGATAGACGTGTAAAAACCTGGTTTGAGCTTCTCGAGATGTTCTTCCCGCGTGGCGGAGAAACACAATATATCGTCGAGTAGACGAGACAGTTGTTTCCGAGGATTCCATCGAGCGCGTCGTTCATCGCGCGTTGAAACGTGGCGGGTGCGTTCTTCAACCCGAAGGGCATTTTTCATATTGGAAATGGCGTCCAAGAACGGAGAAAGCCGTTCTTTCCTTTGAGTCAGCATGTACCGGAATTTGATTGATACCCAGCTATAAGGTCGATCGTAGAGAACCATTGCACTGTCAAGCATGGCGAGTGTTTCTTGTAGTCGCGGAAGGGGGTATGCGTCTCCTTTGGTGATTTTGTTAAGTTGACGGAAGTCGGTACAAAAACGCCAAAGCTGCTTTTCCCCCGGCGGCGTCTTTTTCTTGACTAATAAGACGGGCGCGCTCCACGGACTAGTGGACAGGGCTAATTACTCCAGACTCGAGCATGTCTTTAAGCTGTGTCTCAACAACTTCTCTAAGGGCGTGAGGAACCGGATAAGGTTTTTTGTTGAGTAACGGTGGGTTGAGTGAGGGATTATCTCATGGGATACATTTAAATTGCACCCCTCCCCCGTAGGTGGCTTGAATAAGTCCCGGAATGTATTCAACAAATTCCTCGTCGGTTCGGCGTCCGCTTCGTTCAGATGTTCAATTTGTCATTGAGAACGGTGTCAAATTCGGGTAATGGCGGATCCCATTGATCAGTGGGGACTTCTTCCATTCCTCATTTTCTTTGTCATCTTGTAGGGTGTTTAATTAACCCCCTTTTTTCATCGTTTTGAACATTTTCGTCGTTTTTCGGGCTTCGGTCAGCGTGTGCTCCCTCAATTTGCATCAGTGATTTGAGGTGCTGCGTGACGATTTTTCTCAATCTGCATGTCGGGTGTATTTCACTTTTCTTTTCTTCTTTCAACATTGTTAGAATGTCAAGATCTGTATTTATTTTTTCGGGCGTGGCGACCACCGTGGCGACGTGGCGATTTGGCGTGGCGACCACCGTGTTTGTCATGTTGGTGTGGTTGTAACCATCGCGGTATCGTTGAGTCGCTGTGGCGTGGCGATTGATCATGTTTTCGTGTCGATCGGGCGTGGCGTTGAAGCTCCGTATCATCGTGGCGACAGGTGCGTCGAGTTTCCGGATTGCCCTTTCGACAGCTGCATCAATGTATTGGTCAAGCGACAAAATTTCGGATTGTTCGAAGCTTGTGTCGAACCGAATGGGCGTCGCTTGTTCTTGCGTGGCTGGTTCTTCATCACCAAAAACGGTCACCATGTCCTCAAAACGTACTCTTCTTGGTTCCTTCGGGGACTCTTTCGGGGTTTCTTGGCGTCTGTTTTTCATTAGGGTTTTCGTGGCGAGATGCGTGGTCGTACAGATTGACGGGTGCGTCTATCGGCGTGGTGACGCCACCATAATTCCTACTCCAAAACTTCATACTTCCGGTTCCGCTGATGTTTGAGACGGCGTGGTCGGCGTACTCGTAGCGTCAGTATGCGCGTGGCGAACAGGCGTCGCTTGTTCGTCAACTTGGGGAGTGGCTGTTGCTCCCGAAAAGGTACTAGGGATGGGTTGCGCTTGTGTCAAAATGTGGTTGTTGACTACCAAGCGTCCCGTTTTCCCACCAATCCGGTTGCAACACCACCCCCACGCTATACGGCTCGTCGAGTAGGTCGACAGGAGTATATGGTCGTGCTTTCTCCTCCAGTGCGTGAAATTTCATGGTTGGACCCGTGGTAAAGGTAATTGGTACGCGTCTCAATACGTCAAGTCCTAGCAAATCGAGTGTGGGCGCTTTTTCTCGCGAACACGAGGAAGGTGTGTTCGAAAGTGCAACCAACCGAGTCGCGTGACGAGGCGTTGTTCCCCCGAGAAGTGTAGCGGCATCCCGTCCGCGCCCCACGCGACAGTGCGCGTCGGAAGCAGTTTGATCCCTTTTACGGGAGAAGACAATACCGAAAGCGTGGCGCCGGTATCAACGATCATGTCGCGATCTTCGGGGCCTAGTCCAACGGTTTATCTTCATTGTGCGTGACATGGGGGCTTCCACGGCGGGGATGTGGTTCTCCTCGGCGGGTTTTCTTGTAGCGTACAACTTCCATTGTGTGTGCTGGTGCCATCACGGGTTGCGATACGGGGAGTAGGCGTTTCTTTTTGTAGCAATCTTGTTCCAAGTGCTCTCTCATTCCACAAAAATCGCAAAAAATTGTTTTATGCGGAACCTAAAGGGACAGTTCACGGGAAAATGTGTTCGATCGGCGCAAAAACATGCAGGGGATAACGCGGAGTCGGCTTTTCCTCGTTTCGTGGTTCATTTTGTTTGTCCCGGCGGTGATCTTCTTCTTTGTGGCGGTTTGTATTTCTGCGTGTTGTCATCTTTGCGTGGGCATCGTGCGGCGAAGTGATCGTGGGCTACCGCAGTTGTAGCACCGACGATCATTCGTGACGGCCGCTAGATCCCATCTTTCTTCTAAGTCGGTCGTGGTCATCGAGGGTTTCCTCGAGTTCTTCAGCTTTGCTTAGAGCATCTTGGATGCATCTCGGTCGGTTTGTGATTAGGAGGGCACTCATGTTCTTCCCGACGCCTCGGATTGAAAGCGTCCATCGTCTTCTTCTCCACCCAATCCGTTTCGTTCGTGGCGTCGCAGACGCGCTCCTTCTTCCATCACAGCGCAGCGCGCCAAGCCTCTCACGCGGTCAGCGAACTGCCGAAGCGTCTCCGTCGCGTTGCGCTTTACCGTCCATAGTGAAGCGGCCGCATGTTGGGGGTTTTCTTTTTGGAACCACCGCAACATGTCCTCCCTGACGATTTCGTAGACGTTGTCAACGTCCATGGCGTCATCACGGTCAATCAAAAACTGCTTCGCGATCCCGCGTGTTTTTGTGCGCAGTATTCGATAACGTTGTTGAGAGGTTAAGCCCGCGGTCACTAGGTCAAAATTCGCAAAGAACGAAACTACACTGAGTGCGCCGGAAGCGTCTGGGTCCCATGGTTCAAGTTCTAGAAATACTGAGCGCGGTAAGTCCCCGCGTTCACCCTCGTGTGTGGCTGTGTTATAACGCTGAAGGAGTATATTCATCTCCCTCATCGTTTGTGTCATGGCTTCTACTGCTTCGGGACCGACGGAGGAGTGTGTACCTTCTCCTCGGTCGCTTGCTCCCGACAAATTTAGAGACATTTTGTCGGTTCGTTAGAAAGAAGTGTAGGTGAATGTGTTGGAGTTTAACTACTACCACTAGGGTGAAAAATCTGTCTGCGTCTGTGTCGGTCTTATTGAAGAAAAAACAGGTTACTACTGGAATTTTGAAGAATTTTCGTGGCGATCGTGGCGATCGTGGTAGGAGGCTGCGTTTACGTCACTTTTCCTATAATTACAATAAACGGATGCACATCCTACCTAACAGTATACCTGGTTAGACTATGTGTTTCGCTTTATTTAAGTTTGAATTTATGACTCTAAATTTTGAAAACAACTCGTGGCGATACAAACTTACGATTTAATTTGTGGGTCCGTGTGAGGCTAACTCACACAAAAATCCCGCTAGCTGCCACCAGTTTGTAAGTATGGGGACTTCGGATATACCTGGCAACCTGGGTACCAGTGGTGAAGGGAAAGGTTCACCTCTGCTATCAACTCGCAGGTATATCTTCGGTCTTTTTGTCCTAGAGGATCTAGGCGCTTGGGTGGTCGGGCTCACCAACTAGGTTAATGAACTCGACAGCCCAAGTGATCGCACGAGTTGTTGGGGGGTTGATTTGAAAATGAATATTGGCTGAAAAGAAAACAAGACAAAAGTCGAAACACAGATAAATTATAAAGAAAGGTATTTACCTGTGAAGAATTTAGAATTAAAGATGCGTGGCGAAAAGCGTGGTGAAAAAGCGTGGCGACCTGAAGCGTCCCGTGGCGATTTATGCTGAAAGTTAAAAGCCTGAAGGGCTAAATGCAATTTGGATACACAAAGGTGTTCCTGCCTTATGGGCTTACGTGGCGGTCCTAAAGGGACTCGTCAAAACCTCGAGGTGTGGCGATGCACTAGCCTCAACTATCAAATTGGTAACCAGGTATACTCTGACAAAAGGTAAACGAAAATACAAATATATGGCACTTTTATAATATAGAGACAACTTCAAAGTTCGTGGCGATTTGCATGAAGGTAAGTTTATAATGTAAATGAATAGTACTTTAATCAGTATGGATTCCTAATATGTCGTTACAATCCATTAATCATTGGTATTCAAGTTCAATTGCGAGGTCAGAAAATCAGTGGTTCAATCAGAAAGTCTACTAAAGTTCAATTTCAGATAAGCTTCGTGGCGAAAATGTTGTTAATGTTATTAGGTTTTACTCTTATGACTACACGTCACTCCTAGTTCATTGGCCAATGGAATGAAATGTAATATTAGTTTGTGCACTCACGTTGGGGCCCGTAGGTATCCTTCCGATGTTGTGTGGCAGAGGTAGGTTCGTGGCGACGCTGATGTCCAGGGGGTCGTACAGCGTGGCGGCTTGGGGGAAAACTGTGGCGGTTACACGACTCACGGGCTGGGAGCTCTCGGTGGACGTTAACTGATCAGAGGTTGGAGAGGGAGTAGTGTCGTCCAGGCCTGACCCGAGGTTCCGTCTTCTCTCCCCCCTCCTCCCGCGAGGTGGTGTTGGCGGGGGCGGCGGTGATGATGGTGGGGGAGAAGCTCTTGCCGCTTCTCCGGCCGGAGGGGGGAGGGGCGCGCGAGATGTTGGTTGGCGCCTCCTGATTGGGCCACGTTGACGTCACCTACGAGTCAGGCCGAAGGGGGTCGGTGGCGTTGACCCGGCCCCACCCTACTGGAGTAGCGCTCCTGTGGGCGGGAGCCCACAGTACGTATGTACGTCGCCGATCGGGAGGAGTTGAGGGCGGGAGGAGTCGGAGGGAATGGGATGTGGGGAGAGTCGGAGGAATCGTTTTTGCCTGCTTTAGTAGGCTTTTCAGCTAGTCTACAACATAATCCGCATAATCCCCGAAACTCTCATCTAAATCGGATAGAAAAAGTGGAAGCTTTGGCTGTTACAAGGAATTCACGTTTGCGCATGCGCAGCAACTGTTATCAGTCTGGGGGAGGTGATTTTCATGGTGGACCATCTACACGCCCACCCGCACAATCCTTGAAAATTTCATCGGAGTCGGATGAGGATCAAAGAAGTTATGACTGTGGCAAAGGATTTCATGACAGACAGACAGACACGGAACCAAATTGTTTAGATAGGTTTGAAACGTAAAACGCCAGTGAAAATTTCGATTTTGGAGAATTTATTTTTCTTCAACATTGCAAAGTTTAAAACAAAGCTTCCGCTACCTTGGAAGACTCGGAAGCAAAAACGCTGCAAATTATTACACAATGGTTTATTATTTTTCTATATTGATCACTCGTCTGCAAAGCCACCAACCATCCAACATGAAGAAAAACATCGATCGCATTTCGGTCAACTAAAACTTGAACGGAGATTAGGCCTCTTATCTTAAATTGAAGGAATAACAGTACCTTTATGGTGTGGTTTACGTTTCATGGTACGTAGAATCCAAAAATCGAATAATAATTTGGCCGTCCGTCCGCCGTTCGCCGTACGCCGTAGGCGGCCCCGAAGATTTTGGTTGATGTAGGTCACTTCTAAGGGTTCAAAAATGAATTTTGAAATTTGGAAAACGCCCTAACTCAAAAAAGTTCGATATAAAGGTATTGTTTTTCCTTCAATTCAAGATTCTATAGAATTTTTAGAGTTTTTTGAGACCACGCGGAGTTCTGTAGGACAAACCGTTCGCTTCCTACGAGAATTTGAGGGTTGGTATGATAAATCAGAAACACGAGTGTGAATCGCAAAAGAGGCTTAATCCCCGTTCAAATTTTAGCTGACCGAAATGCGATCGATGTTTTTCTTCTTGTTGGATGGTTGGTGGCTTTGCATACGAATGATCTATGTAAAATAATGAACCATTGTGCAATAATTTGCAGCGTTCTGGATTCTACGTACCTTGAAACGTAAACCATCAAATTTTGAAGGGGTGTTGAAAAAAAAATTTTCTTGGTCGATTCCAAAGGTTCATTATTGAAAATAATAACCCAAAATGGTGTTCCAACCAGTCTTATCTCATAACCATCTATCCCATTCGAATAGCAATCGCGCCACGTCCCGCCACTCCATTTGGAACGCTCGTCTGTGGCCAGCTTACCGGTGGATTTTGGTCATGCTTACCAATGCCTTTGATGACCCACGGTGTAGCATGTTCATCCGTCGGAAGTCTCTTATATTCAACATAAGTGTTGATCTCGACAACATAGGTGAATTCCCCAGGCCCACTCAACAGGTGCAAGTGTTGATCGGCGTGAGGGTAAAAGAAGTCCCATTCAGAAATATTGCGAAATTTGAACAAGCGATCTTTCAAATCTGCAAGAGTGGGTTCCGGGCTGCTGTAACTGTGTCGAAGAGTCGGGTCGTAGGGGGGTTGCGGGGTTTCTGAATAGACCTCCTCTGAATTCGTTCCAAGTATCCTGAAGGCCCCCAGCAGTACGAGCATCACGTTCAGTCTCATCATGTCAGCAAAAATCAAGTTCTTGTAATTTTTACAAAATGTAACTCTCACCATCAATTGCACAATATGAAATTGAGTTTTGGAACGATTCTCGATTCCTACACTGTGTTGCCAAGTTTCTATCACAGATGATCAAAGGTACAACAATCAAATTAACAGTGACTTGTTACGAATATTTTCAAGTGAGCGCATGGATATCCCTGGAAACGTCATCAAAATCGGTAGAGTATGGATTTCAAGTTTGAGTATGCACAAAATGCACTAATAATAAATTATTATTATATTGTATGCTTAGGCGTCAGAGGCGGATCCTGCCCTGAAACTCAGGGGGTGCACAGAGATCAGGAGAAGCTATGGAGAAGGGACAGAATAGGTTCTTTTCTCAGACAAATAGAAATTTCAACGATATGCAAATGGGACTTTTTAATCTTAAAATTGCAAACGGTACTTAATACGTACAATAGAAAATGGTAAACATAAATTCTGAAATACTTAATCATCAAAGGTCTAAACCCAAGAAATGCATCCATCTTATTGCAATAGCTGAAATGTAGCATATTAATTTGTTAGTCACTTCCACTCCCACAAAGCCAATCTACCTTCTTACGTTTCTGATTTATCGTACGTACAACCCTTAAATTCTCGTAGGGAGCGAACAGTTTGTCCTACAGGGCTCCGCGTGATCTCAAAAATTCTGTACTATCTTAAATTGAAGGAAAAACAATACCTTTAAGTATATCAAAATTTTTTGAGTCAGGAAGATTAGATAGTTAAGAAGATTATCACCCCCAGACTGATAGTAGCCGCTTCAAACGTGAATTCCTTGTAATAGCCATAACTTCCACATTTTCCATCCGATTTCAATTAAACTTTCAGGGATGTTACAGATTCGTGTTTAGATGGTCCTCTGAGAAAATCACCACCTTCGAACTGATAGTAGCCACTGCGCATGCGCAAACGTAAAATCCTTGTAACATCCGTGCATTTGTCGCCCTCCCGTGTGACGTCAGAATCTCAAATCCTATACAACCCATCACCAGGCCCCAGTAGCTCAGAGGTAGCGCTTATGACTCCCACCCAGGAGTCCCGTGTTCGACTCCCAGCCTTAAAAAAATAATTTGATCCAATCACTACTCACTACTCACTATCCACTACTCACTTACATTTTTCATCCGAATTTGATGAAATTTTCTAGGATTGTCCAGATTATCGTGTAGATGTGTGTGTAGAAGCTATGTGCCACACCCAGTTGGCAGACATTTTGGATTCTACGTACCTTGAAAAGGTTTCTTGGTCGATTCCAAAGGTTCATTATTGAAAATAATAAACCAAAAACCAAATGAGATGGATTATGCCTAACATGAGGAGATGTTCACTCTTGATAGGCCCAAACTTGCTTTCGCTCGTGAATTTTCGGGCACGGAGATGTTTAGTTTTGAAACGAACTAACGTTTTCTTTTGACTATTTTGGTAGGAAACAACCACTTTTGAAAGATCTTGTTTGGACAACTTCTAGAAATCACGAACCTCAGCCCGAAACAGAAAAACTCACAGTTGTAAGTTCTTTCCATTGAATATGACATAAGTTTGTACCCAATATTTAAGTTCGTTCCATTACAGAAATGAACTCTCTGGGGGTTAAAATTGTTTTTCTTGCTAGATTACAATAGTTCAATATTGAAAATAAAAAATAAAAAAAAAATAAAAAATATATACATGAAGATACTGTGAGCTCCTGCTCACTGGGACCCCTTTTCAGTGATGGAGCTGGTTTAGTCAAAAAGCTCCCTTTGGCCACCCTCGTGGGTGATGTCACCGCCTCCCAGAAAACAAATGACGCCGAACGCCACCCCACACGTCCCTCCTCCCTCCGGCTTGGAAGCCAACAGCTTCCCCCACTTGACCAGCCTTCCCCACCAACACCATCCAGTGGGGCAGAGGGGGGAGAGAGCCACTGGAGGCCCCAGAGCAGGACAGGAAAGTTCAATCCCCTCCCAAAAGCCGAACAGTGAAGTCACTGAGAGCCTTGCCTGTGAACCTAGCTGCCTTCCCCCACAATCTTCCCCCCATCACCATAATAGTTAGACTATGGACATCGGTATCTCCACATCTTCATCGCCACACTCGCTGAAGGATACCCAAGGGCCCTGAACGTGAGTGCACTGACTGATATTAAAATACATTGGCCAATAGTATTAGTGACTATGTAGGATTAAGCAGTGGATAGAGTAACTTTGAGAACATTGAGTAGACATACATCACCACATAATTTCGAAACATTGAACATAAACCAGTAAACTCTTGCAAAACTTACGATTGATCCTTCTGTACATTTGACACGGCTTGTATTTGGAAACACAAATTGATATTTGATCTTGTAAAGACGCATTGGAAAAGTTACCATATCTGTACTACCATACTTACAGCCACGAGCCTTCAGCACGATCGCCACACACTTTGTGTGAATATATTGTTCCTATTAATCTAAATAAAACGTGCCTGTTAGTTGAATTCCTGTAGTAACTACAGGAATAACTGTTATTCTCTTGAGTATACCTGGTTTCAGACACAATAACTGAGGCAAGTGCATTGCCACACCTCAAGGTTTTTGTGACAAGGACCCTTCAGGACCCTAGTTCAGCCCCTCAGGCCCGGACACACTCGTGTACCATTTTCTATCTTGCCCTTCAGGCTTTTACTCTTTCAGCACTTCATCGCCACGAGCTTCCCGAAGTCACCACACAAAATCGCCACAGGTAATTTTCATTTGCTACCCTAGTTTACTCATAGTTTTTCGATATTAGTATTTTTCCCTTTCAAACCCCAGCATTGAACTCGTGCGACCTTTGGTGTTTGCAGTTGGTGGCTCAGTCATCAAACGTGACCCCCAAACGCCCCATATCACTTTCAATGGCACTAAATTCCGCTGCCATCAAAGCGTGGGGCCAAAGCTTACAATACCATGAAACCAGAGAAACAGGTACATGAAAATGTGTTAAATTAGTACCGACTCATGAACCCCAGAACTGAATGAGGACCAGAACATAAATTAAATTTATGTTCATGAGATACAAATTTTGTATCTGTATGTACGATGAACTAAGTTGTATGATTCCACTTCAGAGACTTATATCGGTATCAAACATCCCCAGATTACTCAGATGTTTTATCAGATCACATGGTACGTGATACCTGCTTCTATGTTTCAAAAGCACATTGAACTCCTCAGATCTGTCTGATGATTATTGCTGTCAGACAAGAAAAGTACAAAGTAACTTGGTGAAATTCGTCTCAATTTCAAAGTGTAGGAGTGAAACTGTGCAAGTAATGTTTCATAGTGACTAATTGAACTTAATTAACTGTACTAATTAAAGTCATGGATTGGAGTGAATTGTTAGCAATTTGGATTTTAATGTCTTCGAGGCGTTTTGTGGACTCAGAAATTGACGAAAGCTTGAAAACCACTAGAAGGGTCAAGAGAATTATATATGGACTGCCTCTGTATTCTCAGGAGTTAGTAACGTTTTAGCCATATTTGTTTCTGATAAGCACACCAGTAACGGACAGTTTCATCCCAGGCAATTTATCATATTGATTCCCCTCAAAACTTCAGGGATTTTCTATTAAGTGGTAGTTGAATGGGGAATGTTCGTAGGTATGTAAACAGAGTACAAACAGATTTAAAAACGCTGCAAATCATTGCTAAAGGTTTATTATTTTCTGTATAGATCACCCTTCTGTAAAGATCACTAGCACCTCCATCGATAGCACCTACCACCATCTGTATTCTCCCTAGACCCTCCCTCTCAAATTTCAGCTTCCCGCGTTCACTAGAATTGAAAATGGCTTCGGAGCTCACTTATCTGTTCAGTGCTCTTCCAGGCGTCTCCAGCATTCGAGAAAATCTTCACTCTTCAGATCACTGATCAGCTGAGTGAGCTCCGAAGCCATTCTCAATCCTATTGAACTCAGGAAGCAGAAATTTGAGAGGGAGGGTCATGGGAGAATACAGATGGTGGTAAGTGTTATTGATGGAGAACCAGTGATCTATACAGAAGAAATTTGTTTTTTTTTACCTACCAACCATTGGTAGGTACTACCTACCACACCACACTGCCTTCACACCTTCATAATCAAGTTTATTAGAGAGAACTACACGCTTCACACTCGATTCGAAAAATAGAGAGCTTCATATGGAAATTTGATTACTGGTTGGTCAGAAAGCAAAACTGAATACAAATCGAAGAAACAAACAGCTATCGCGTTTTGGTTAGCTAAAAATTCAATGGAGATGACTCCTATTTTGAGATTCACACTCGTGTTTCTGTTTTATCGAAGGAAAACAACTAGACCCCAAATGGAGCCCACCTGCCAAATTTGAACCAAATCAAACCAAATAATAAACCAAAATTGAATTTTGGAATGAGCAAGAAAAAATAAACAATTTAACCCCCACTCAAAATTTAAATGTTTATGGTTCAAGGTAAGTGAATCCGAGATTCGAATACAAATTTTTCCGCCAGTCCAACGTACGTGGCACCTACCTCAGTTTATGTCGATCACTTCCAAGGGGTGAAAAATGAGGGTTGAAATTCCCTCTATGTAAAGGTATAAATTATACCTTTGAAAGTGTATTGTGTTAGATATGTAAGCCTACCTCGGCATGTAATGATGTAGGAACCACCACCACTGTTATCAGTGCTCCCGCTCAAACATACTTTCATCCAAGCGGGAGCCCTGATAACAGTGGTGGTGGTTCTTACATCATTACATGCCGAGGTAGGCTTACATATCTAACATATTGAATTTGAAATTTTTTAGAGTCCATCCGGAGCTTTGTAGGACAAACCGTTCGTTCCCTTATGATAAATCGCAAAAGAGAGTGAATCGCAAAAGTTTCTTCGAGTAGTACACAGTTTTGCGCCCTCAGCAACCATTATTTAAAGTTCAGTGCCCTAAGTACCCTGGTTCAGTACCTTAAGTACCCTGGTTTCTCCTAACTGCTCATCTGCTGTAGGCATAGATGTGTTCTTTGCATACGAGTAATCGAGGTATGCAGAAAAATAATAAACCTTTGTGTCAGGGAAACGGGTTATTTACGTACTAGTAAATAAATTGACTCATTACGTACCTTAGGTATCTTCGTAAAACGGTGGGTATATTTCTGCGTATGTATCGCAACGCATTTTTATAACAAGAGGAACTTTATGGCTTAACCAAAACAAACATGGTACACACAGGATCCGCTAGATGCGCTCGCTGTCATATTTAGTAAGTGGGGAAGAGTTCCCGCGTAAATACAAAATAATAGCGGACCATCTATGCTTAAACTTCACACTCCCTCCCATAGATGGGGAGCTTATTAGTATTTACAACATGAAATAACATCAACTCTAATTTGGTATCATCAAATTATTTGAATAGGCAATGCTG
This sequence comes from Apolygus lucorum, assembly GCA_009739505.2. NCBI lineage: Eukaryota > Metazoa > Arthropoda > Insecta > Hemiptera > Miridae > Apolygus > Apolygus lucorum. The sequence continues at coordinate 59,336,426 of CM019182.2, forward strand.
AGCATTGTACAATAAGGCCTTTGAATGAGATGATCTCTTTGAATTTCAGGAACTGACTGTAAGGGACTCTGCAAGACTATTAAGTGTTCGTTTTAATTTACAAACCCCTTTTTTTTCTTCTAATTTTGAAAGTGTATTTCTAGTTCAGAAATTTAGGAAGGCCATCAGGAATCTCCACACAAACAGTGGTAGTAAATTTTCATTTAAAATTTTATATCCAATTGGGAAGCAATGAAATCGAACTTTACCACATAACATAATTCTAACATCAGCTAATAGTGCTACAGATGCGTAGATCTCCAATGTTTCACGGTCATACTCTTAACAATGACAACTATTTAAATACTTAATTGACTTAAACCTTTTTTTTTTGCTACTGAACGACTCTGTTACCTTTTCCAGTTATTTAAAATTTGGAATGAAGGTTTAAACTAAGAAATTTAATGTTTCGAACTGACTGACAGAATTTAACTATTTACTGATTAATATAAATAAATAAGGTAAGTTGGTTGAGGGTTAAGTGAGTATGGAATTTGGTTTCTGGTCTTCAACAAAACCAGGTTACCGAACAGGCAGAGGTGACCAGGTGTGGAGGTAGAGGTGACTTTTTGCATAATTTTTCGAATTTGATTTTTAATATAATTTTTCAGGGTCCCTAATTTTTAATAATTATATAATATGTTTAGTATTTAGCAGAAATGTAATTTAATAATAATTAATTTTTTAATATTATTAGTCACAAAGTGTTTATGATTCCTACAGTGTCGGTTTCAACATGGTGGTGTAGATATCCTTTAAACTTAATTCACCTTTCAATGGTTTAGAATTTGTGTACTTGACTCCAGATTTATCTTTCTTTTGGACATCTAATATTTTAAGCTCAGAGACATTTTGTAGATCTATGACTATCAACATACATTTTTAAAATTCAAAACTCTTTTTTTCATAGAACGTCTATGTTTTATTGTCTAGTAAAATGTAATGTGTGTCATTGTATTCAATTGGTAAGCCACGTATGCTATGGGGTTAACCTAAACGTCTCAATTTCTATTTTTAGTGTTATTGTTTCAGAGAAAGTGAAACTGACCTCAATCCTAAATCTATATCAATTTACTGACTACTCCCTCCTAAACTTACATCGATTACTGAGTGCTCACTCCTAAAAGTAGTTTCAATTAGCTCAGTACTCCCTCCTAAAATTATCTCAATTAGCTGAGTACTCCCTCCTAAATTATCTCAATTAGCTGAGTACTCCCTCCTAAACTTACATCGATTTACTGAGAGCTCACTCCTAAAGCTATTTCAATTATCTGAGTGCTCCCTCCTAGAATAATATCAATTATCTCAGTACTCCCTCCTAAAATAATATCAATTATCTGAGTGCTCCCTCCTAAACCTATATCAACTTCATCAATGCATAAATTACTTGAAGTGTTTTTTTTTTTTGGCAATGTGTGTTTTACTTTGTTTATTTATTTCCAATAAATATTATTTAGGTTTCTCTAATGATCAATTAGCGAGTATAAGTATAAAATGCAACAAAAATGGCTGTCATAATCTTCTGTTTTGACTACCTAGTTCATCTTTCAAATCGTCAATAGATTTTACTTTTGTATTACTAAAATTCAAGGATATTGAGCCTCATATTTGTTTTATTATTGTATAAGGATTTTCTATCAGTACTAATGCCTAATGCACACGTCTTAGGCAGCTATAAGAAATATTAGCATAAAGACAATCAAATCTTTTATGAATTCTACTTTCAAGTGCTTCTCTTAACCTGGTAAATTAATTTAGATTTGTTTATAGTTTCCAAACTCTAGATAATACTGAAATACCATAAGCATTGTTAGAGGTCGCACCTGTAGCTTTTACACAATATAGAAGGTTTAGAAAGGAACCACCATACGGAAAGATGACTGCTGCAGCACAGGCACCAGGGTTTTGATTCCAATTATCATCATCATGTTGTCATCTGAGGTTACTGACAGCTGCAGTTTCCAAGGCATAGGATACTAGGACCAAAGTATCTACATCTTCAATGTCTTCCTGTGACTCAGTAATGGATTAGTGTTAACAGAGTAATGGTAACATATTAATCATGAAGGAGTAATGGTGGTATAATAGTAACGAAGTAATGGTAACGGAGTAATGGTATTACAGCCATGGTAACGGATTCGTGATATTTTAGGAATGGTAACGGATTCTGTCAGCAGTGGACTATAACGAAGTAAAGGCGAGATTTCTGTCTTCTTGGTCCAGTAATAAATCAGACATGGGCATAGGTACTCTTCTTCCTCTGCTTTTCTTCCGTTTTGTTTGTTTCAAGTGGAGTACTGCTTGGAGTTGCATTATTTAGACTTTTCGCATCGTAGGATAAGGTGGGGTTGTATAATGTGTTCGGCGGCCATCTTTCCTTTTTTTGTTTGTCTATTTCTCATTTTCTTTGTTTGTTCAGATGCTGGTTTGGGGCATTGCCAAATCACACACTCATAACACACAATAGCCTATAGTTTGCAGTTACTTGAGGCATATCCTTGAAGGCCACATACCTTAATGACATTTGAATCAAGTCTTGATTTTCTAGCAAGATTCATGTGTCTTGTTTAAGGTTTGATTAGCATGGCTTGATTTATATCTTCATCATGCGGGTTGAATAGGTACTACCATGTTGGATGAAATGGTCTTTGTGTTCCTTTTGTTGTTTACCTCCCCTTCGTTGTCTACAGAATCTATCAACATGACATGAGGATAGACCTTTTTAACTTCTTTATTAATGTCGTATTTCAGCACCATCATCATGAGCAACTCATGGGCATCTTCGGATTTGGTTTACCTGATCATTCATTGATCATAGCCAGAAAGGTGCATCTTTGATGAGGTCGTATTTCATGGTTTGTTTCGTGGTTTCATCTTGAAGCGCATGTTGATTCATCGTTGTAGCTTGTTTTCATAATATGCAATTGAAGTGTCTCCATTATTTCCTTGGGTTCTCTGAGTTCCTGGACCATTCGCGAGAAATCATCATCCAAGTTTGAACCCAGATATGCCAGTAAGTATAGTGTTTTTGATTTGGATCTTCTCTGATTTATTGTACTATTCTGCAGGCTTCTGTGAGTCGTCCATCACAAAAAGACTATCATTTGCGAGCAATTGAATACGAATTCCATTTTTCACAAGTTGAAGTTAGTTTGTTATCCTAGTGGTTTGGCTTCGTCTTCAGTAGATGTCTTGGTAAAACACCAATTTTTGTTTCAACTTCCTGGATTCTGTAATCTCTTGCTCTGTTTTAACATCCTTTGTAGTGACATCTTCTCCAGAGTTACCTCCTACTTTGGACTTGGGTGCAGATTCATGTGAAGTGACATTGAGGAGATTCTCGAAGGTTGTCATATCCATTTTTCTCTTGAGTGTCGAAAATAATGCTTCTGAACCGAGTTGGTGTAATGATTCTGTAATCTCTTGCTCTGTTTTAACATCCTTTGTAGTGACATCTTCTCCAGAATTACCTGCTTCTCTGGACTTGGGTGCAGATTCATGTGAAGTAACATTAAAGAGATTCTCGAAGGTTGTCATATCCATTTTTCTCTTGAGTGTCGAAAATAATGCTTCTGAACGGAGTTGGTATTCATGCATGGGTTTTTTTTCTTCTTCTTCTTCTTCAAATTCTTGCATTACTACTATTGTTTCTTCTTCATCTACTTCATGGCGCCGTTTTTTTTCTTTAACATACTGTGAGTAAGTTCTCTTCATCATTAGTTTCCATAATCTACCTACAGTCTAGAGATACGGTGGACTCAACGGATTAATTGTACCGCATTCTTTCAGAAGTGGATTTAAACGGAGTAAACGTAATGAAACGGAGTAAAAGGTAACAAATTTCTTTCAGCTTAAACTCGGATTAAATTCTGTAACGAATGAGTAGGTATCGTGGAGTTAGACGGACAAACATTACATTTCATCTTAACAAGTGGAGGTTTCCCATTAAACGCTCCCTGCGAAGACTTTTCTTATGATGTGGTAGGTACATACTTTGGACCTACATGGCGTCCTCCCAGCTGGTATTATGATTCAGCTCAACACATTCATGCATCAAGGTCAGGTCTCAGGTATCAGGTTTTACAGGTCTCAGGTCTTACAGGTCTCAGGTCTTACCACAGGTTCCTGTGGTTGATAGAACTAACATCTTAACATCGTAACATCTTACTTTGATTCCCCTTCTACGGTGTCATTCAAATCTCAACGGTTTAACATTACGGAGTATGGGTAAAATAGTCATTCATTTATTTTAAAATCGATAATTCATGTTCAATTTTTAACTCGAACATCAATAATCGATCTTAACTTTGATGATCGATTTCGTATTACGTCTTCATCCTCAAATTTCATCCCTAGAAAGGGGAAATCGCAGTCGTATTTCATCTAACTGGACTTAAACATCTATGTTCTAATCAACCTCCTTTGGGATGCCATCCAACATCACCTGACATCGACTTTTTCACGATTTTACGGAGTAATTTTTCGAATAAAAACCTGTCAGACGGATTAACGGAGTAGGATGGAACGGTTTAACGGAGTATTCCAGGGATTTTATTTCGTGAGGGGGCCCCCTACTTGGAAACATCATCATCTTTTGCCATTTCGTACGCACCCTTGTGCCAGTTCAAAACGTACGAAGGCTTTCTTACTGACAGTAAAAATCCATCATTCTTCATCATCATTCATCAGACGAGAAAAAGATTTACATACGGAGTATCTCAAGTGAGACCTTTCGGTGTAACGGATTAACGGTGTGAAAGCTTTTCATCTGTACTCGGAATCGTAATACATAGTACAACATACTGATAGGAGTACAGATATGATGCTTTTGGGGTAGAAACAACTAAATAAAACGGTGTACAATCATCATTCATAATACCAGCTTAGGAACATCGGATTAAGCATTCCTATGAAACATATATCGTTCCATGCCGACCATCATACGGACTTCGAAATAAATACATTGATTCATTCAAAATCTGCTTCTACGTCGTGACAGGGAAACGGGTTATCTACGTACCTACTAGTAAATAAATTGACTCATTACATACCTTAGGTATCTTCGTAAAACGGTGGGTATATTTCCGCGTGTGTATCGCAACGCATTTTCATAACAAGAGGAACTTTATGGCTTCACCAAAACAAACATGGTACACACAGGATCCGCTAGTTGCGCTCACTGTCATATTTAGTAAGTGGGGAAGAGTTCCGGCGTAAATACAAAATAATAGAGCACCATCTATGCTTAAACTTCACACTTTGCGTAATAATTTGCAGCGTTTTTCCTTGGGTATTCTTGGTGTTAAAAGTCATTCTAGGGCCCTATTGTAGGATTTGACTTGAAATTCCAGAATCTAAAATTGAGGCAAATTCCCCTTCAGTGTCACTTTTGAAGGACCATGCCTCCAGTAGGTACACACCAGTCAATTTATAAATCTAAAATTGCAATGGCGAGGTATCCAAGATATTGGCTACCCCGAAAACCCAGCGCTCCTCAAACAGGTAGTGCGCCAAAAACCATGACATTTTAATGAGCTTAATTCATCGAAATTTCAAAGTTTGATATACATAGGATACTATATCAGTGGGAATATAGTGAAACTTTGATGTGGGAGAATATAAAATTTCCAAGGAAAAAATGTGGAAATTGATCACTGTCACCCCAGTCTACGGTACTCTCCGTTCAAATTTAAGCTGACCAAAATGGGATCGCTGAAGGTACGTGGTACGCAGGTGGAGACAGCGGCAAAGCCGAGTTCTTTGCAGACGAGTGATCTATCTAGAAAAATAATAAACCTTTGTGTAATAATTTGCAGCGTTTTTATTCTAATCCTTGCAATATCGTTCGTAGGTACGCATATAAATACCGGAAAATGCGAGTTCTTTGCAGATGAGTGACCTTTACTGAAAGTAATTTGCAGCGTTTCTCATTTGTTTCAGACAGCTCAATACTCACTACATGGTATCTATAAAATCCTTCTATGGTTGTCAAAGTGCTTTCGAGGCGCAGTCGAACCCAAACTGTGCAACGTACTTCCATAAATGTGGAGGAGCGCTCGTTGCTACAGATTTTGTGATAACTGCTTGTCATTGCGTAGTGAGCGAAAATCAATCAACATGATTATTTAAAGTCCATCATGCATATTCAATTAGGTACTACATATTGCAATCAAGTTTTTATAAAGTGATAATTGAAATGGTCATTCCCACTTCTAGATAGACGAACATTACCATGTAAAAGGAGTACCACTTCGTCCTTACGATGTAACTTTCGACGCTTTCACCTCATCCACTACAAGTAAGAGACCATCAAACAATTTTATTGGTAATATCAACCCGCGTTGAGCCTGTAATTTCTCGCACCTGTTCGTCGTCTACCGGGTGTCCCAATTAGCAATACTTTGGGGATCGATTTTACAAGTAATTTACAACAACTTTTTCTTATTAATGTTGGAGTTATGACCACTTTTGGCCACAAGGTCGAAAAAATGGTATTTTGAGCGGAGTAAAAAAAATACGTCTGCCAAGTGGGTGTGGCACATAGCTTCCTCGTATCCATAACCCGATTGAATTGATGATCCGATGCAAAACATCAATCTCTAAGTACTACTCAATTTACAATCAAAGTAGTACATCATTTGAATAAGAGAACTAACTATTACAGAAAATTAAATTACATTATAATACTCATACGGAACTGGTAGGGGTAAGCAAGAAAATATGGTTACAGATTGAAGAGTGAATTCAAGGAAAAGAATACACACTTTTACAAGGTTACACATTTTCGCGTTTGCATGCGCAGCGGCTACTATCAGTCCGGCGGTGATGATTTTCATATGGGACCATCTACACGCCAACCCACAATCCTTGAAAATTTTATCGAAATCGGGTAAGAATTGTAGAAAATGTAGCTGTGGCAAGGATTTCATGTTTGCGCATGCGCAGCGGCTACTATCAGTCCGGAGGTATTAATTTTCTTAGGAAACCATCTACACGCCATCCCGCACAATCCCTGAAAATTTCATCGAAATCGGATGAGAAATGTAGACGTTATGGCTGTGGCAAGGATTTCATGTCAGACACACAGACAGACAGACACGGAACCAAAATTGTTCAGGAAGGTCTGAAACGTAAAACGCGAGTGGAAATTTTGATTTTGGATGACTTTTTTTTTCAAAATTGAAAAGTGGAAACAAAGCTTCCGCTACCTTGGTAGACTCAGAAGCAAAATGCAACGAATGAAATGTTCTTGCAATTAGTTGTAGAATCGATTCCTGAAGTACTTATTGTTTATTATCTCTGGGACACTGCATAATCAACGGGGGTCTCAGTCGCCGGTAGTTTTTAGTATTTAGCCAAATCGAAGGGGCAAAATGTTAGAAAGTTGTACTTAAATTGGAAATTTTAAAGGATTTTAGAAATTCATTAGTGCACGGACCTAGGGAATTGAAAAACTGGAATATTGCTGCTGGAATCATCAAAATCGAACAACAATTGCCAAAGAAAAATGGGAAAAAATATGAGAAAACCCGTTTATTTAAAAGTTTTTAGCATTTTTCTTTGGCAATTATTGTTCGATTTTGATGATTTCAGCGACAATATTCCAGGTTTTCAATTCCCTAGAGCCCTACACTACTGAATTTCTAAAATCCTTTAAAATTTCCAATTTAGGTACAACTTTTTAACTTTTTGCCCTTTCGATTTGGCTAAATACTGAAAACAAATGGCGACCCTTAAGGGGGTCTCAGTCGGTCGCCGTTCGTTCTTCGTTCCGGGTTATGATTTTCCTAAATTGTGAGCTCAAATTTTATATTGAGCTCAAACTTTAAAAATTTACCTAAATTTGAAATTTTCAGGGATTTTTGCAATTTATTAGTGCAGCTGTCTAGGGAGTTGAAAAACTAGAAGCTTGCTGCTGGAATCCTCAAAATCGAACAATAATTGCTTGAGAAAAATGTTTTCCCATTTTTCTCTGGCTATGATTGTTCAATTTTGATGATTCCAGCGGCAACCTCAATTAAATTTTGAAGACTTCAATTTACTAGACTGCTGCACTAATGAATTTCGAATATCCTTGAAATTTTCAAATTTAGGAACAACTGCTAAAGTTCGAGCCTATGTAATTGAGGGAAATACTGACCCGGAACGAGGAACGAACGGCGACCGACTGAGACCCCCTTAAAATCAACGTGTTTCTTAAAAAAAAAGGAAGGTGTCGATGACCTCGTTTACGACATTTATATTACCATAATATTAAATTATATATATTTAAATTTTATATCTTGAACAATTCGTCGTCACAATTTCAGCACACCAAAAACCACACTTGAAATGTAGGTTTATCGTCAGAATTTCCATTCCTTGCAAGTTTGGCGAGAGGATTTTTGTGGCATCATGTTCTGATCCCGTGGAAAATTTATGATAATAATGTGGATTCCCAATGGGCCCTGATTTATTTTTAAATTTCTAATCGAAAGTAGATCTCCTGAGAATTTTGACACAAGCCGTTCTCTTTTTGGACGAGTAGAACTTTTTCTATAATTCTTTAAAGTATCGAATGTTTATGTCGTCTCGCGCCACTCCTGCCTGGGTGGGACCCCCCCAGCCCCTGTGACGTCATAAACATTCAAAACTTTGAAAAATCATAGAAAAAGGTCTGCTCACGCTAGAAGGCCGCGGTTGATGTCAAAATTCTAAGAATGAGGTCTAGTTTAGATTAACAATAACAATACTGTTTTTCCGACCGATGCGCACACCCCATTCTTCCTTGAGCCTTCTTTTTCTTTTTAATTTTTTTTTTTTTTTTTTTTTTGTTTGTCAAATTAAACTGATATACGAGTACATGTAGATAGTAGTCGACTTTGTGGTCTTATAGACTGAAACCAGCTCCACCAGCCGCCACAAGTTCTTGTGAACTTATTTGGTTGGTGGACAGAAAGAAATTGTTTATTCACTCTCTGTTTTATATGCCATTTTATATTGTATTTTCTTTCTGTTAATAAACTATTATTCTATTCTATTCCATTACCAACATAATGATGAGAACCGCCACACGGCTCCCCCCCCCCCCCCGCCAATACAAATGGAGGAATTTCAGAGGTTTGCTCAGTAGCTTGTATTGTGGACTGGCAAATAATGCTATGCAATCTATTCGTCGTGTTCCTCGGGGTCACTAATTTTGGCGAGAGAAGCTGTGTGGGATCATGTTCTGATTTCGTGGATAATCAATGTTGTTACCAACCAAGTGATGGAGATTCCAAATGATCAAGAATCGCCACATAAGACAGAATGATTAGAATTAAATTCCAAGAGAGAGCAGAGAGAGAGAGTGTTTGTTGAGTTTTTAATTATCGAGGATTGTCTGTGACTCATTCTGCTGGTCGTTTCAAACCAGCCGACCCGAGTGGAACCGTGGAGCCGGTCTACGTAGCGCTGCAGCCGTTGCACCCAATCCTCAACACCATGTCGTTGTGGATGGGGAACGTCGACATCGAAAATATGCCTCAAAGACGATTTGCGAGGAGTTTCTTTCCTCACAGGCTGTGCAACGCAAGAGAAATTCACGTACTGCCTGCGAAAGATCCTGTTGTTTTCGACTATCTCTTCAAGAACTTCCCGCTAGTTCAAGACATTGCCTTGGTCAGAACGTGGGAGCCTTTCGTGTTGAACCAGGTATGAAACCGACGTACCCAACATCCAGTAATATTGTAGCATGAGAGGTGCAAATATCGTTCTTTAATATTTTGGTGTAATATTTTCAATAATGAACCTTCGCAATTGAGGTATTGAATTTAGGTAGTAACAGTTACTGGTCTGTTAAAACCAAGGTGGCATCTGGTATGTCAAAACCAGCTTTCGAGATAGGGGAGTGGTATCTGGTCTCTTAAAACCAGGTGAATGAAGAATGTGGCTTCAGGTCTTTCAAAACCAGCTGTCCAGAAAGGAAAGTGGTTTCTGGTTTTTAAAAACTTGGTTACTGAATATTGTGGCTTCTCGTTTGTCACAACGAGCTTTCCAGAATGGGAAGTGGTATCTGGTCTATTAAAACCTGGTTATTCAAGATTGTGGCTTCTGGTCTGTGAAAGCTAGCTTTCCAGATAAGAGAGTGAAGTCTGTTCTCTTAAAACCTGGCTACTGAAGATTGTGGCTTCTGGTCTGTCAAAACCAGCTTTTCAGAAAGGGGAGTGGTTTCTGGTTTGTAAAAACTTGGTTACTGAACATTATGGCTTCTAGTCTGTCAAAACCAGCTTTCCAGAAAGGGAAGTGGTTACTGGTTTGTAAAAACTTGGTTACTGAATATTGTGGCTTCTCGTTTGTCAAAACCAGCTTTCCAGACAGAGAAGTTGTTTCTGGTTTGAAAAAACTTGGTTACTGAATATTGTGGCTTCTCGTTTGTCACAACGAGCTTTCCAGAATGGGAAGTGGTATCTGGTCTATTAAAACCTGGTTATTCAAGATTGTGGCTTCTGGTCTGTGAAAGCTAGCTTCCCAGATAAGAGAGTGAAGTCTGTTCTCTTAAAACCTGGCTACTGAAGATTGTGGCTTCTGGTCTGTCAAAACCAGCTTTTCAGAAAGGGGGGTGGTTTCTGGTTTGTAAAAACTTGGTTACTGAACATTATGGCTTTTAGTCTGTCAAAACCAGCTTTCCAGAAAGGGAAGTGGTTACTGGTTTGTAAAAACTTGGTTACTGAATATTGTGGCTTCTCGTTTGTCAAAACCAGCTTTCCAGACAGAGAAGTGGTTTCTGGTTTGAAAAAACATGGTTACTGAATATTGTGGCTCCTGATCTGCCAAACCAGCTTTCTAGAAATTGGAGTGGTTTCTCGTCAGTAAAAAAAGTTGTCAATTACCGAACGACTTATTAGTCTCTAACTCATCACCGATCTACTAAAGTGTGTGTCATAGCGCACGGAACTGATAGGCCTTCTTCTCGGTGTTGAGTGTTCCAGTTTAGTTGCTTTCTCATATAATATATAATAATAGATAATATAATAATAATATAATATATAATAATAAGATATAATATATGATACAATATTATTATCATCATCAATTAATCTAGCCTTGAATGGTTTGCATATCAGGCTGTGAAACTTGTACCCATGAAGCTTGGTGACGATATGTTGAAATTTCATCGGAAAGTCATGAAAGAAATGCACGCCTGCCTCATGACGGGTTTCGGGCAAACGGAAGAGAAAAGATGGGTCCCACAATTTCTCCGATATAATTTCAGGTATTAATTTTTTATTAAAATTAATTCGTAGGTCGGATTTCCGATTTGGAATGAACTAGCTACCTATATTATAGTTTCTAAGCTTCTAGTTATGTTACTGAAAGTTTATGATAGTTAGGCATGACACAACTCCAAAAATAAAACGCTGCAAAATATACACTATTCATTTTAGAACTGCGATAATTGCGATAAGATGTTGTATCCTATATCAACGTTAGATAGACGTAAGACCGGTGAACAAACGTAAGTAAGATTTTATTGAATACTGAACCGCTAGAATTTTAGAAGGACACGAAGTAACAGGGAAAAATTCGAATTCAGATATTGAAAACACGTCAGCTGATGTTTAGCACCTGGCCACTGTTTAACACCCACATCACTCCCACCCCCCCCCCCCCCCCCAGTGTCAACGAAACCGAACTGGAAATTGCACTCGGCGACCGCTCTTGGTCTTCTCAGTTGGTGCCGGATCTGAGTCAGGAAGGTCTGGGGGCTGAGGTGGTAAGTCCGTGGATGGGAGGCTGACTGGCGTAGTCGTTATCTGGGATGGTAGACTCCCTGGAGGATGGTCGAAATGGCTTGTGTTCAGCAGGAACGCTGGTTTTAGTCTGTCCACCGAGATAGTTTGTTCTCCCCTGGAAGTGAGGACCTTGAAAACCTTATCTGTACGGGCAATCACCAGAAATGGACCGTCGTACGTAGGCTGGAGAGGCTTTTTGACTGCATCTCGGCGGACAAAAACGTGGGTCGAGGTTGGCAGATCCCGGTGGACGTACGGAGCTCGTGGCGTCTTCTGATGGAAAGAGACTGGGGGAAGGCGGCGAACATGCTCTCGGAGTTTGGCAATCAGATTGTGGGAGTCGGATTGGTTACCATCCTCTTCAAAGAGGTCCACTGGAAGTCGAAAAGGTTCGCCATAAAGCAGTTCAGCTGGAGTGACTCCAAGGTCAGGGATGATGTAGGAGCGCAAACCTAAGAGGACTGTGGATAGTTGTGGTACCCAATCTTCAGTCAATTGAGCTCTCAATGCTGATTCGAAGGGTTTGAAGGGCAGCTACTGAGGCTGTCAACTGAGCGATGTGAGTCTCCAACCGGCTGAGACAATCTCCCGTTATGTCTGGGGCGCTGAGTGCCTGCACCTGGTGTTGAGGCGGCGACAATTCGAACACCTTATCAGCCATCACGGCTAAATTGTCGAGAGGGTCCGTGGATGGTGCGAGGATCGAGCGAATATGCATGGGGAGCCGCTGCAAGAACATGGTCTTGAGGAAATCGTCCTGAACTTGGCTTCCTGCGAGTCCACTCATCTCCCGGAGTAGTTGGGACGGTTTTCTGTCCCCGAGATCCAATTCAGTGAGGAGTTTGCTCACTTTTCTATCTTCCGATATTTCAAATTCGGTTTCGAGGCGGGCCATCAATTCGGTATACGGGGTCAATGAGCGTGGCTTCAAAAGAAAATCCGAGATTTGCTCCGCTACATCGCTGTCCAGCGAGGCTAATACGTAGTTATACTTCGTCAATTCCGCGGTCACAGGAGAATTTGCAAGCTGGGCATCGACTTGAATTCGCCAGATTTTAACGTTCCTGCGCCATAACGGCGGAATTTTGATCGAAACGCGCGCGATTTGTCGTTCATCGTTTGTGTCGTTAGCGATATCGTTATTTTTTGCCGTAGCCATGTGCAGAAATACGCGGACGCGAACGCGAGCACGGTACGAATATCGCGAAGGTAATGAACGGAATCACTGTCTCTTACAAGTATTTTTTTGATCGGGGTCATCACTGTACAAGAAATGACAGAGACGGAACACGGAAGTTTCGGTACGAAAATATACTAGGATGAATAACGCGGACAGAGAAAACGGAAAAGTAGGTGTATTACTACCTATTACTTACTTACTTACAACACGGAATTTTGTGAACAGAAAAAAGTAGGCCAAAAAAGACACGTAACTTCATGTCAATACCAAGACCAAATGTCAATACCTAGTTCAACTTTGATCCTCTGTAACTTTCCTTTGAAAACGCTATTTTCACTTTTTGCTTCCGAGTCTACCAAGGTAGCGGAAGCTTTGTTTTCACTTTTCAAGGACGAAAAAAAAAAGTTCTCCAAAATAAAAATTTTCACTCGCGATTTGCGTTTTAGACCTTTCTGAACAATTTTGGTTCAGTGTCTGTGTGTCTGTCTGTCTGTGTGTCTGTCATGATTTCCTTGTAACGCGCATAACTGTACGAAGTTATAGTCCGATTTCAATGAAATTTTTAGGGATTGTGCGGGTTGGTGTGTAGACGGTCCCCTATGAAAATCATCATATCCGGACTGATAGAAGCGACTGCGCATGCGCAAACGTGAATTCCTTGAAACGGCCATAACTTCTACATTTTCCGTCCGATTTCAATGAAAATTTCAGGGATGTTACAGATTAGTATTTAGATGGCCCCCTCTGAAAATCGTCATCCCCGGACTGATAGTAGCTGCTGCGCATGCGCAAACGTGAATTCCTTGAAACGGCCATAACTTCTACATTTTCCGTCCGATTTTGATGAAATTTTCAGGGATGTTACAGATTAGTATTTAGATGGTCCCCTCTGAAAATCATCATCCCCGGACTGATAGTAGCCACTGCGCATGCTCAAACGTGAATTTCCTTGTAACGGCCATAACTTCCACATTTTCTACCCGATTCCGATTCCGATTATGCGGATTAGGTTGTAGATGGTCCCCAATGAAAATCAAGTTCTTAGAATTTATAGAAGCCTCTTAGCATGCGCATACGTAAAATCCTTGTAACAGCCATACCATTTACATTTTTCATCCGAATTTGATGAAATTTTCTAGGATTGTCCAGATTAGCGTGTAGATGGTTCCCCTAAGAGGGTAGTGAAAGGTACTTAGAGATTGGTGTTTTGAGATTAACTACTATGCATCGGTTCATCTATATAATCGGGTTATAGATACGAGGAAGCTATATGCCACACCCACTTGACAGACGTTTTTTTTTAATGAGTAGCTTATTTTACGTAGATTACGATGCACTCTTCAAAATGTACAAAAGATTTACTTCTCATGGTCCAAACTGTGTTTTTTAAAATGCCGACCAACTTTCTCATTTGCTCCACTAATCGGGACAAATGCGGAAACGGCCTGCGAATCCCATAAAAACATTAAGTTTCATTAATGGGATAAATGCAAACAAAGCCCATTTCAATACGAACAGAACGCTATATTAAATTTTTTTCTACTCCACTTTTTTATGACCAAAATGAACTTTCCTGCGCCAACTGGTTTGCACTTCATCTTTCAAATGACTCTTTCTTGAGTGAATAATTTTCCCTTGAGACCTGGTTCCGAGTGGGAGAGGAAAATGAAGAAATTCGACGTGTAGGGAACAAAATGTGTATTTTTAAAGTTTCATCTCCAATTTTGGTTTATTATTTTCAATAATGAACCTTTGGAATCGACGAAGAAAAAAAAATTTTAACACCCCCTCAAAATTTGATGGTTTACGTTTCAAGGTACGTAGAATCCAAAAATCGAATAAAAATTTGGCCGTCCGTCCGCCGTCCGCTGTACGCCGTCCGCCGTACGCGGCACTTTTGCCACTTAGCATTGACCGATTTTGATGAAATTTGGTATGTAGGCTCCATTTGAGGTCTAGTTGTGCCCCGAAGATTTTGGTTGATGTAGGTCAATTCTAAGGGTTCCGAAATCAATTTTTAAATTTTCAAAACGTCCTAACTCAAAAAATGTCGATATAAAGGTATTGTTTTTCCTTCAATTTAAGATTCTATAGAATTTTTAGAATTTTTTGAGACCACCCGGAGCTCTGTAGGACAAACCGTTCGCTCACTACGAGAATTTAAAGTTTGGACGTACGATAAATCAGAAACACGAGTGTGAATCGCAAAAGAGGCCTAATCTCCGTTCAAATTAAAGCTGACCGAAATGCGATCGATATGTTTCTTCATGTTGGATGGTTGGTGGCTTTGCAGACGAGTGATCTATATAGAAAAATAAAAAATAATAAACCATTGTGTAATAATTTGCAGCGTTTTTGCCCTAGAACAGACAGGTGACTCAGTCTAATAGTTGTTATAGGGTGCTTATTTGGTACTTCCGCATTTACCCCATACTACAATTTTACTGGGGCAAATGCAACCCATGTTATCATTTCTACAAATGATCGTGATATAAACGATTTCATAATGAAAACTGTTAAACTGACTCATGTAAAGATGTTTCAAGATAGAACAGACGTTACTGCTCCGCTGCACCTCATGGAAAACTTATTTCTTGGCAAAAACCCGCCACTCGTCTGAAGAGCTAATCACTAGTGAGTCAGGATAACATTAGGAATAAGCAGCTGACTGGCGAGAGCCCGCTCAAATGGCGCCATTTTCAAAACCATTTCCGCATTTGCCCCATTTCCACATTTACCCCACTCCACCCTAATTAAAACGAAAAACGGAAATCAACACGAGACTCAGCTTTGAAAAATAGTGATTAAACCTGTGCCATACTTGGGGTTTACCAACATTTCACGCTAATTTCCAGGTCTACGCGACTTGGCGCGCTCCTGGAGGCTGTGCTCGACCGAACAAATCGATTGAAAAATCAAATTTCCATGAAATTAAGAGCAAAATCCGAATCAGAAATGAAAAATGGGGATTCCCTTTAGAAAAAACAAAATTGGAGGGTGTGATATTTAAATTTCCCGTAAAAATTAAGGGGGTTACTGCTTGAAGTTTATTCTAACCCTTCAAATAACGGAGAAAAAACCATAATTATCCATCCTTTAACACCATGTAGATCAACCGTTTGCATTGAAGGGAGCATTTCCATTGTTATTACTCTACCAGCAATAACATCACTATCTGAGAGTTGTGGGTAACTTTATTACGAAATTTGATTCTTGGTTGCTAAAGAATCACAACCGAGTACAACACGAAACACTATTCATAAAAACGAACAACCATATACTTTATCTGCTGAAATTTTCATGGTTATTACCATAAAAGTCCATTCATGCAGCATGAATTAATAAGATAATTTTCAAAGAAATCTTTCAGTTGTGGGTATGGTTAAGAAAAGGAACAATGGGTGTTGCAATTTCTTTTAGAAAGTTTTTTTTACACGATTCTTGGTTCTTTCGATTTTCAGTATACCATACCATACTGTATGCACCGTGTATGCTTTGAAGTTAGGAGTCCATATTCACGTTCTACTCATCGCCACAAAGTCATAGAGTATCCACACGGCTATTGTTGGTTTTTTTCGATTTTCTATACCATACCAACATACTGTATGCAATGGGTATGCTTTGAAGATGTTAGGAGTACACATTCATGTTCTAGTGATCGCCACGAACTCATAGAGTACCCACACGGCTATTGTTGGTTTTTTCGATTTTCAGTATACCTTACCAACATACTGTATGCACTGGGTATGCTATGAAGATCTTAGGAGTCCATATGCTGCTCTACGAAAAGCTTCACTGGCGGGTCTCCTCTGGCCTCTTCTCTTTGTGTTTTTCTTTGACAGGGAAGAGCCCTGAGCACAAAAATTGAAATATACCAACCTAACTTCGTATAGTATTGCCTGTCACAAGGCAGACAGACAGGCCAAAATCGATCAAAAAGTCTAAAACGTAATAAACGTGTGGAGCCTTAAAAAAAATTTTCGTTATTCGCTATTTGATTGTTTTAATAGGATCAAAAGCAATACAAGCAATATTAATATTCTTTGCTTATTTAATTACTTGTCCGAAAAAGAAGGTGCCCCAAAAAATGATTAGAAGTCAACACATAAGAGATCTCCTGGATGAAATCTAGTTTTCCTAATAATAATAATATTTTATCTTTTCCAGACATATTTTGTGCACAACGAACTGCCACGAGAGTCATAAGAGTCAAATATTCAGCGCTTGCGATATTTGCTCA
This sequence comes from Apolygus lucorum, assembly GCA_009739505.2. Classification (NCBI taxonomy): domain Eukaryota; kingdom Metazoa; phylum Arthropoda; class Insecta; order Hemiptera; family Miridae; genus Apolygus; species Apolygus lucorum. The sequence goes on from CM019182.2 coordinate 59,353,638, forward strand.
AGTTCTATAGCCAGACCAGATAAAGGTATAAAGATTGCAAAACCAGCAAGGGGGGATTCCGGAAGCCCTTTGGTTTGCTATGATGGTGAAACTCAGATACTGATAGGCGTCCATTCAAGATATCAACAACCGCATGATGTGTTAGTGTCACTTCATATCAATTTTGAGTTAGTTACGAAGGCCTTTCAAGCGAGGCGGTAGTGATACGCAAGCGGACGAGGGTAGTGATACAGCGATCCCATTTTGGACAGCAAAAATTTGAACGGATATCAGGCCTCTTTTGCGATTCACACTCGTGTTTCTGATTTATCGTAATTCCAACCCTTAAGGGGGTCTCAGTCGGTCACCGTTCGTTCTTAATATATCGCCAAAATGAAGGCGCAAGAACTTGAAAAGTTGTACCTAAATTTGAAATTTTAAAGTATTTTGGAAATTCATTAGTGCACGGCACTAGGGAATTGAAAATCTGAAATATTGCCGCCGGAATCATCAATATCGAACTATAAGTGCCGAAGAGAAATGGGGAAAACAACCGAATAAACGGGTTTTCCCACGTTTTTCCCTTATTTCTCTGGCAATTATTGTTCGATTTTGATGATTCCAGCGGCAATATTTCAGTTATTCAATTTCCTAGGGCCGTGCACAAAAGGAATTTCTAAAATCCTTGAAAATTTCAAGTTTAGCTACATTTTATGGGGAAAAAAAATTGAATTAACGGGTTTTCCCATTTTTCTCTGGCAATTATTGTTCAATTTTGATGATTCCAGCGGCAATATTTCATTTATTCAATTTCCTAGGGCCGTGCACAAAAGCAATTTCTAAAATCCTTGAAAATTTCAAGTTTAGCTACATTTTATGGGGAAAAAATAATTGAATTAACGGTTTTCCCCACTTTCTCTGGCAATTTTGTTCAAATTTGATGATTCCAGCGGCACTAATTCAGTTTTTCAATTCCCTAGAGCCGTGTACTAATGAATTTCTAAAATCCTATAAAATTTAAAATTTAGGTACAACTTTTTAAGTTTTTGCGCCTTCGATTTCGTGAAATGCTAACCCAGAAAGAGGAACAAACTGCGACCGACTGAGACCCCCTTAAATTCTCCTAGGGAGCGAACGGTTTGTCCTACAGAGCTCCGCGTGGTCTCTAAAATTCAAGACTATCTTAAATCGATGGAAAAACAATACCTTTGTATCGACATTTTTTGAGCTAGGGCGTTTTCAAAATTTCAACCCTTATTTTTCAACCCTTTGAAGTGGCCGACATCAACCAAAAGCTTCGGGGCACAACTGGACCCCAAATGGAGCCTATTATTGATGAAATTTGGTATATAATATACCAAATTTCATCAAAATCGGTCCATGGGAACTAAGGAACGTGCCGCGTACGGTGGACCGACGAAAAATTTATATTCGATTTTCGGATTCTACGTACCTTGAAACGAAGCAGTGAGAATGACAACAGTACATGTCCCCAATCAGCTTATCGAGATATGAGGTGTCAAAGGTTTGGTTCTTGTATGAATCACTCTCAGTGTGTTTAAGGATTGATCAATTTATCAGATATTATACTTTCAGGTCCTATCAACATTGCCACCTACATTTTCAAAGGAAAAAATAACTTATGTGGATAGAAGGTTAAAAAATAAATGACTGGACTTGTACTGTTTTTTTTCTCAACAAAATTAAAGTGGAAAAAATTGCTTTATTTCAGTGCAATGTAACGGTAGAACGGACAGAAAAAGTTACTCGTTTTCTTCATTTTCTTGTCGTTCGGTAGTTTTCCATTCTTGGATACTCTGGTAGAACTCTAGGTAAGGATGAGCAATGTAGGTATTTCATAAGTTTAACAACATCTGCGATCTTTTTGGAATTTATTGTGATGGGTCCATCATAAGCTTTTTGAGAAGGAAGATCTTGTGAAGCCCTGTTTTTAGCGAGTTTGAAGGTTGAAGAGGAGAGTCCATCGATGATGTTTTGACATACCCAGGCATGGAGGCGCCGTATTCAAATTCCCTGGACTCGGAAATTGCAAAAGGTTTGTTGGATCCACTTATCGATTTTGGTGTTTTCTTGTAAACGGATGGCCACCACGCGTTGCACTCGATAAAATAGTCGCAAGAAACAGGTTTTACAGAGAAATGAGGTATTTTTGCTTCCGAGTCTACCAAGGTAGCGGAAGCTTTGTTTTCACTTTTCAAGGTCGAAAAAAAAAGTTCTCCAAAATAAAAATTTTCACTCGCGTTTTGCGTTTTAGACCTTTCTGAACAATTTTGGTTCAGTGTCTGTGTGTCTGTCTGTCTGTGTGTCTGTCATGAATTCCTTGTAGCGCGCATAACTATACGAAGTTATTGTCCGATTTCAATGAAATTTTCAGGGATTGTGCGGGTTGGTGTGTAGACGGTCCCCTATGAAAATCATCACCTTCGGACTGATAGTAGCCACTGCGCATGCGCAAACGTGAATTCCTTGTAACGGCCATAACTTCTACATTTTCCATCCGATTTCAATGAAATTTTCAGAGATTGTGCGGGTTGGTGTGTAAACGGTCCCCTATGAAAATCATCACCTTCGGACTGATAGTAGCCACTGCGCATGCGCAAACGTGAATTTCCTTGTAACGGCCATAACTTCCACTTTTTCTACCCGATTTCAATGAAATTTTCAGGGATGTTACAGATTAGTATTTAGATGGTTCCCTATGAAAATCACCACCTTCGGACTGATAGTAGCCACTGCGCATGCGCAAACGTGAATTCCTTGTAACGGCCATAACTTCTACATTTTCCATCCAATTTCAATGAAATTTTCAGGGATGTTATAGATTAACTTGTTTTGCTGTTTTGAGATTAACTGCTATGCATCGGATCATCTATACAATCGGGTTATGGATACGAGGAAGCTATGCGCCACACCCACTTGTCTTTTTGCTGTGTTCGATCATTTCCTCATATTGTTGTGGGAGATTTACACGGTCTTGCTTTTTAATGTGCCGTTTTACAACTCCAAATTCCCGGTCACATGGTAAAAACGAGTGACCACGCATAGGAAAAATCTACGTGTTGAGAGCAACAACAGTATAAGTCCATGGACTCGTACTGTTTTTTCCCTCAATCATTTTCATTTAGGCTCTGTTCAAGCTTACCGAGTGTGGTTAGCATACTGCTGTTGTGCTCAATGCGTAGTTCTACTGGTTACAACCTACAAAAAGCCATTTTTCAACAATCGTCAAAAATGGACTTGTACTGTTTTTATTCTCATCGATTCAAACGTAAACCAACAAATTTTGAGGGGGTAAACATTTTTTCCTCTTGGTCGATTCCGAAGGTTCATTATTGAAAATAATAAACCAAAATCCAGTTACTGATTTCCTCCTTTGGACGTCAGAATAACTCTACTCACATAACACTTAAGCTTGGTTCACATAGGTGCGTAATGTCCGTAATCCGTAGTGCGTAATGAGGAATTTCACCATGTCGGAATTTCCTATTTTTGACCCCAAAATCGGATTCAGCATCTCTAAAAACCCCCTAAGGCAAACTTTCAGCCCGAACTTCCTAATTTACGAATAAAAAAAAACAGTGTAGAAAATACGAATGTTTAAAAAAAACCGGGAAAATGACGTCATGCTGGAATAGTTCATTTATGGCCGCTTGAAGCGCTGAGATCGAGAAATCTATAGTCCCCAGATGCAAAATTTTACGAAACAGTAAAGTTCGAAATCGAAAAACTGAAGAAAAAATAGAAAAAGCGAGATGGGGAAAATTAGGTTTCCTCTGTTTTTGTTTGATAACTTTCCTCTTAGAAAACACGATTTCGTCGTCCCAATGGGCAAGACTGGGAGGAGACGGCGATCCGAACAGCCCAATCAGCGAGCGTTCCCGCTGCACGTCTGTTTTCCCGGTTAGTTTTGAAATCAAAAATTTTGCCTGTCTCCCAAAAATAACAGGAGACTTATTTTCCGAAATCAGCCCGATTTTCATCTATCCCACACCATTAACTATTCAGGAAAAATGCAAACAGAAATCGGTGAAATTCCTCATTGGATGCTATTAGCTGGAGCCAATTGAGGGGGCGGGAGCAATCTTTGAGGACGAAGACTTTTGGAGCGGAGTGTATCGTTTTGATAAATTAGATATTTTACGCATTACGGATGAACTTCGATATATTTTGGCCAATTTCGTGAAAGCTCTCGTCTGTCTGTCTGTGTGTCTGTGTGTCTGTCATGAATTCCTTGTAACGCGCATAACTATACGAAGTTATTGTCCGATTTCTATGAAATTTTCAGGGATTGTGCGGGTTGGTGTGTAGACGGTCCCCTATGAAAATCATCATCCCCGGACTGATAGAAGCGACTGCGCATGCGCAAACGTGAATTCCTTGTAACGGCCATAACTTCTACAGTTTCCGTCCGATTTCAATGAAATTTTCAGGGATGTTACAGATTAGTATTTAGATGGTCTCCTATGAAAGTCATCATCCCCGGACTGATAGAAGCGACTGCGCATGCGCAAACGTGAATTCCTTGTAACAGCCATAACTTCAACTGTCCCCCAGGGGTCGCGGGTTCGAATCCCAGCCGAGGCTAAGTATTTTTTTGACCCAATCACATACATCTACTCACTTAATTTTTCATCCGAATTTGATGAAATTTTCTAGGATTGTCCAGATTAGCGTGTAGGTGGTCCCCTATGAGGGTAGTGGAAGGTACTTAGAGATTGGTGTTTTGAGATTAACTACTATGCATCGGATCATCTATATAATCGGGTTATGGATACGAGGAAGCTATGTGCCACACCCACTTGGCACTTTTTCAATTTATTCAACTTCCGAAAACCTATTTTTCAATTGATTCAACTTCCGAAAACCTGGGTTAAAAGACATTTTTGATAGAATTTGGTCGTTTTGAACATTGCGATTCTTCATAACAATTCAATAACATTATTTTTTTACATCAGAGGTACTTACCTCGTTTTCCGAAATGGGTAAACCCAGAGTTGGGCATTAGCTAACTAATTCATTAGCTACTTAATTTTTCAACTAATAGCTAAATTAGCTTACAGCTTTTTTCTAATAGCTAAAAGATAAATGTAGCTATTAGCTGTCGAGGAACAGCTAAATCATCGCAGCTAAATCTGTTAGCTATAAGTTTTCGACTAATAGCTAATTTAGCTTGATATTTTAGCTGTTCCTCGACAGCTAATAGCTAAGTATTTAACTGCTAGCTTCAGCTAAATCGTTCTTAATTTAGCTGTTAGCTATAGCTAATTTTTGCCCAACACTGGTTACACCATTCACCGGGCCTACAAGTAGGCAAATCACCTAGAAGACGATGAAAATCATTTTTTTCGAAGTTAATAATTAATAAGAAATTATTCGATCGATGAACCGGGCGAAACAGCAAAACAGCTGAACGCAGGAAAAAAGGCGAGCGGGAAAACAATTCTGCGCAGAACCTACTGCGCGCTTCTGCGTAATCGCGTAATCATTTGACCATGCGAACGCTCTTTTACGCATTACGGACTTTAAGCTTGGTTCACATAGGCGCGTAATGTCCGTAATCCGTAGTGCGTAATTGGATCCTATTGGCTGGGGCGAATAGCCCCTCAATTATTGGGCGCGAACAATCTTTGCGGACGAAGACTTTTGCGGACGAAAGGAGCGTTTTGTAAAATTAGATATTTTACGCATTACGGATGAACTTCGACCAATTTCGGCAAACTTCGTGAAAGCTCTCGTCGTCTGTTCATCGTTCAGCCATCAACGAACAGGGCGAAACAGCTGAACGCGGGAAAAGAGGCGACCGGGAAAAAACAATTCTGCGCAGAACCTACTGCGCGCTTCTGCCTAACGCGTAATCATATGGCCATGTGAACGCTCTTACGGACTTTGCGGATTGCAGAACACCCCCCCTTCTCTTTTTGCGCATTACGGATTACGGACGTTACGCACCTATGTGAACCTAGCTTCACGGATTATGGACCACCCCCACTTCTCTTTTTGCGCATTATGCATTACGGACATTACGCACCCATGTGAAACCAGCTTTATGCTCGCTGTGGGCAACAGAAGCAATGTCGTCTGCATTGTCCCTTTTCATAATCGCCAAACGCCCGTCTTCATCTTTCAGACATTTTATTTTCTCAAGCCACCTGTTGAACAAACTGTTGGATTGAACCTATGTTTTGGTTGACCGGGTTGACTCCTCGTGAAGATATTGACGAGAAATGACAGTAGTTTTTCGGTTCTAAGGTGCTATCAACTGGTTCTTTTTCGACTACTCTACATTTGATTCATTTACCCTGCCGTTAGTTCATGGTTTCTGGAGATCTGGATGGTTCATGGACACCTAACTATTCTTAGTTGCTCATGTAGTCCAGGCATATTAAGGATAAAAAGGGCCGTGCTTCCCAAAAAATCCTAACAAGCTGGAAATGGTCTTAATCGACGTTGGGGCACTCCAATATGTGAAAATAGAAGAGTGCGACGATTTTCCTTCGGTGCTTAACTTTTGGGGGCCGAAAAACCTCGAAATTTTAGCACTTTTTTTGGTTTTTTGCAATTTTAACCTAGAAGGAAGCGTCTTACAAAAAAGATTATAATTACCTTTTTTGTAGGAGATAAGATTCTGAGTCGAATGAGACCAAGAACGTCCAAATCGGTTGAGTGGTTTAGCCACAACCGAGCGTCAAAGTTTGACGATTTTTTCCAACTTGGTGTAAAAGTGAGATATTATCATGTTTTGACGCCGAAATCACCTTTATTCACCCACGTACCCCATATATCGATTTTTTTTATTATAATTAGACAATTTTAAAAGTGGGGCCGCTGTCCAGGTGCCTCAATTGAAATAACTAAAATTACTCATTTTGCCAAGACACTTAGTCGTTCTTTTTTATGCCTAAATTGATGTTCTCACCCAAGTTTGATAATTGAATATTTGAAAATTAACCACTATAAGACACATAAAAATACAGGTGAAACCAAATTACCTGTGTTCCTTACGTGTTATATGAGAACTGGGGTTTTCAGAATAAATAGACGTAACACGGTTTGTATAAAATGAAAGTAAATGTACTGAATTATAAAATTATTTACAAGTATATTTATGTATAGTTTTTAATTAAATCTAGCTCGTTTAGGGGCGGGCGCTGCAGAGCCGGAGGGACTGGGGACGGGCGCTGCAGAGCCGGAGGGACTGGGGACGGGCGCTGCAGAGCCGGAGGGACTGGGGACGGGCGCATTTTTCAGGCAGGGGAAAATGAAGTTTGTGAACACCTTACGACCACGATACGTCCTTTGACGAGGAAATAGACATCCTCAACGAACAAGCCGACATGGCATCAGACGTCACCCCCGACGAAACCGACGACATCGACACCGATGACGATGAAGAACCATCTCCTAGTCTCTCCGACTCTGCAGCACTCGCCCCCGGTCCCTCAGACTCTGCAGCGCCCGTCCCCAGTCCCTCCGGCTCTGCAGCGCCCGCCCCTAAACGAGCTAGATTTAATTAAAAACTATACATAAATATACTTGTAAATAATTTTATAATTCAGTACATTTACTGTCATTTTATACAAACCATGTTATACTTGTAAATACTTTTATAATTCAGTACATTTACTTTCATTTTATACAAACCGTGTTACGTCTATTTATTCTGAAAACCCCAGTTCTCATATAACACGTAAGGAACACAGGTAATTTGGTTTCACCTGTATTTTTATGTGTCTTATAGTGGTTAATTTTCAAATATTCAATTATCAAACTTGGGTGTGTACATCAATTTAGGCATAAAAAAGAATGACAAAGTGACTTGGCAAAATGAGTAAGTAATTTTAGTTATTTCAAGTGAGGCACCTGGACAGCGGCCCCACTTTTAAAATTGTCTAATTATAATTTAAAAAAAACTCGATATATGGGGTACGTGGGTGAATAAAGGTGATTTCGGCGTCAAAACATGATAATATCACACTTTTACACCAAGTTGGAAAAAATCGTCAAACTTTGACGCTCGGTTGTGGCTAAACCACTCAACCGATTTGGACGTTCTTGGTCTCATTCGACTCAGAATCTTATCTTCTACAAAAAAGGTAATTATAATCTTTTTTGTAAGACGCTTCCTTCTAGGTTAAAATTGCATAAAACCATAAAAAGTGCTAAAATTTCGAGGTTTTTCGTTCCCCAAAAGTTAAGCACCGAAGGAAAATCGTCGCACTCTTCTATTTTCACATATTGGAGTGCCCCAACGTCAATTAAGACCATTTCCAGCTTGTTAGGATTTTTTGGGAACCAAAAACCTAATATGCTTGGGCTAATGGGCGTAGGCAGGATTTAGCCAAGGGGGGGGGGGGGCTTACCCCCAAGAGCTATTATATAAATATAAAGCATGCGTCTGCATATTATAGCAAACGAAAGGTACAAAGTCTGAATTCCGAGAAATAATTTTCATGAGATATCTTTATTTATATATTTTACATTATTTCATTATACAACATAGGTACTACAAAACAGCAATTGGCAATTTTTAAGAAAGCATCAGTATTCTGGGGTTGCTGGCAAATTGATCAACAACCTCATCTACAATGGTTGCCTTCTTTGATTTCACCGAATCTCGGTGGAGGCTGAGCATACACAGACCATTCAGCCTATCCTCCCCCATTGTAGACCGTGTCCATGTTTTTACGCGCCTCAGGGTGCTGAAAGTTCTTTCCACCGAGCAGGTCGTGCACGGTAACGTTACCGCAATCATCAGGGCCTTTTTGATGGAAGAATAGAAGGGGTCCGCTTCCTTGATCAAGTCGATCATTTCCACATTCTGAAGTGTCAGTCACACAGTTTTTCAGTCTCATTCCAGCCTTCACCTTTGTCGTTCTTGTCCATTTTTTCCGCCCACTTATTGTGCCATAATTGGAATTCTGCATACAGCAGATCCTCATCAAAATCATAAAACTTGGCAATTTTTTCGGCTTGGAGTTTCAAATGGTATAATTTTGAAGCCAACATGAAGTGGGGGTGAAGAGAAAGAAGGGAAAACGCCGGTTCATTATTATGAGAAAATCTGTCAGTCAGCGCTGAAGAAAACGAGTCTAGTTGAGGAATCAAGACTGATCGTTTCCAATATTCCTCAGGAGAGTCACTTGGGATATTCGAACGATGGTGCTGACGTCCAACCACTCTTGGGGTCAAAAACTCTACCCCCCCCCCCCCCCCCCCCAATTCGTCTGACATTTTTTTTGGCCGATGCATAAATATCTTCCATTACAGAATCAGCAGACTCACGGTGATTCCTCACAGTCGACAACACGGTTTCAATATGATTCTTGCATTGAAGCAAATTCAGCTGTTTTCTCTGCAAAATATTTACCACTGGTTGCAACAGAGCCGAGCTTCTAGAATTTAAGCTTCTCAGAATTACTTCCCATTTCGCGCTCTTCCCTGTCTTATGTTCAATCCCAAAAGTGTTTTTAATATCTACCTAGAACCTTCTCTTACTATGAAGGTACTCTTGCTCACAAAAGACATGTTTCCAAATTCCAATAATACCTTCCCATGCCCCTAATTACGCATTCAATATTCTAGTGTTTCTTTTAAATAAGTTCAGCACAATTTATTTTTGTGTTACCAAAAGTCTAGGGGGGGACCACGGCCCCATCCTGCCCCACCCTGTCTACGCCCTTGTAGTTGCTATCTATGCATCACCAATCCGTCTCTCACTGTTACAGGAAACGGGTGAATGCAACAAACGCCATTGCCACCTCGGTTGCATGTATTAGAGAGTCCTTAACTAGTGAAAATCTACAGTCTCTGAGGGACGCGGATAATACAGTGGTAAAAACATGGCCCAGATTGGATGACATTCCCATGGGACCGTTTCAGGAGAATAACGAATGATACAAATTCTTTGTATGATTTTGACGCGTATATTTCCTTTGTTTTCAATAAAATCAGTTAGGTGTTTAATACCTACATGAGTTCGCTCAGTTGATTCTCTAAATGTAATGTAGAATAATTCAGAAATATAGAAATGAATTGCTTCCTCAGATGACAACTAGAATTATTTAAATAAGTTAATGTATATGTCCTCGCTTAAGAACAATAATGGGATGCAAATAAATACACAAAGGTTTATTATTTTTCTATATAGATCACTCGTCTGCAAAGAACACGGCTATGTCATTGTAAGCCATAGTTACTACCTACCTACCACATATAACTACTTCACAATCAAGTTCATTTGGAAGAAAAATAAACTTTTCACACTCAGTTCGAAGAAACAGGGCTAGTAATCCCTAGGAATTATACCCTAATTATTAGGGAATTCGATTACTGGTTGCTATGGACGGAGGACTGAGTACAATTCGAGAAAACGAACATCTCATTTTGGTCAGCTAAAATTTTAACGGAGATTAGGCCTCTTTTGCGATTCACACTCGTGTTTCTGATTTATCGTATGTCCAAACTTAAAATTCTCGTAGTGAGCGAACGGTTTGTCCTACAGAGCTCCGGGTGGTCTCAAAAAATTCTGAAATTTCTATAGAATCTTAAATTGAAGGAAAAACAATATCTTTATATCAAAATTTTTTGAGTTAGGGCGTATTCAAAATTTCAAAATTGATTTTGGAACCCTTAGAAGTGACCTACATTAACCAAAATCTTCGGGGCACAACTAGACCCCAAATGGAGCGTACATACCAAATTTCATCAAAATCGGTCAATGCTAAGTGGCAAAAGTGCCGCGTACGGCGTACGGCGGACGGACGGCCAAATTTTTATTCGATTTTTGGATTCTACGTACCTTGAAACGTAAACCATCAAATTTTGAGGGGGTGTTAAAAAATTTTTTTTCCTGGTCAATTCCAAAGGTTCATTATTGAAAATAATAAACCAAAACAACACCCTGATTTCAAGATAGGGCACTAGGTATTGAAAATGTCAACCTTTAATTTTCACACATTAGAAGTGACTGACATCAATCATGAGCTTCGCAGCACAACTAGACCCCAAATTTACCAAATTTACCAAAATTTTTTTACCAAATTTACCCCATTTACCAAATATTATCGAAATCTGTCCATGGGAACTAAGGAACGTGCCGCGTACGGCGGACGGACAGAACATTTTTTGTTAGATGTACACAGGTACCAACTTGGATCAATAGACATTAAAGGAAAAACACAAACGGACGTTTCACGACGAATGAATACCCTTTTATACCACGTATGAGTGGTCAATATGAAAGTTCCAATTTTTAGGGACTTTTTCACCAACACACTGTTCTTGAAATGGTCAACAATCAAAAGATGGATTGGTGGTGTTCCCAATACAGGATTACTACTGCCACCTGAAGAGCTACCTAGCAATGAAATTAATGAAAGTATCGTGTTTCTGTTTCTTCCAGTCTGGTTTTTCCAATGAAAGGTTGAGATGGGCCGTAATAACGTATATCCATATTGACTACTATGGAGAAATTAATGAATGAGGACACACAGTAAGACTTCCATTCAATTGAATGTTAATTGAAATCAATGAATTAGCTCTACAAATGGAGTGGGAAATTTGTTTTTTGTTGTTCCTAAAAAGCGATGTTTTTTGAGATAGGCCATTATTGTTCTTGAGCGACGATATGGAAGTTGGTTGTCTACCTTTGCTGACCTCATTAGGTTTTCCCTAGCGTGACGGATAAGGCTTTATATGTACGAGTATACAGGGTGTCTACCAAGTTTGGTCCACTCAATGGTAGACACCCTCGATTGGGATATTTGGCCTCACAAGCAAACATGAATGTGCTCATTGTTGAAGATGGAACAGCAAAAACCTGAACCTTTGGAATGGAACAGCAAAAAATTACCCCTTCTCCAAATTTAATGTTTACGTTTCAAGGTACGTAGAATCCCAAAATCGAATTAAACACATTCCTCCGTTCACCCTACGTCGTTCCTTTTATTAGTTAACCGATTTTGATGAGATTTTGGTACAAGGGTTTTATACCGAAGACGATGGTTGTCAGTCATTCCTAAGGGGTAAAAATAAATGTATGGGGTTTTCAACAATTAAAAAAAGGGTTAGAATAGAATTGAGTGAGACCGTCCAGAGCTCGGTAGGACCAACCGTTCTTTCCCTTTGGTACTTGATGAGCGTTGATTGTAATTATAATATATTTACAATCAACGCTCATATATTTACATCAACGCTCAAAAGGAAATGAAGGTACAATGAATCTTACATATTAGGTAAGATTCATTGTACCTTCATTTCCTTTTAGCTGAAAGAAGATACGATTAGAAAAGAATACAATGTATATAATGTACTGTACTGTATCTCTTGTGAATTCTTGAGAATTTGTATTCAGTTCAGTGAGCCTTCAGAGGAGATACTTACGTTATAGATTCAGGTGAGATTCAAATCCATTATATAATTATTGCATCAAGATGCATATTATTTTCTCTTTTCTAATTTTTCTGTTATTTTGTAATTGCTGTAAAAAATTCGTGATCGATTCCAAAGGTTCATTATTGAAAATATTAAACCAAAAAATAAACAAACTGCATCAAACCAAGTCTTGTTTGTTGAGATATAGCATTTACAAATCTATTTCAACCATTTACAAAATTAATTCAACCTTGGGCAAATCTGTTAAAACCTTTACAAAAATAATTCAACCGTTTGAAAATTCATTTAAACCATTTGCAAATAAATTATATATTTAAAAACTAATGTATCTATTTAAAAGGCACCGATGATATCCCTTCTGAATGGCGAGAGATTTTTTTTCCATTTAAAAGGGATTTCATCATCACTTCGGGGTGTGCTATTGATTATGGACAATGCACAAATTCATCGATCAGCTTTTACATCATTTATGTATTGTTCTCAAATGAACCTCGAGTTTGCCAAAATCAAGAATGTAAAAGGGCCAGTAGAGTTTCTGATTCGCATTGGGACCAATTATATCCCTTCTGAATGGCGAGAGACTTTTTCTGTCATTCAAAAGGGATTTCATCATCACTTCTCAGTGTGCTATTGATTATGGACAATGCACAAATTCATCGATCAGCTTTTACATCATTTATGTATTGTTCTCAAATGAACCTCGAGTTTGCCAAAATCAAGAATGTAAAAGGGCCAGTAGAGTTTCTGATTCGCATTGGGACCAATTATATCCCTTCTGAATGGCGAGAGACTTTTTCTGTCATTCAAAAGGGATTTCATCATCACTTCGCGGTGTGCTATTGATTATGGACAATGCACAACTTCATTGATCAGCCGTTAAATCTTTTATGGATTCTTCTCAAATGACCTTCAAGTTTTTGCCAAAATCAAAGCAGTAGCAAGACAGATGTTAAGCAGCCAAAGGAAACACATTTAATCTCTTTCGAATATAATTAGGAGAAGTGACTTCATTTACACTTCAAGACTGCGCGAATTATGTGATGAACATGTTCTTACTACTGCCCGATGAGACAACTGGCTCGCTCCTCATAAAAAACAGTAGGTACTTACCTGTTTTTTTTCTCGTTTTTTTCTTCTCTTTGCTTCCAAATTTATTATGGTGGCGGAAGCTTTGTTTTCACTTTTCAAGGTTGAAAAAAAAATGTTCTCCAAAATCAATATTTCTACTCGCGTTTTACGTTACACACCTTCCTGAACAATTTTGGTTCCGTGTCTGTCTGTCATGTAATCCTTTTAACAGCCATAACTTCTACATTTATCACCCGATATCAATGAAATTTTCGAGGATTGTGCGGGTTTGCGGGGAGATGGTCCCCTATGAAAATCATCATCCCCGGACTGATAGTAGCCGCTGGGTAAACGTGAAATCCTTGCCACAGCCATAACTTTTACATTTCTCACCGATTTCAATGAAATTTTCGGTTTCCTATGAAAATCATGGCCCCCAAATCAAAAGAATTTTGTGCGCATGGGTAAACGTGAAATCCTCGTAACAGCCATAACTTCTTTATTTTCCAACAATATTCGGAGATTTTGCGGGTTGACCTGTAGATGGTCTCCTATGAGGGTAATGGAAGGTACTTAGAGATTGGTGTTTGGAGATTAACTGCTTTGCATCGGATCATCTATACAATAGAGTTATGGATACGTGGAAGCTATGTTTCACACAAACTCTACTGTTGTTCAACTTTTGGGGTATGTAATGGCATAAATCTGTTTGTAAAAATGTTTAAATACAATTATACATGTTTTAAATACATTTGGAAAATGTGATGATTCAATTGATTAAATATTGATACTTGGAAAGGGATGTAAATAGACGTTTTAACGCAAAACTTAATGAATTCTCTTGTTTTCCACCGCGATAAATTGTTTTAGAAGTGATGTAGAAATGAAATTAAATTTTTATGAGTTCCATGTTATGGTTTCACTGCGAATAAAAGTGGCACCGATTCGTGATTTCAGTAGGATGTAAAAACGCTGCAAATTATTACTACAGTCGAGATCAATATGCTCTGTTAAAATATCTTAACGATATTTTCTTACATTTAAATACAGCAATGAGATACTGCGGAGGCGTGGTCTCTAAAAATTCTAAAAATTAGCTAGGGTTTTTTCAAAATTTTCAACCCTCATACTTCAACCCTTAGAAGTGGCCTACATCAACCAAAAGTTTCGGGGCACAACTAGACCCCATACACGAAATTTCATCAAAACCGGTCCATGGAAACTAAAAAAAGTGCCGCGTACGGAAGACGGACAACCAAATTTTCGATTTTTAATACGTACCTACCACGAAACATAAACCAACTAATTTTGAGAAAAGGTTACATTTGTTTCTTGGTGGATTCTAAAGGTTCACTATTGAAAATAATGAACCTATAGCTTTTAAAGATGCCTCGTCTCTCGAGTAAACCAACAAGTTTTGGTGTTTTCAACCTTCTATTTCGACTTTTTCCAAGAATTTGAGGTAGGAATGAGCCTTTGAAGAGGTCGTTTCTCTCGAGTAAACCAACAAGTTTTGGTGTTTTCAACCATCCATTTCGACTTTTTCCAAGAATTGGAGGAAGAAATGAGCCTTTGAAGAGGTCGTTTCTCTCGAGTAAACCAAAAAGTTTTAGTGTTTTCAACCATCCATTTCGACTTTTTCCAAGAATTGGAGGTAGAAATGAGCCTTTGAAGAGGTCGTTTCTCTCGAGTAAACCAACAAGTTTTGGTGTTTTCAACCATCCATTTCGACTTCTTCCAAGAATTGAAGGAAGAAATGAGCCTTTGAAGAGGTCGTTTCTCTCGAGTAAACCAAAAAGTTTTAGTGTTTTCAACCTTCCATTTCGACTTTTTCCAAGAATTGGAGGTAGAAATGAGCCTTTGAAGTGGTCGTTTCTCTCGAGTAAACCAACAAGTTTTGGTGTTTTCAACCATCCATTTCGACTTCTTCCAAGAATTGAAGGAAGAAATGAGCCTTTGAAGAGGTCGTTTCTCTCGAGTATACCAAAAAGTTTTAGTGTTTTCAACCTTCCATTTCGACTTTTTCCAAGAATTGGAGGTAGGAATGAGCCTTTGAAGAGGTCGTTTCTCTCGAGTAAACCAACAAGTTTTGGTGTTTTCAACCATCCATTTCGACTTTTTCCAAGAATTGGAGGTAGAAATGAGCCTTTGAAGAGGTCGTTTCTCTCGAGTAAACCAACAAGTTTTGGTGTTTTCAACCATCCATTTCGACTTTTTCCAAGAATTGGAGGAAGAAATGAGCCTTTGAAGAGGTCGTTTCTCTCGAGTAAACCAAAAAGTTTTAGTGTTTTCAACCATCCATTTCGACTTTTTCCAAGAATTGGAGGTAGAAATGAGCCTTTGAAGAGGTCGTTTCTCTCGAGTAAACCAACAAGTTTTGGTGTTTTCAACCATCCATTTCGACTTCTTCCAAGAATTGAAGGAAGAAATGAGCCTTTGAAGAGGTCGTTTCTCTCGAGTAAACCAAAAAGTTTTAGTGTTTTCAACCTTCCATTTCGACTTTTTCCAAGAATTGGAGGAAGAAATGAGCCTTTGAAGAGGTCGTTTCTCTCGAGTAAACCAAAAAGTTTTAGTGTTTTCAACCATCCATTTCGACTTTTTCCAAGAATTGGAGGTAGAAATGAGCCTTTGAAGAGGTCGTTTCTCTCGAGTAAAACAACAAGTTTTGGTGTTTTCAACCATCCATTTCGACTTCTTCCAAGAATTGGAGGAAGAAATGAGCCTTTGAAGAGGTCGTTTCTCTCGAGTAAACCAAAAAGTTTTGGTGTTTTCAACCATCCATTTCAACTTTTTCCGAGAATAGGAGGTAGAAATGAGCCTTTGAAGAGGTCGTTTCTCTCGAGTAAACCAACTAGTTTTGGTGTTTTCAAACTTCCATTTCGACTTTTTCCAAGAATTGGAGGAAGAAATGAGCCTTTGAAGAGGTCGTTTCTCTCGAGTAAACCAAAAAGTTTTAGTGTTTTCAACCATCCATTTCGAATTTTTCCAAGAATTGTAGGTAGAAATGAGCCTTTGAAGAGGTCGTCTCTCTCGAGTAAACCAACAAATTTTGGTGTTTTCAACCATCCATTTCGACTTTTTCCAAGAATTGGAGGAAGAAATGAGCCTTTGAAGTGGTCGTTTCTCTCGAGTAAACCAACAAGTTTTGTTGTTTTCAACCATCCATTTCAACTTTTTCCGAGAATAGAAGGTAGAAATGAGCCTTTGAAGTGGTCGTTTCTCTCGAGTAAACCAACTAGTTTTGGTGTTTTCAAACTTCCATTTCAACTTTTTCCGAGAATAGAAGGAAGAAATGAGCCTTTGAAGAGGTCGTTTCTCTCGAGTAAACCAACAAGTTTTGGTGTTTTCAACCATCCATTTCAACTTTTTCCGAGAATAGAAGGTAGAAATGAGCCTTTGAAGTGGTCGTTTCTCTCGAGTAAACCAACTAGTTTTGGTGTTTTCAAACTTCCATTTCGACTTTTTCCAAGAATTGGAGGTAGAAATGAGCCTTTGAAGTGGTCGTTTCTCTCGAGTAAACCAACAAGTTTTGGTGTTTTCAAACTTCCATTTCGACTTTTTCCAAGAATTGGAGGTAGAAATGAGCCTTTGAAGTGGTCGTTTCTCTCGAGTAAACCAACAAGTTTTGGTGTTTTCAAACTTCCATTTCGACTTTTTCCAAGAATTGGAGGTAGAAATGAGCCTTTGAAGAGGTCGTTTCTCTCGAGTAAACCAACTAGTTCTGGTGTTTTTAACCTTCCATTTCGACTTTTTCCAAGAATTGGAGGTAGAAATGCGCCTTTGAAGAGGTCGTTTCTCTCGAGTAAACCAACAAAGTTTTGGTGTTTTCAACCATCCATTTCGACTTTTTCCAAGAATTGGAGGTAGAAATGAGCCTTTGAAGAGGTCGTTTCTCTCGAGTAAACCAACAAGTTTTGGTGTTTTCAACCATCCATTTCGACTTTTTCCAAGAATTGGAGGAAGAAATGAGCCTTTGAAGAGGTCGTTTCTCTCGAGTAAACCAAAAAGTTTTGGTGTTTTCAACCATCCATTTCAACTTTTTCCGAGAATAGGAGGTAGAAATGAGCCTTTGAAGTGGTCGTTTCTCTCGAGTAAACCAACTAGTTTTGGTGTTTTCAAACTTCCATTTCGACTTTTTCCAAGAATTGGAGGTAGAAATGAGCCTTTGAAGAGGTCGTTTCTCTCGAGTAAACCAACAGGTTTTGGTGTTTTCAACCATCCATTTCAACTTTTTCCGAGAATAGGAGGTAGAAATGAGCCTTTGAAGTGGTCGTTTCTCTCGAGTAAACCAACTAGTTTTGGTGTTTTCAAACTTCCATTTCGACTTTTTCCAAGAATTGGAGGTAGAAATGAGCCTTTGAAGAGGTCGTTTCTCTCGAGTAAACCAACTAGTTTTGGTGTTTTCAAACTTCCATTTCGACTTTTTCCAAGAATTGGAGGAAGAAATGAGCCTTTGAAGAGGTCGTTTCTCTCGAGTAAACCAAAAAGTTTTGGTGTTTTCAACCATCCATTTCAACTTTTTCCGAGAATAGGAGGTAGAAATGAGCCTTTGAAGTGGTCGTTTCTCTCGAGTAAACCAACTAGTTTTGGTGTTTTCAAACTTCCATTTCGACTTTTTCCAAGAATTGGAGGTAGAAATGAGCCTTTGAAGAGGTCGTTTCTCTCGAGTAAACCAACAAGTTTTGGTGTTTTCAACCATCCATTTCGACTTTTTCCAAGAATTGGAGGTAGAAATGAGCCTTTGAAGAGGTCGTTTCTCTCGAGTAAACCAACAAGTTTTGGTGTTTTCAACCATCCATTTCGACTTTTTCCAAGAATTGGAGGAAGAAATGAGCCTTTGAAGAGGTCGTTTCTCTCGAGTAAACCAACTAGTTTTGGTGTTTTCAACCATCCATTTCAACTTTTTCCGAGAATAGAAGGTAGAAATGAGCCTTTGAAGTGGTCGTTTCTCTCGAGTAAACCAACTAGTTTTGGTGTTTTCAAACTTCCATTTCGACTTTTTCCAAGAATTGGAGGTAGAAATGAGCCTTTGAAGAGGTCGTTTCTCTCGAGTAAACCAACTAGTTTTGGTGTTTTCAAACTTCCATTTCGACTTTTTCCAAGAATTGGAGGTAGAAATGAGCCTTTGAAGTGGTCGTTTCTCTCGAGTAAACCAACTAGTTTTGGTGTTTTCAAACTTCCATTTCGACTTTTTCCAAGAATTGGAGGTAGAAATGAGCCTTTGAAGATGCCTCGTCTCTTGAGTAAACCAACAAGTTTATGTGTTGTTAACATTCTATTTCGACTTTTTCAAGAATTGGAGGTAGAAGTGGTTCTTTGAAGATGTCTCGTCTCTCGAGTAAATCAAAGAGTTTCGATGGTTGCGATCTCATTTTTCGAGTAAAAACTCGAGTGAAAACACTCGATTGAAGGTCGATAGAAGGTGAAAACAAGCTTTTGAAGCATTCTAGTCTCGCGAGTGAACCAACGAGTCTCGATGGTTTCGACTTTCTTTCTCGACTTTTTCACTCAATCGAAGAAGATTGACCAGATATCTTCAAATTCTTGTTTGAGACTGAGACTAAGGTAAGTCTCTAAACGCCAGGTACATGTGTCAGACTAAATTCTTCGCAAAATGCAGAGAACAATTTCGATTCGCAAGGTTATAAAAGTGGGTTTTGAGGGTTATGTTTCTTCCAATTCTTTCTTTCAATTCTGATTTATTATTTTCAATAATGAACCTTTGGAATCGACCTAGAAAAAAAAATTTTTAACGCCCCCTCAAAATTTGATGGTTTACGTTTCAAGGTACGTAGAATCCAAAAATCGAATAAAAATTTGGCCGACCGTCCGCCGTACGCGGCACTTTTACCACTTAGCATTGACCGATTTTGATGAAATTCGGTGTGTAGGCTCCATTTGGGGTCTAGTAGTGCCCCGAAGATTTTGGCTGATGTAGATCACTTCTAAGGGTTCAAAAATGAATTTTGAAAACGCCCTAACTCGAAAAATTTTGATGTAAGGGTATTGTTTTCCTTCATTTTAAGATTCTATAGAATTTTTAGAGACCACGCGGAGCTCTTTAGGACAAACAGTTCGCTTAAGGCGACGAGAATTTAAGTGTTGGACGTACGATAAATCAGAAACACGAGTGTGAATGGCAAAATAGGCCTAATCTCCGTTCAAATTTTAGCTGACCGAAATGCGATCGATGTTTTTCTTCATGTTGGATGGTTGGTGGCTTTGCAGACGAGTGATCTATATAGGAAAATAAGAAATAATAAACCATTGTGTAATAATTTGCAGCGTTTTTGTTCTATACCTATATTTTTTTCTCGCGGTACTCATTTTTGGTGAAACTACTCGTATCTTCCAAAACTCATTATCTGCATCAATTTGTATAAATATTATCTGTATCATTGTCGACTCTAGCTACCTGTGTAAACCGAAAATAACCAAGAAAAAAGGAGAACAGAATTGAAAGCGATGGGACCCATAAATTGAAAAATTCAGCAGGGGGGGAAGGCGCAACACAACTTACCGTCAACCATTGACAAAACAACACAACCGTTATGATTTTCTGGGAGTAATTTTCTCTTGGCACAAAACTCGTTTCCTCAATTAGGCAAATTACACTTTTTTGAAGTAGGAACTAGGTGCAGAAGACAATGAATGAATATTGTGGATTGAATTATTTGAAAACCTGTCATTTCGCCGTCCTGAAACGTTGGTAAAATGACAGTCCATGGTGTGCTGTTGGACCCTCGATTTACTAATATTCACTATTTACCTTGTCGGAAATGCAACTCTCTCATCCACGGTTAAACCCCACCAAGGACCAGCTGCTTAATTACAATACTCGAACAATCAGAGGTTTCTACGCGATACCCCACTCGTGTCGCTCCCTCTTCGCACTTTGTCCTGGCTCTTTGACCGAGATGATTGTCCTGCTTAATGATCACCTTTTGCCTTTTATAAAATTCATTCAAGGACTATTAAACCCTTATTGCTATTGGGTCCGGTGTAGCCGCGGTCGCTGGGGCGTACGTTGTTAGGTGGTGGAATTTGGAAAGACTTCTGCGTGGGTTGTGGATTCGAGTCTCATTGCCCCCCTAGTCCCAGCCCAGAGCGGTGAGACAATGGGATTTCATCAACAAAATCGTCAGAACAAAATTTGTTCTTCCATTATTGATCAGAATTTAATTCTGATCCTCCCTTTACAAGACAGCGGATGGCGTCCGTGACGCCAGGAATTGCGTTCGAACGAAAATCCTACCTAAAATGGTTGTTTACTCTACTTTGCTTTATTGGCATTTCATTAAGTTATCATCTTTATGAAATCTAATGTATGTAGAATATAAATATGTAATAGGTATATTTAATGTAGAAATATGGTGTTATTTATTTTAGTTATATGTCTACGGGTATATCTATATGTATTATAGGCGTATGAATGGAAAACAACAATAAACAAAAACATGATTTTATCTTAATCTATTTATTAATTTTCTTCTTCTTCTTCATCTAACAGGGGTTGCTTCATTCTTTTACTTACTTCACAATAATGATAGCTTCATATTTTGAAACGAACAATGTATTGAATGTATTGAATTTTTTTGATTGGCAGTATTTATGATGGGCGTTTGCAACAGGAGTCGTCCTTGGAGCAGGTGTCGGCTGCAGGCTTGCTCGAAGTTTTGCATTTGCACTCGCCGGTTTTGCAATTGCAACTACCGTCCTTGCAGCCTGAAAT
Source organism: Apolygus lucorum (assembly GCA_009739505.2). Lineage (NCBI taxonomy): Eukaryota > Metazoa > Arthropoda > Insecta > Hemiptera > Miridae > Apolygus > Apolygus lucorum. The sequence continues at coordinate 59,374,831 of CM019182.2, forward strand.
TCGAAAAAACCATCAATCCATGATTATCCGAGAGTCATTGGTACCCTAATATGGTTAAACAAATTTGGTTCTTGGTTGCTGAAGAATGCAACTGAGTGACATGAAATACTATTCGAAGAAATAAATTATTTCGCATGAGATCAACTGGACTCTTTGAATAGAGATTTGGCTAATTTCAGTAACAATAACTAGGAGACTGTGACTCGTGCTTCTCTTTTTCAATCGTCCCAACTTCAAATTAACATAGAGAACGGTTGGTCCTACAGAAATCTGTGTGGTCTCATTCAATTCTGAAAATTCAATACTTCATTCAATTGATACAACTATACTTTTTGGTTTATTATTTTCAATAATAAGCCTTTGGAATCAAGCAGGAAAAAAAAAATTTAACCCCCCCTCAAAATTTGATGTTTTACGTTTCAAGGTACGTAAAATACGAAAATCGAATAAAAAATTCCGTCCGTCCGCCGTACGCGGCAATTTTCTTAGCAACACTGGACTGATTTGGTTCAAATTTGGTATATGGGCTCCATTTGGGGTCTAGTTGTGCCGCGAAGCTTTTGGTTGATGTCAGTCACTTCTAAGGGGTGAAAATTAAGGGTTGAAATTTTCAAGAGTGCCGTAGCTCGAAAACTCTCGAAATAAAGGTATCGTTTTTTCACCAATTTTGAATTTGAATGAAAAATTTTTGAGACCACCCGGAGCTCTGTTGGACAAACCGTTCGGTCCTTACGAGTACTTGACGGTTTTCCTTCGATAAAACAGAATCATGAGTGTGAATCGCAAAAGAGGTATAATCTCCGTTCAAATTTTATCTGACTAAAATGCGATCGCTGTTCATTTCTTCGATTTGTATACAGTTTTGCCTTCTGCGTAACCAGTAATCAAATTTCCATATGAAGCTTTCTATTTTTCGAATCGAGTGTGAAGCGTTTAGTTCTTTCTAATAAACTTGATTGTGAAGGTGTGTAGCAGTATGGTGTGGTAGGTAGTACCTACTAATAGTTGGTAGGTAAAAAAAGTTGGTAGGTAAAAAAAATGTTGGTAGGTAAAAAACGCTGCAAATCATTGCTCAAAGGTTTATTATTGTCTGTATAGATCACCCTTCTGTATAGATCACTGGTTCGCGAAATAAGGGAAAACCCGTTTATTCATTAGTTTTTCCCATTTTTCTCTGGCAATTATTGTTCGATTATGATGATTCCAGCGGCAATATTTCAGTTATTCAATTCCTTAGGGCCGTGCACTAACGAATTTCTAAAATCATTCAAAATTTCAAATTTAGGTACAATTTTTTAAGGGTTTGCCCCTTCAATCTCACGAAATACTAAGAACGAAAGGCATCCAACTTTACCCCCTTACGGTAACCAGGCAGGGTAGTTCGTTGAAGTGGCGGGAGGTAGCGCTGTAACCCGACAAGGATTGTTGGTCTCATGGAACAGTGATTTCAGATGAAATCAGACTCAAACAAAATTATACTCTTTCACAAAAGTATAGGTGACGAATGAAGACGTTCGCCTTGTTGAGTGGGCAGAGACGCTTCCTCTCGTAGAAGCACTTGGTAACATCAAAATAGTGGTCATCCAAATCATATGAATCGAATTGATTATAGGGCAGGTATCTGATAGTATTCCAAATGAAAATCATGCCCATCTCAATTATGTTTATTGGTTTTGCCAACAACACCACAATGGAGAAGTGGTTCCTGATTACGATGATTCCGTCTCTTACAGAAAGGACAGTAATGAAATCAGTAATTCCATAACCAATCTTGAGCTAGACCCAAATTACCTTCCAAATTTCAGCTGAATCATGTCATTACATCACGAGAAATTGAAGTTAAAGGGAAAAGAAAGCTTTACTGCATGATTATTGATTAGATTTGAAATTTGGACGATATTCACCAATGCATGTACTAAATGGTAGGTAGTTTTGGTTTATTATTTTCAATAATGAACCTTTGGAATCGACCAAGAAAAAAAAAATTTTTTAACACCCCCTCAAAATTTGATGGTTTACGTTTCAAGGTACGTAGAATTCAAAAATCGAATAAAAATTTGGCCGTCCGTCCGCCGTCCGCCGTAAGCCGTCCGCCGTACGCGGCACTTTTGCCACTTAGCATTGACCGATTTTGATGAAATTTGGTATGTAGGCTCCATTTGGGGTCTAGTTGTGCCCTGAAGATTTTGGTTGATGTAGGTCACTTCTAAGGGTTCCAAAATCAATTTTGAAATTTTGAAAACGCCCTAACTCAAAAAATTTTGATATAAAGGTATTGTTTTTCTTTCAATTTAAGATTCTATAGAATTTTTAGAATTTTTTGAGACCACCCGGAGCTCTGTAGGACAAACCGTTCGCTCACTACGAGAATTTAAAGTTTGGACGTACGATAAATCAGAAACACGAGTGTGAATCGCAAAAGAGGCCTAATCTCCGTTCAAATTAAAGCTGACCGAAATGCGATCGATGTTTTTCTTCATGTTGGATGGTTGGTGGCTTTGCAGACGAGTGATCTAGGTATATAGAAAAATAAAAAATAATAAACCATTGTGTAATAATTTGCAGCGTTTTTTTTTTTGCAATCTTCAAATTGATTACAAGGAAACTTACAATAATTCTTTTCGCTAGATTTGTTCAATACTTACATTCTTTCTCTTCACAACATGGGTCTGGCATCTTTCTGCGATGGAGTTCTACGAATAAACTGTTAGCAAGGCGTGGGGCCTCGGTGGGTTTTATGTCCCCTTCAAAAGTCTCCTAATCTTCCTCGTTATCACACGATGACCTCACAAAGGTAGGTACGTAGTTGATAAAGAATTAACTGACAACGAATAAGTTAATACGCAATAATTTCCTTACTAACGGATCATTCATTTTGTAAATATTTTATTTCTTATTTCAAGAGTAGGAATCAAGTGCTAATCTAATCTCTGCTCGCCTTATCCGTACCCACCGATTTATAACTTTTCAATCATCGTGTGAGTCAAATCGTAAATTCATTTTTGACATTTTCTTACTTAAATTTGTTGTAGAATCGACTCCCGAAGTTTTTCGGTCCTTAACATGGGACACCCTGTACAATGTACAGGGTATGTCATACTTCATTCAGGTGAATCGAGGGTGAAGTGGCAACATGACCTGAATCATTTTTTCTGAATTTTCCGGAGACTCCAAAAACCGATTTATTTTTTTATGATGTAATGAGGAGTTTTTATAAGAAATAATGACGCATCCGTTGCTGGTTCCTGTCTATCCAAACTGAACACTTACATTCTTTACCATTGCATAATTTCAACAATATCTTGCAATAATTTTCATAGGGGACCATCTACACATCAATTCGCATGCTCCCTAAAAATGTCATCAAGATCGGATGATAGGTACATCTAGAAGTTATGGCTGCTACAAAGAAATTAACGTTTGCGCATGCGCAGTGGCTACTATTAATCCGGGGATGATGATTTTCATAGGGGACCATCTACACATAAATTCTCATGATGCCCGAAAATTTCATAAAAACTGATGGAAAATGTAGAAGATTTGGCAGTTACAAGGATATAACGTTTGCGCAAGCGCACAAAATACTTTCAATTCGGGGGCCATGATTTCCATAGAGAACCATCAGATGGTAACTAAAAAAGTTACTGTCCGATTTTGAAGACAATCTCAGGGATTGAGGGTATAGATTCTATACCCTCAATCCCTGAGATTGTCTTCAAAATCGGACAGTAACTTTGTTAGTATCTCTCTTTTTAAGAATTTGCAGACAGACAGTCAGAAAACCAAACTTGTTCAGAAAATTAAATTTCAGATTAGAATCTAAATTAGAATCTACATTTTAGATTTTTTAAAACTTTTTTCTTTTACCTTGATAGGTAAGTTTAAAAAAATGCTGTCGCTACCTTGGTGTAACTCTGAAGCTTTACAACGGAGTGGAAGTTTGAAGGAAAAAAATCAATACTTTTCCTTCTTCTTCTTCTTTGGCACTCTTTCTCTTTACTTTCCATCTGCTTTGGTAGGTATTAATGAGGGATTTAATTAAAAAATTAATGACAATCGTGGGGCATGAACTTCTTCAAGTACTGCAAGTGCAGGCCATTATACTTGTCCAGTGGTGTATGCATCCAGTGGTGTACGAGCCAGTAAATAATTTAGCAATAAGTTAGTTACGTAAGCTAGTTTATAATATATTCCTAATTTAGAATAGAAGACCTCACAAGAATGTACAATTAGCTAATAGGATTAGTTTTATCTCTCCCTTTCACTTGACATGACAGACAAACAACCTTTCACCACGTGGTCTCGTTACCACGTGCCCCCCCCCCTTTCCTTTCTGATCCTTTCACCTCCCTTTCACCCAGACTATATAAATACAACGACGACTGACAAACTTTAGTAGTCTCTCGACGGCCTGAAGATGATGTCCTGACCTCAATAATAATATATATAATAATCGGTGTATGGTTTGGGCCGAAAATTGATGAATCTAGAAATACTCTTAACTCAATACGGCCCAAAAATGAGCTAGGTCATGTTGCCATTTCACCCTCGATATGTTGCTTCAACAGGCAATTTACACGACAATCCCCACGTTTCCTGAAAGTTACATCAAAACCGGACAGTAACGTCTTACGACCGTTTCAAGGTACTGCGGACACAGACCGACTAACACGAAACCAAACTTGCCCAAAAAGATCTAAAACGTAAAACGCGAGTGCCAATTTTGATTTTGGGGAAAATTTATTTTATTCTTGAAAAGTTAGAGCGAGCACGCGGAATGCTAATCTTTCAATGCGGTTTTGGTTTATTATTTTCAATAATGAACCTTTGGAATCGACCAAGAAAAAAAAAATTTGAACACCCCCTCAAAATTTGATGGTTTACGTTTCAAGGTACGTAGAATCCAAAAATCGAATAAAAATTTGGCTGTCCGTCCGCCGTCCGCCGTACGCCGTCCGCCGTCCGCCGTACGCGGCACTTTTGCCACTTAGCATTGACCGATTTTGATTAAATTTGGTATGTAGGCTCCATTTGGGGTTTAGTTGGGCCCCGAAGATTTTGGTTGATGTAGGTCACTTCTAAGGGTTCCAAAATCAATTTTGAAATTTTGAAAACGCCCTAACTCAAAACATTTAGATATAAAGGTATTGTTTTTCCTTCAATTTAAGATTCTATAGAATTTTTAGAATTTTTTGAGACCACCCGGAGCTCTGTAGGACTAACCGTTTGCTCACTCAAATCAGAAACACGAGTGTGAATCGCAAAGAGGCCGAATCTCCGTTGGAATTAAAGCTGACCGAAATGCGATCGATGTTTTTCTTCATGTTGGATGGTTGGTGGCTTTGCAGACGAGTGATCTATATAGAAAAATCAAAAATAATAAACCATTGTGTAATAATTTGCAGCGTTTTTGACGAAAAGTTCTTCACGGAAAAGGACAAAAGATGTCTTCCGAAGTCACTTAGACCTACTCTAAAATTGTATTTTTTAACCGCATTCCTCTTGGTAGAACAAAATACAGGAAACGTGACAAATATAATTTCAAGACTGAGACAGAATTTGATGACTGGACTACACGAACCCCCACCTTCTGGATAATCTTTAGAATGGAGATTCTACTGGTAGGTGACTACATAAACCGTCATATTTTACAACACCAATTGAGGAACTAATAAAACACTTTGAAAATACCTGTTAGGTAAGTTTATTCTATAAAACAAAATAAATTGTTGACAAAATGAGAATTTTATTTATATTGAGTGGCTAAGATTGCTTTACTCTTGTAAAGCATTTTTCAGGTATTTAATTGTGGCAAAAAATAGTGATAGTTGTTACTTCCTACCAAATATTTTGTTGACCTGCATTTATATGTCAGTAAAAATGAAATGGATGACCAGTATGGAACAATTTACAATTGTAAAAGATACTATTTACAGAGTAACAAATTATTTTACATTTCCCAGAAACCGTTTGTTTAGAACCGTTATTATTGCTTCTTTTGCAATTTACTGACAAATCCACACAAAAATAGCAAGCTTCAGGTATTTACGTGGGTTGACAAATTACCAAAATTTGCAGACGTTGGTTGAATACCAAGATTCATAGAGTGTGAAGTAGGTTTTTTCGGCACTTTCTACCTACTCGATTACCTGAAGGGTATTTGACGGTGAGTTCCTCTGAATTCGTTTCTCCAGACTTTGCGGTTCTTAGGATGATGGACTCTTGAGGTGACTGTCGGACTCCGTGATGATCTGGTTGAGTGGAACCTTGAGGAAAGCCAGGTTGAGCCTCGGCCTGATGACCTGGTCGAAGGTGTCTTCAGCGTAATCAGACATGCCGGCGTAGATGTATTTCCAGTTGGCGTTCATGAGGGCCGTCAGGAGGTTGGCTGTACAAAACATATTGTTTAGTAATGCATGCATTCCAGGGGACGCACAGTACTGTGAGTTTAATGGTCAAGTGATGAAAAATCAATTTGTGGAGAGTTCTGTTAGGGAAGGTTGCTCTGAACATGGATTTCATACTACTTCATATTTCAAGGAAAGAAAATTTCGCAATAAATAATATTAGAAAAAGTTTATGAAAAATATTGAAATTTTAAATTTTTATTTATTTATTTATTTATTGGCATCAAAATAATACAAATTACAAAAACAAAAATTTGTTGAATAAATAAACAAAATTAAAACAAAAAAATAAATAAAACAAAAAAATAAATAAAAAACATAAATAAAAATGAATAAATAAATAAATACCTAAATAAATAAATAAAAAATAAATAAATAAATAAATACAAAACATAAATTCAAAACAAAAGTAACATTTCACCAATTTTACAAAAGTTTAGGTACCTACCGAAACATAGGTAATAATTAGTTGTCTTTAGAAGTGCTTTACACTGAATGGTGAATCTAAATCGTCACTGTCATTAGCGCTGCTGATATTGAGAGCGCTTCCACAACTCAGTTCCATAGGGTTAGATGTGCTTGGTACAGCATTAGGTATCAGTTCTGTGGATGGTGGTCGTGTCAATGAAGTTATCCCTGATCAGATACTGCTTGATGACTTCATAATCTTTTCTGTTCTATTCTGTTGATATGAAAAATGCGAGGATGTGTTTTTTTTCCTCTCCACACTTTCCTGCGACTTTAATTTTTCAAAAAGCTTTCTATTAGGATTGAAAATTTCATAGAAAAAAAAGTCGCGGCTAGTCGCGGCAAATTCCAACGGGATTGAGTCAAGGGATAGTGCCAAAAAACATTCATCAAATGCTCTAATTCCTCATTTTTCCTCTTTTTGAAAAATTCACTATTTAATGTTAAGGTTTAAGAAGAAAAATTGGGAATTATTATTGTGACGATTTTACCGAGTGCTAAGGGGAAATTCATACTTCAAAAATTATTAAAAAACGTGAATAAAGCCTTATGCCGTACTTATGCCGTGACTCGTCATGAAGAGCAATAAGACTTGTTGATATGACGGTATCCGCGCTTGTGAGGTCAGGAAACCTATTTAAACATACTCAAAGACTGTCTGGGGATAGGTTCTTGCACTCCTTTCCAATAAGTACTAATAGACGTTCGTTTTTTTGATTTTTTACACATACTCACAGTACTGTGGGACGTCCCATTGGATAAGCATTAGGTCAATTAATACCAGTTGGTAAGCGAAAAAACTGCATCGGTATGGGGTATTTTATTTGAATTGATCACAACATCCATGACTGGAATTTTTCGGTTAGTAAAGTTGATATGAACTGATTTTGATTCATTCAACTTTAAACTTATTGAATAGGCTATTGTCAGCAGGATGCTGGAAGCTGAAAGGAGCTGGACTGCTGTGGCAGAATACACGGAGAGCATCCTGACAAGGAAGATGCTCTTAGAACGAGAAAGAGAGAGGAGGGAGCATCTGGTCCGCCACCTCACCCAGAACTGGGACGCCCCAGGACTCAGCCCGAAGTAATGTGCTAAACGGTTCCGGGCTGAGCTCCAACATGGGGGGAAAAGGAGATGTTTTTGGTTTATTATTTTCAATAATGAACCTTCGGAATCGACCAGGAAAAAAAAATTTTAACACCCCCTCAAAATTTTATGGTTTACGTTTCAAGGTACGTAGAACCCAAAAATCGAATAAAAATTTGGCCGTCCGTCCGCCGTCCGCCGTACGTCGTACGCGACACTTTTGCCACTTAGCATTGACTGATTTTGATGAAATTTGGTATGTAGGCTCCATTTGGGGTCTAGTTGTGCCCCGAAGCTTTTGGTTGACGTAGGTCACTTCTAAGGGTTCCAAAATCAATTTTGAAATTTTGAAAACGCCCTAACTCAAAACATTTTGATATAAAGGTATTGTTTTTCCTTCAATTTAAGATTCTATAGAATTTATAGAATTTTTTGAGACCACGCGGAGCTCTGTAGGACTAACCGTTTGCTCCCTACGAAAATTTAAGGGTTTATATTGAAATATATATATATATATCAATCAAAACACGAGTGTGAATTGCAAAAGAGGCCTAATCTCCGTTCAAATTAGAGCTGACCGAAATGCAATCGATGGTTGGTGATTTTGATTTTTTTTTTATAATTTTTTTTTTTTTCTTTTTATACTTACTGGATGGTTGGTGATTTTGTAGACGAGTGATCTATATAGAAAAATAATAAACCATTGTGTAATAATTTGCAGCGTTTTTTAGTGGGTTTGAATCCCACATAACCTGGAGGACGCGAACCCTTCCAGGTATGTTACGAGATCCAACTCCACCTATGGATCTTAAAGATTTTCTCACCTGCCTGCCAAAAAAAAACCTATTGAATGAATTTCATCTTAATAAGCAAACCTCATCTATAAATCGACTTGGTAGTTGTCTCAGCATATAATCTCATCCTGGTTGACGGAATCGGACATCCCTTGGAAAACCAATCATTCAACTTCCAGAATTTGCAGCTTGAAAATATAGAAGACCCACCAACTTCAACGCACCGAAGGCGCGCGAAAGAGGAGGTACTCAATTCGGATTGTCGTGGGACGACGATTTTTTTTTTTTCATCATTCATTCAACTGTTTCATTTCAAGTAAACCTTCACCTTCACAGAAAAACTAAGTTTAGTAAGTTGTTCTTTGTCGTGATTTTGCTTTTCGCAAATTCTTCCCTAAAGACAGAATCTCCAATTTCATTTTACTTTGGGAAATGTTGGGATTCCACGAGGACACTGTCAAATTCAATTCGTAGAAGCATTTTTCAATGAGCTCCTGAAGTTATTGGAACTTACTAAGCTCGGGATATTTGTCGTTGGTGAGGGCGAATTGGAAGTCGCCAACGTCGGGAGACATGGTCGCTCTGTCTACAGCCAAGTGCTTTTCGCCGTTCTTGGTCACGACGTGTCCCCACATCTTGAACACTCCCTTCACGTCACCTGAAATAGTAGATAATTTTCATCATTCGCAAACATCAATAAGGTGAATTTAAGAAATGATGGGACGTTTCAGAAATTATACCCGATAGAGGCATGAACATATAACGCGTACATAAGGATCTGATTCTCACATCTTACGGTTGGCGGGGAGGAAAAACCAGTTAAGTACAAAAAATTGAATTTTACAAGTGAGCATTATAAAGTTTCAAATTTTATTCCTAATTCAGGGATCTACAATAATTTATACTTAACCCTGCCATTTTTTCACGAAAGTATCCTAAAACCGAAATGATAGCTCGAACTGTCCCTCAAATTACATCTTATTGGTAAATTCGATGGTTTTTTAAAAATTGTCGAGTTACCTGGTTAAGTGCAGTCTAATTTCCATACTTACCTGGTTATGAGCAACCAAATTTTCAGACTTACCTGCTCACCCACCATAAGAAAACCTACTTGCCTAGTTTTTTTTCCAATACATATAACTTTATTGTCAATTTTTGACATCACAGTTGTGCTTACAAACTACTATAGTAATACAAAGATTAATTGACATGAAACATCTCTTAGGTGCAGCCCATTGGCTGTCCTAAACCAGTAGTTGGTTTTTATTTTAGATATAATAATTATTTAGTAAAATTAGTAACAGTAAATAAACATAGAAAGAAGAAATAATAGACAGGATAAGAAGTAGTTAAGTTAAGGAATCCTGAGGTCGCCTTCTCCCAGGAGGTTGTAGTGGGTTTTGGGGGATGCAAGTGCATTAGCGTGTTCCATTGTACTTGAATCCAGCTTTCGATATGCAGTTCGAATGACTTCTTGAACGGTTGGTATATTCAAGTCATTGTGAAGTGTGGAGTTGCAAATGTACCAGGGTGCTCCACATATCATTCGGAGAACAGGATTTTGGGTCACTTGTATTTTATTAATGTGACTCGCAGCAGCAGATCCCCACAGATGCAAGAGTACTCCCAGATGGGTCTAAGGAATAGGAGTCGCTTTGTTGACAAACTCATGGGAGAATTTTCGCGTAGAAGGAGGTTTAATTGAATGATTCTTTGTCTTATTTTGTTGACTAGATATTTTATGTGAGGCTCCCATGTTAACTATTTGTCCAAATAGACACCTAGGTAGCGAACCTTCGTGTCCTGAGGAATTGGGCTGCTAGTGATGAGAAGAGTGTCCTGAGTAAGCACTAGCCTGGTTAAGCACAATTTAGTGCACTTGGAAAAAATGGGTAAACTCAGTTACCAGTCTGTTCTCGAAACAGAAATTTTGGTAATGAGAGTTAACCGAATAATCACTAACGCGCCAGCCAATAGGAAGCATGGTAGTCTCACGCTGATACTCGCAAACGAAAGCTGACACAAAATAACGCATATAGTGAAGATATCTCTAGTTTCGCCAAAAACCTTTACCTGATTTTTCCCCTCCGCCAGCCAATTATTGTCAAGGGCCAAGAATCAAGGAATCAAGGATAATTTTATTGATATAAATAATTATACAAAAGTATACCGCAGAGTAGTTAGGAATTTAAAATACCGGCCTAGCTGCCCTATTTGTATTATACTTGGGTGTTAGAGTAGTGACTTGAAAATAAATTTGGTTTGAAGGTGATGTAGCAAGAGAACATTAAATTATTGAAAAGACTCTTCGAGTAAGATAGTGACGTAGGGCTAATATAAATAAATTATTGTGTACTGTTGGTGAGACATCTCTGATCCGTCTCAAACTTGAATCATCAACATTTCAAATGTCTCAGAGACGTATGAGTAAATGAATAACATTGAAGAAAACAGAATAAGATATGGACTTCCTCTGAAATTATTCTCCAAGTGACAGTCAGAAAACGGCGCATTTATTCTTCTGGATCATTAATTTTGGTTTAGTATTTTCGATAGTAAACCTTTGGAATCGAGCAAGAAAAAAGTATAACCACCTCAAAATTTTATGGTTTACGTTTCAAGGTGTGTGGAATCCGAAAATCGAATAAATATTTTTCGAAGTTCCCGTGGATAATTTGTGATGAAATTTGGTACCATTTGGGTTCTAGTTCTGCCCCGAAGTTTTTGGTCATTGTCAGTCACTTGAAACGGGTACAAACGTGAGAAAAACTTTTTCAAAACGCCCTAGCTCGAAAATGTTTGATATAGTTATTGATCGTTCATTAAACTAATTTCAAATTTCCAAATTTTTAAAGAATTTTCTGATACTACCCAGAGCTTTGTAGAACCAATTGATCGGTTAATGAGGATAATTAATTACCTAATCAATGAAAGTTCAATGACTTTATTTCGTAAATTTAGGATGGTGTTCAATATATTTTATTATTCTTAATAATGAACCTTTGGAATCGACCAAGAAAGAAACCTTTTTACCCCCCCCCCCCTCAAAATTTGTTGATTTACGTTAAAAGGTACGTAGAAACCGAAATTCGAATGTTCCGTCCGTCCGCCGTACGCGGCACTTTTCTTAGCAACACTGGACCGATTTAGTTCAATTTTGGTATATGGGCTCCATTTGGGGTCTAGTTGTGCCGCAAAGCTTTTGGTTGATGTAGGTCACTTCTAAGGGGTGAAAATGAAGGGATGCAATTTTCAAGAGTGCCCTAGCTCAAAAACTCTTGTTTAAATTAAAGGTGTTGTTTTTTTACCAATTTAAAATAATATTGAAATTGAAAAATATTTTTGAGACCACCAGGAGCTTTGTAGAACAAACCGTTCGCTCCCTACGAGTACTTAAGGGTTGGACTTGCGATAAATCAGAAACACGAGTGAGAATCGCAAAAGAGTTCTGAACTCCGTTGAAATTTTAGCTAACTAAAATTCGATCGATATTCGTTTCTTCGAGTTGTATTCAGTATTGCTCCCTTAGCAACCAGTAATCAAATGTTCATATAATAATCATATTACGATTAGGCAGTATGGTGTGTTAGGTAGATAGTACCTATGGTTGGTAGGAAAATAGTGACAATGGCGAAGCTGTGATCTTTGCAGACGAGTGATCTATACTGAAAAATAATAAATCTTTGCGAAATAATTTGCAGCGTTTTTCAAACGAATAAACCACCCAGCCGATCAACTATAGTTAATGAGCAATTATTGTGAAACGCATCAGGACCGCGTGTTAGTATCTACCCCTTCCCCTCAAACGTAAATCATCAATTTCATAATGTATCAGTTATGTACCTAGATATGTTCCATGCACCTAACTGAAAAGCCAACTTAGTTTACCCGAGCTAAAAGAATCGGCAGCCAATAACATCAAGGTCATGGCAGTAGTAGAAAACGCTGCAAATTATTACACCATGGTTCCTTATTTTTCTCACAATAAAAATCCGTTGATGTTACCTACCAACCATCTTATCGCGTAAGGTTAACAGTCAAGTTTATTTTGACAGAAAGATCCTACCAGTTAAACATCGTTATCCCAAAGTTGAGGGTGCCTTCAATTGATTTGATTCTTAGTGGAAGCACAAGCCAGTGACAAGAAATTCTATTCGAACAAACAAAGCTATTTTAAGAAATTTAAAAAACGCTGCAAGTTATTTCACAAAGGTGTATTTTTCTGTATAGATCACTCGTCTGCAGAGATCAAAGCTTTGCCATTGTCACTATTTTTTCCCCCTTAACTTCCCTCAAAGACAAATTGTCTTTTGTGATAGAGGGGGCACGCCATAAATAGAATAAAAAATAAATAAATCAAATATAATGGGGAGGACGCCCAGGACTCATTCTTCTTCAGGGATGAAGGGAAGTGCCTCTATAGAAAGACCACCAGTTCAAATAAGAGCTGAGCAGGACGCGGGTGGTGATAACAGGAGTACACCTACTGAGATGCCCAACTCGCGCAACTCCGTGGCAACACATTCCGCGCTTCGACAAGGTTGCAGCCATCGCCCTGATGTTGTCGGGTACCTCTCCTTTAAGCTCCGACACCGCTTGGCGGAAATCATCTCTATCATACTTTCTTATCTTTCTTCTTAGGTGGTAGTACCAACCATAGGCACTACCTACCTACCACACCGTACTGCCTTCACACCTTCACAATCAAGTTTATTAAAAAGAACTAAACGCTTCACACTCGATTCGATGAAATATGGAAATTATATGGAAATTTGATTACTGGTTGCTAAGAAATCAATATTGAATATAACTCGAAGAAACGAATAGCGATCAGATTTTTGTTCGCTAAAATTACAACGGAGTTTAGGTCTCTTTTGACATTCACAAGCGCGTTTCTGATTTATCGTAAGCCCGCCCCATGTTCTCGTAGGGAGCGTATGTACCAACATTTATTCATTGTGTAAACCTTTCATGTACAAAAATAACTCCAAATAACAAAGTATAATTCAATGTCATTGTTGCTCAAATAGGATTTATTTTGTGTAAACCTTTCATAAATAATGCTGCAAGCCCTCATGGCTAGGATGAAGTGCGGGTTAGCCGCAAACTCCTGAAAGTGAGCGAAAAAGGGCCCACTTTTGAACGCTCTCTCGCATCTATAACTCGTACCTACCTCGAATGTCAATCATGAAAACACCTCGCAATACATTTGGGTGCATTCGCAAAGGGAAAATATAGCATGAAGGAGTATAAATTCAATTAAATTTGAAAGATTTCAGGCGGGACGACTTAACACTGATCCGCCAAGATGATAACTGAAATAATAATACTACCAACACATTACACCTGGAACGGACTTCACTTTTGGACTTTTAGATAATCATAGAACAGAGAGAGAGTAACACTGGGTGCCAAAGAGCATGGAAGTTAGGAAAAATTTATGTGAGCTGGGATGAAACAAAAAGATACTGTGGTTTCCAAGTGGACCAAAATGTGGAGAAATCAAAACACAAACGGTGGATACAGCTTTCGTACAAGTACGCAACCACTAGAGACATTTTATGTCTTATGTTTAATAAATTGAGAGCTTTCCAATGAGTGGTGAACGATTTTTGTGGGGTGGAAAATGAGGAAGTTAGTTTTCCCTAGGAACGATCGGTTGTACGTGAAAATCATCGGAAATTTCCGCGTAACGCTCCCCGCGTAACGATCCCCGCGTGACGATTTTTCATTTATGTGCCATAGTAAAGACATAAAATGTCAAAAAGAGGTTTGAAGTAACTTTCTATGTAACCTCGTCCACAAGGTACTCGTAGGGACCAAAAGGTTTGTCCTGCAGAGCTCCGGGTGGTCTCAAAAATTTTTAAAAATTCAATATTATTTTAAATTGGTGACAAAACAATACCTTCATTTCGAGAGTTTTCGACCTGGGGCACTCTTGAAAATTTCACAATTTCCCTTAATTTTTACCCCTTAGAAGTAACTAGCATCAACCAAAAGCTTCGCGGCACAACTAGACCCCAAATGGAGCCTATGTACCAAATTTCATCGGAATCGGTCCATAGTAACTAAGAAAAGTGTACGGCAGACGGACGGGGAATTTTCGGCGGATTTTCGGTTTCTACGTACCTTGAAACGTGAATCAACAAATTTTGAGGGGGGTTAAACATTTTTTTTTCTTAGTCGATTCCAAAGGTTTGTTATTGAAAATAATAAACCAAAACAAAACCTATACATCAAAAGTTTTCAAACTAGGATGCTTTTAAGAGGTTTCCCCCACTTTTAACCTCTTAGAAGTGACTGACACACTCATCAACATTGGTCCACGGAAACAGGGCCAAGTGCGGACGAAATTTTACTCCCAAATTCTACGTAAAACATCTAATTTTGAGGGGGAGTTAAAATGTTATTTCCTTGCTCGATGCCAAAGGTTCATTATTAACAAATAACACTAGATTACAAAATTTAGGGGTGGTCTGGCTGCCTCGTTCTTTCACCACTTTTCGTATGGTATTTGGTGCGCTGAATCCGAATCTGACGTCAGTTATTTTGTTTATGTCGGATTTTCAAGATATAGCTAGTTTTAAGATTTTTCCAGTTCTCACTTTTCTTCATTTTTTAGTGAAAACTCATCTTGCTCACATCTCCTCAAAAAGTACTCAGAATTATAGGAAATTTCATGTAGAATCCGAATATGTACTTAGTTTTTAAGTAAAGTTGTGTTAAACCCCCTATTTTCCACAAAATGTATCAAAAAACACCGGTTCTCAACGTTTTTTCTTCGGGTTTTCCCTTACATTTTGCCACTTGAAAAAAAAATTAAGGCTAAAAAAAATGTTCTTGGGCTTTTAATTTGTAGGGGGGACACCCTAGAGGAGAATGAAACCAATCGCAGCCTCCTAAACCCATTAATATCGAAGGAATGAGCTTTTTCATGGCACTGAGATGAAAATTCACAAAAACCGTTAGTTAATTTTTCGAGATAAGTATGTGCGTTCCTAAATCTGTTTTCCTCAAATGGATTTTCCTTTCTTCTACATTTTTTATGCTTGTCACCTATTAAGAGTAAGATCGAAAATAGGTACTCCAAGGGGGAGTAAATCATAATTGGGAAACACTTGTTTTGTTAAGTGATTTTAATTCAGTTTTACAAACGAAACACAATAAACTGCAGAAAAGTTAACGGTGTAAATCTGTTTCATGAAGGCTCAGATGAATCAATAGTTGGTATAATGTTTGGTTATTCCTCCACCTCAGAGGTTCCACCAAGATATGAAAACCATGGAAGAACGGTACAAAGGGTATTGGGAAGTTCACATGATGGCGGACTATTGTTGGACCTTAAAAAGAGATTTACCTCAGGTGGCGAAGTTTTCTCTACATAGATGCATCTATCTAGGGTTTAACACAACTTTACTTAAAAACTAAGTAGGTACATATTCGGATTCTACATGAAATTTCCTATAAGTCTGAGTACTTTTTGAGGAGATTTGAGCAAGATGAGTTTTCACTAAAAAATGAAGAAAAGTGAGAACTAGAAAAATCTTAAAGCTAGCTATATCTTGAAAATCCGACATAAACAAAAAAAACTGACGTCAGATTCGGATTCAGCGCACCAAATACCATACGAAAAGTGGTGAAAGAACGAGGCAGCCAGACCACCCCTAAATTTTGTAATCTAGTGTAATTGATGAAAATAGTTGAGGAATCGATTACTGAAGTAGTCATTGGTCCTGGGACACCCTGTATACTAACTAAACAACTATCTTAGTTGGCGCTTTTCCTTGTACACATTTTATCTATCAAATAGAATTTCTTCTTACTCAAAGACATGTTGTATTCGCCCTTTGCGATGATTGGCATCGAGGAGATGATGCCTTCAGCTGAGTATTTTCCTTCAGTGAAGATTTTCTTGTTGAAGAAGTCAAACTCCAGAGTCATGTTGGAGGGATTGTTGAAGTTCGACCTGACAAAAAGAATCGAATCAGCGAGAAATTCCACGAAATCAGAGTTCATCAAGCATAACTTCAATAGTTTCCATACATTTTTGTTGGCACTTTCAGGGATTGTGGGCATCGGAAGGTCCCCTAAGAATAGCATCTTCCGCGGATTGATTGTAGCTGAGTATATTGTACTTACCTAACTTCCAGTACTTCCAATTTGGAAAGGCCATAAGTGTTCACGTCGTTGAATTTGAAGCCAATTTTGAAAGTCTGCTCGCGTCCGAGATTCAAGTCCATCTCCTGGACGTTCCAGGGGTCGAGTGATCCAATCCCCAACTGCCTGATTCCATCTGAAGAAAGAATTTACGGTTTAAGCAAGGAAGAGTTCGGAAAAAGGTTTATAAGAATTAAAACGCCACAGGAAATCCATAAGGAACAGTGAAAAATATTGAATGAAACGTTAGGTAAGAGATTCAAATAAGGAAACTGTAGCGAATTTTCAAGGAAAATGAAGCTATTTTTATCCCTCTTCAAAATTTTAAGAATCACAGATTTCTAAGAAAATTCGCTCATTAACTCATGCTGCATGAATGGACTTTTTTAAACATATAATTTTCTGCTACACATGGGTGAGAGATATGGCCTCAGTACAAACGAAACGGTCTACTCGTCAAAATGTTGCGAAGAAAGTAGTTGATGAATGGAGTGGAAAGTTGACGAGCAAGGTCTATTTTAAAGTGGTGTTTCGAAAATTTCATAAAACGCTGCAAATTATTACACAATGGTTTATTATTTTTATATAGATCACTCGTCTACAAAACCACCAACCATCCAATTTGAAGAAAAAAAGAAAAAAAAATTTAAAAATTTTTTTTTTAATAAAAAAAACAAATTCACCAACCATCGATCGCATTTTGGTCAGCTAAAATTTGAACGGAGATTAGGCCTCTTTTGCGATTCACACTCGTGCTTTGATTTATATATATATATGTATATATTTCAATATAAACCCTTAAATTTTCGTAGGGAGCAAACGGTTTGTCCTACGGAGCTCCGCGTGGTCTCAAAAAATTCTAAAAATTCCATAGAATCTTAAATTGAAGGAAAAACAATACCTTTATATCAAAATTTTTTGAGTTAGGGCGTTTTCAAAATTTCAAAATTGATTTTGGAACCCTTAGGAGTGACCTACATCAACCAAAAGCTTCGGGGCACAACTAGACCCCAAATGGAGCCTACATACCAAATTTCATCAAAATCGGTCAATGCTAAGTGGCAAAAGTGCCGCGTACGGCGGACGGCGTACGGCGTACGGACGGCCAAATTTTTATTCGATTTTTGGATTGTACGTACCTTGAAACGTAAACCATCAAATTTTGAGGGGGTGTTAAATTTTTTTTTCTTGGTCGATTCCAAAGGTTCATTATTGAAAATAATAAACCAAAACCGGATCATGATTTCGTGTAGTGATTTCGGGAAATGAAATGTTCTTATTCTTACTTCTTTTCCGTCCTTCAAGACGACTGAAGTGAAAATGAGTTAATAACTTTCGACAAAACCTCGAAAAACTTTATTGGAAGTCCTGAAATTTGAGGACAACTCGGTAAAATGAAATTGACGATGACTAGGTCAATAAGATAGAACTCTTCTTGAGACGTAGTGGGTATCCTTGATGGTCGTCTTTAACGTGCTAATGACGACACGCAGGCCAAGGTGGACTGGCTCCCTGCTTAGTTATACAACCTATAAGTACCAACTCGAGTCAACTGAGACAAACTGACTTGGAGACTGAAAAATCGGTACAGTTTTTGTTTCATATCAGTTAGTACCGAATTATAATAGACAGGTAATTCAGGACCACCCTGAAAACCACTCGTAAGCAGAATAATTTAGAAATATTCTATAAGAAGAAAAATTCTTACTGTGAGGGGCATTAGTGGAACAAGCGCAATTTTTATTTTAATGGAATAACTATTTTAGAATTTATTTAGCTAATTTCAGCTACTTTTACGACATATTGTGGAAAAAATCGTTTATTGCCGTTCCTTTCTATCCCTTCCTTGCACATTAATTCTTTAATCATGAAGATCTTTAATCAAGAAGATGGTACTTCAAAGTACGAGTATGTAATATGCTTTTCCGCGTCAAGTTAAAAGTTTTCCGAAACAAAATATAGGTTTTGAAAACAAGACAGTCCATTCTCTATCGAGTTTGATATCCTATTCCTTATGCATGATCAGGGAGATTTTCGCCGCACGCGTCCATCCCTAGCAATCAACTGTAAATCTATTCTAGTAATCAACTGTAAATTCAATGTTGTCAAAAAACAAAAAACAAATCAATTGAAAAATGTAAAAACGTTAACAATGTACATTGATATACCTTTAACCCTGTACTTCGCAACGTGTTATCCATAACCCTGTACCATACGTGTTTTCTGTTCAAATTTTACTATTATGGGAGGCTTTTCATTTTTATCACGTTTTAGAGGGCTAAGAGTACATACACTTTAGGGACAAAATTTAAACAAATCCCCAAAGGACAAGTACCAAAAGTTTAGATAATAAACTCGTTATTTCTAGAGAAGGTTTAATAATTATACCTTGCAAGTAATTATTACTACCGATTCTTCCATTATTTTATTTATGGCTTCTTTTTTTCCATTTGTTTTTTCTTTCCCTTTTATTCTGTTTGAAATAGAACGAAATACCTACATGTTATTTAATTACATTCATCGGTGACTTGGCAGTGCACGATATAAACGTACTTACTATACCACATGTGTTGAAAATGTGTTCAAATTTCAGCATTTTAAAAGCTTTTCAATTCAACATGTTTTTGGAGGGTCTAAAGTACGCTTTATGGGGGAAATAAGAAAGAATCGCCATGGGGATACTTTTTCCAAGTACCTATCTACAGGGTTAAAAAGAGGCAATTTGAAACGAGAAACATTTAAAGTAAAAAGCCTTTATTTTATAATGGAAGATCTTTATTTTGAAATGGAAAACGTTTATTTTGTTTCGGAAAACCATTTATTTTACTCTGAAAAGCTTTAGATACCTAGTTATGAGCATTTTGTCAGCTGAGATTTGAACGGAGATTTGGTCTACTTCCGTCAGTGAACAGTCATTGTTTACTATTTACTCGAGTCCTCATAGGGAGCGAACGGTTGGATCTTCAGATCTCTGAGTGATCCCATTCGATTGCAAAAATTCAATTTTTTTTAAATTAAAGAAAAAGCAAAACACCTTCATATCAAAAGCTTTCGAGTTAGGTTGAAGTTGTTTCATTTCTTGCTCGACTCCAAAAGTTCGTAGTTGAAAATAATACACCAAAATTGGAACCTTATTATCCTCGTGAAATTTTATGCATGTAACGTGACAGTCCTAAAATATTGCCATTTTGAAGGAATGATGGCCCTTCCTAGTGTTGTTGACTTGGTCAGGTGACGCTCGACACCGGTGAAAGTCAACTTTCCAATGAGTTGGGCAACTGCCGCGGTTTGAGGCGTCTAAACCTGTAGAAAGTCCGCCTCTGTCCCTCGCCCGGCATGAATGGATGGCGAGATGAATGAAAATGCAACCAACCACACGGTGAGTTACACGGTTATTGGCCGCTCAGATCAGCCTGCTCAGATAAGTGACAGGAGCTCAGGGGACAGGTGAGTTGGTAGTAAAGAACATTTCGGGAGAATTTCTGACCGTAAGGAGAACATTCCCTCTAAAAAAATTGAGATTTCTCATGGGCCTCTATTATGATTTTTTAATGCATTTTTAACGTTCTAATGCTAATCTAAAACTAAGGAATAGGACAAAAAACGAGATTGTTTGAACCTTCCTCATTCATATTGACTATTATGAAAGGTTGTAAGTTCAAAACGGCCCGATTTTCATGAAATTTCTCAGGCGACTCTTGTAGGTCGTTGGCATGTAGGTGGCAATTGACAGTTTGATGGCAACGTTTTATAATGTTAATGAAATTTCGACCTGGTCTTCCAGTCAGAGTTGCTGAGAGCTCCTACCTCTAGAACAAAATAGGTACAATTTATGGTTCAGATATCAATTACGAGTTTCAGGTTTTGCAAAGGATCTGACGACTTTTTCGGGATCAAAATGACGACTACTTTTTTAAAATGGGATACGTGAAGCATCTTTCCAAGCGAATCATCAGTTTAACGTTTTACATTCGAGGTCTCATACACGTTCAGTAAATTGACAGAGAACTTTCAAAACGTACTGGATCAAGACTCTCCACTGTTATATGCCCTCAAAACGTTGAGCTCAAAATGTTGGAACTTGTACATGGTTTAACAAGTTCAGCTAAATGCTCGTGGTGTTTGTCATTTCACAACTCTATCGAAGGTTATCCAAAAATCTGCCCATTTTACCTATGTGTCTTATCTATCCCCACCGGCCGTCAATGTGAAATTGTCTGGTCATATAATGCAGGATTGGCGGTCTTATAGACATTTCATCTCTATTGGATCAAACGTGGACTACACATTGGGTATTGGGATAGAGTCCAAGTTGGTTGTTTATTGATACCAGATCCGATCAGTTAGAGCTACGGTACAGGAATATTTCCTAGATCAATAAAACCAATATCATCGGATATCAATAATAAAGCCACTAAAGCCTCGTGGAGTTATTACGTTACTCCAAAGGTAGGTATTGGTATTCTCATTGAAGTGTTGAGTTACCTGCCATAATGAAACAGCTATACCTCGTTCTATTCTAGTATTTAAGTTACCATCCGGAACATCTAAAGAATGGGTAGGTTATTACCACCGTTATAATTCCACATCCAGGTACAGATAGAATAGAGAGAATAGAGACGTGACAATAATTTCTACATAGAAAATAAGGTGTCCAACTCCACATCTGAATGATGACCACTTACCCATTACCTACCTGTCTTGATGTTAGAGCAAAGTACCTTGTTCTACTTACGAAGGTTAGCACATCGACTGTAATAATAGCTTTTAAAAGCAGTTTGTACTTAGTGGGCACTTGGAGAAGGTAGTTGTTCCTAAAGCCTGCCTTTCAATTGAGAATATCCGACATGAGAAACCAAAACCTGGAAGGTTAGTTTTGATATCCGTACACCTAAAAGTTCGAAGTGTGTCAAGACCGACCTCATGTGTTTTTTACTTAAAGATTAAAATACTAAAATTAAAAATAAACAAAATTGGGGAAAACTCGAGAATTTCATATTGTGTGAACGAAACTCTCCTCTATCTACTCATAATGCCCACATATTTTCTCCTTCAAAGGTGTCTGAGGTCTTCCAGTGGTATCAAAGAGATTACGACAGACTTTTAGAACTGTTGTTAAGATGTACTGCACAGCATTTAAACTCGCACAGCTCATAAAACTTTCTTTATTTCTTCCCAATAACTTTCAATAGTCTTCTAGTGAGCCAAACACATATTCATGGTGTTGAAAGTAATCAAACGAATCGAGTTGAGAATAAGTAATAAAAGGAGGATAAAAAATAATAATTGAAACCTTAAGACCATTAAGAAAATAGACCAGTGGGGAAGGCAGCGCAAGGAGGCGCCCGGCCCCACCCACCATGGCGTATCAATTCATATTAGGTGCCCCTATAATTTCACTATTACAATACCAAAAATCATTTTTCGATCGCGTTGAGTCAATTTTTCACTTTCCTCGTCAAAAAGAGTCAGCCGATCCAAAATTGTATGTAAATAGAAACGTCACCTTTTTATGAAATGTCAAGTTTTAGTGACGTCATAGTTCTCGCTCACATAAATAAAATTA
Organism: Apolygus lucorum; assembly: GCA_009739505.2. Taxonomy (NCBI): domain Eukaryota; kingdom Metazoa; phylum Arthropoda; class Insecta; order Hemiptera; family Miridae; genus Apolygus; species Apolygus lucorum. The sequence continues at coordinate 59,397,312 of CM019182.2, forward strand.
TACCCCTCATAGGTATAGCATCTTTTTGGAAAGGTATACAATTCCTATACATACATTCATTAGTAAATTATATTAATCGGTTCCTGAATGACAAATAAGCAAACACACAGTCAAAGTATTATTTAATAGTACAGTTTACTTAGTGATATTCGGATCTTCTAAACAGATTTCGCTTCGAAAGATGCCGATCCTCACGTTTCAAGGTGAACCACCATGGCGTGTGAATATCAAGTAAGTACGTACAGAAAGTTTCACGCTAATCATAAGGAACAAACTACCGCTCGATCAGCTTTCAATGATCAAACGATACGATGACGTTAGCTGAGAATCGCACACAGCTAAATTATTCAACAACAATGAGACAAATAAAAGAATTTTAATAAGGGAGGTACCTACACGGAGCATCGTCATTACATCTCAGTTTCTAACAATGACTTGCTTCAGGCATGAGATGGTTAATTCATTATGCAACCGCTTGATGAAGATAATTATTGCAATATATGTGAAGACTCCGATGATGGTAATTACAAGTAACTCGTACCTACTACCAAAAGAATCCTGATACGAGATCAGTTTTCACGTCATATTATTAAACGGAGGTAATATATAACGATGAATGGTTACAATGTAGAATCATAGTAGGTAATTCAATTTTAAGAATCAAAACCAAAATTATTTTTCTTGTTTTGTTTTGCAATAGTTTTATATCACCAGAGTGTGTTTTGACGAATCAATTGGAAAAGAAAAACATGTACCAAGTTGGATGGGCAGTAAAGCATCCTCACATAGAATAACAGGATATACAGAATCATTTGGATAAAAATAGATGGGTTAAAATATAGATACGTAGTTGTGTAATGTAGATGTTCTTACGATCCTGTTCCAGGTTTTCACTGTCAATAAACAGTAACACGATAGTGAAGTTGATGGCGATTGTGATCGGATCATGATGAATCATAAGCATTCGTGAGCATTTGGAAAATAACTCTAGTTAGTAATTTTAATTTTTCATTGCTGACCTGTGCCTCAAATTTGGCAGTGGACTATTAAAATCTTTTCAGCTGTTTGGTCGAATGAACGAATAAACACAACAATAAACATTTTAATGTATATGGACGCTCTTCTCGCGAGTTTTGTATCCGACAGTGTCCATAAAAGCAACATTGCCTTTATGCGTTTACAACTCACACATTCGTTTATTCCATCCATTCATTGACAGCATGTAGATTACATAAAAGGTAGATAACCTACTGCACTCTCCGCTCTCGTTTTCAAAATAATTCGACAAATATTATTATTCATTGTCGTGTTGGTATCTGTAAGGGAATATCCGCGGAAAGACTATCTTTGTAAAACGCTTTAGATAAGGACTTTTTAAAAAAATTTCCAGCCAATATTTTATCTTTGTAAACGATTCAAACGATCAACAATCCAACGATTCGATGGATTTTGAAATGAGAAGTGATGTTATCGAACCTGGACATAGATAGGGCTCAATCTCTCGAGTGGTACCGGCAAATGTTTTCATCAGGTAGTCCCGTTTTTTTCGTAGTAGTCCCTGTAGTTAACGTTTTTTCGTCAGGTAAGAAAAAACCTTTAGCAAAATCGAGCGAATAGGCCATGTAAAATTGCTGTTTCGAGGAATATATACATCACATTTGAAAACGATGCGATCTCATCAAAATCGGTCCATGAGTTTGTAGTTTCGAGGACTGATATGCAACAGAATTAGAAAACAAAACATATTGTTTAGTAATGCATGCATACCAGGGGACGTCTCATTGGATAAGCATTAGATCAGCATTAGATCAGTTTAACCAGTTGGTAAGCGATAAAACTGTTTCACTCGATGTCATTTATTTATTACTTTAGGGAAGAAATAGTGACCCTCCCCCCCCCACCATTATAAACCATAGCACTTCTAGCGGCATGGGAGCCTCGAATCTTAAGAGTATTTTAAAATCCATGATCTACGATACCCAACATGCGGATTCGAGTCCCCCCCCCCCCCCATCACCACCACCACCAATGGTGCCAGTCTGGCACCAAAGCGGAAATACGTCGTAACATTGAAGTTTCATCTATTTGTTTTAGTAGGCAGTCCGTCGAGGTTCACATCCGTATTCAAGGTGAAACACAAAAGAAACCAACAAAATATGCTATTTTTGGTGCCCTGGCACCATGGTGGCACCACTATTAGTTCCATGGTGATACAGAGAATAATTAATGAAAATCCGGAGGTATAATAAAAATTTTTCCTCAATTTCAAAGCTTGGGTACAATGAGTAAGCAGTAAAGGAACCGTAATATTGAAAAATTGGATATTTTGTAAATATTATCCCCCCACTCATCCCCTCCCCTTGCGAATTTTGGTGCTCTGGTGAAATCATGTACAACTCGGAAGTTATTTTAGTCAAACAAAAAAAGAAACACGCAAATCGGTTGGAAATTGAGGCCTGGGCAGAATACACAAGATAATGCCAAAAAAACGCACGTTTTTTGAGCATTAACCCCCCCTTTCATCCCCCCTTAAAAGGCAAAATTCGAAATTCCGGCGACGTAGTGCACAACTAGATAGTTTTCCGCGTCGAACAAAAAAAAGAACCAGGAAAATCGGTTGAGAACTAAGGCCTGTGCAGACGACACAAGATTTTGTCACACACACACACACACACAGACATACACCTATGGTTTTTTCCGCGGATTTGGATTCAGAATGGTCTAAAACGGATTACTGTGTGGTTATTTTTTTTGTCTGTTGAGTGTTGTCCAACTTCACCCCAGATCGATCGCATAAGGACGCCCAAGTCTTACTGTGGGACGTCCTAAAAAACAGACGGACAGGATGGCTCGGTGGACCGGGAAGACGGACCCGTTGTCGAGCCGGATGACCGCGTCGCACAGCATGTTCATCTCTCTGAGCTCCGACAACGTCTGCATCGACGACTGGCTCAGCCCCCGACCTACGCCGTAGTCAGCATTCGCTGTGGCCCCCGACATTGTCAATCTCAGTACTTACTACCGAAGAGACCAAATTTTAGATGTAAATTCGCGGTAAATTTCTCCGCTTCACGGAATAACATTGAATCGTGGATACGTTTACTGTAGACGTATCCATATGATTTAGGTATTTATAGTACATACCTATTCATAATACCTAATCACCTACTTACACCTAACTTCATTAATGATCGCCTTCAGTTTTCATTCGAGTTAATAATAATCTCAAGTGCCGGGTCGTCACAAATTTTGGTGTTGTTACGCAAATTTTAGAATGACCCCCAGCCCAAAAACATGTCTGACAAAAAAGAAATAATAAAGGTTTTAGAAGTTGACTGTATATAATAATAATACTATTTTATGTTAAGAAAATATTATCACTAATAGATGTCAGAATCGCAAGTAAGTAAGTGTTTATTCGGCGAATTAAAGGAAAAACAAGGAACAATCAGCAGGGAAAATGAAACTGGGGCGCGTCATAATAGTTCAGAGCTGACGCGTCCCACAGTAGGTAGTGAAGTATAACAATATCCATGTTAATATCACTCTCAATCATCAGCAAAGCTTACCAACACACCTCAAATTGGATCTGTAGCTAGCGAAAAACTTGAAGCTATAAAATTTAGGGATACCACTGGACCTTAATCTAAAACATTCTTCACAATGTCTTACACTTACCGACCAGAACCGGTCTAGCATTAATTTTGCTTGAAAAACAGTACTTATGAATTCATGGACGTGAGGAAGCTATAAGTCTCGTTGCTAGGTAGAATGATTTATCATGGTAAAAAAATCTCTTCGTACCTCAAGGTTGAGAGTTTGATTAAGGATATGATAATATAAAAAGACCGATTTGTATAATTCTCTTCCGGTCCGTCTTTAACTCAAAACGGACGTTCGAGGTTCGTGAGCGGAAAGCAATCGTTGGTGCTCAGAGCACCGAATCCAGCGTATTTTGTGACGCATGCGCAATTCAATGCCATGGTGTAGGATTTTAGAGAGCCTAAATCCACGTAGAAGAGATTGCTTCCTAGTTTCACTCTTCCAAGATTACTAGTTCAACTTAATTGTTGAGCGGTATAGCCTTTTTTTAAAATACTCCGCACTTATTCTAACTAATTAGAACTTTCGGACATGCTATAATATAGCAGCTTAATATAGTTTCTGGCATTAGATAATATTATTATCTAATGCCAGAAACTATATTAAGAAAGGCAGTCCCAGAAGGTATTAAAAATGTGTCAGTCCATTTATTTTCTTCCGTTTCCTTATGAAGGAATGTTCTGTACTTGTTCAGATCTTACCCAGAACACCTAATCCCATAGAAGTAGAAACAGTTCAACTATGATTTAAAAATAAGTTACTTAAAATGCTAAAATCTCCTACGGTTTTTTTTTTTTTTTTTTTTTTTTTTTTTTTTTTTTTTGACGGATATATGTCTTCTGGCTGGGGGTTAAGTAATTTTTCGCGACATTTTTTTTTTTTTGCCACAAAAAATGCAACGCTGCAACCAGTAAACAAAATCATAGCTACATATCTGCAGCTATGAAGCAAGGTTCTCTAGAATACTGCGATATATACGAGCGATTCGGAGAAATTTGTGTTTGAACGCAAAAAAATGGATTTTTTAAACGAAATCGACGTTTTGACGGGAGGATTCGGGATTCTTCTCGGCCGCCGCTCCTCTCACTCTCCATCCAACCCCATCCACGTTTTTCCGCGTTCAAATACAGATTTCTCCGCTAAATTCGATTGTAAAATATTTTTTTATTATACCGTTGGAAACCTGAAATTTTGAGGAAGGTTCTGCTGAAAACAGCATTGAATTTCCTCTACAGGAAATAGGTAAAAATCTCTTCAGAATTGCGTTTAAAAAAAATCAAAAATTGCAAAGTTTTATGTTTGGACTAGAAAAAATCTAACACGATGCAAGGTTAAAAATGTATGTTGTAGCTAATCTGATGGAAAATTTAATGCTCTTTTCAACGGTACTTAGATTTTAATTTTCATATGAAATATGGGAGCTATAATCATTTTATTGAGATAAAGTTCAACATAAGAAAAAAATCTTTAAATTGAAAAAACTTGAAAAAAACATAAGGGATAATTGCTATAAGATATTTTTTGTTGGAAAAACCTTGTAGAATCAACCCCTGAAGTTTGGTCGTATCTTTATCTGGCCCTGTATAGTCAGATATATGACTTATGCTGGACGCTTCAACGCCATCAGATCATTAGTCGCTCCTGCACGAGAGTAAATGTTTAAATTTAACGAAAATTCTAATCCGGCCGAGAAAATAATAATCATAATGGATTCTTCTACTTATCGTAATCTATCTCTTGAATTAATCGCTCATATTTAATTGTAGAGACAAACGTGGATTTCAACACGGACCGGCTGGTTCTGTCGTAACACGTGGAGTCTTCCATTTTCATTCTCGTTCGTCCAGTTTGCAGCGGGTCAAATCCTCCAGATCCAAAACTGAGGAGTCGGTTTGAAAGTCAAGCAATGATTCTGAGTTCCTTCTGGGCATACCTACTCAGCATCTTAAACACGTCTTTGAAAACCGTGATCAATTATCGTCAATGATCATTTTGAACCTGCTTGACTCAAAAAGTGTACAGGAATAAAAAGAGATCCAATCTCGAGTTATAAAGGTGTAAGGACATAAATAGAGGTCCTTCAGCGATGGTTATTTAAGCGAAATTTACTTTGGAGGAAAAACGCTTCAAATTATTGCACAATGGTTTATTATTTTTCTATATAGATAACTCGTCTACAAAATCACCAACCATCCAATATGAAGAGAAGAAAAAAACGTCTGCCAAGTGGGTGTGGCACATAGCTTCCTCGTACCCATAACCCGATTATAAAGATGGTCCGATGCATAGTAGTTAATCTCAAAGCACCAATCTCTAAGTACCTTTCACTACCCTCATAGGAGACCATCTACACGCTAATCTGGACAATCCTAGAAAATTTCATCTAATTCGGATGAAAAATGTAAATGTTATGGCTGTTCCAAGGATTTTACGTATGCGCATGCGCAGTGGCTACTATCAGTCCGAAGGTGATGATTTTCATAGGGGACCATCTAAATACTAATCTGTAACATCCCTGAAAAATTTCATTGAAATCGAATGGAAAATGTAGAAGTTATGGCCGTTACAAGGAATTCACGTTTGCGCATGCGCAGCAGCTACTATCAGTCCGGGGGTGATGATCTTCATTGGAGACCATCTGCAACGTAATCCGCATAATCCCTGAAAATTTCATCGAAATCGGGTAGAAAATGTGGAAGTTATGGCCGTTACAAGGAAATTCACGTTTGCGCATGCGCAGTGGCTACTATCAGTCCGAAGGTAATGATTTTCATAGGGGACCATCTAAATACTGATCTGTAACATTCCTGAAAATTTCATTGAAATCGGATGGAGAATGTAGAAGTTATGGCTGTTACAAGGAATTCACGTTTCCGCATGCGCAGTCGCTTCTATCAGTTTGAGGATGATGATTTTCATAGGGGACCGTCTACACACCAACCCGCACAATCTCTGAAAATTTCATCGAAATCGGACAATAACTTCGTATAGTTATGCGCGTTACAAGGAATTCATGACAGACGGACAGACACACAGACAGACAGACAGACAGACACACAGACACGGAACCAAAATTGTTCAGAAAGGTCTAAAACGCAAAACGCGAGTGAAAATTTTGATTTTGGAGAACTTTTTTTTTCGTCGTTGAAAAGAGAAAACAAAGCTTCCGCTACCTTGGTAGACTCGGAAGCAAAAAATAAATAAGATAAATAAAAAAATCAAAAAAAATTAAAATCACCAACCATTGATCGCATTTCGGTCAGCTCTAATTTGAACGGAGATTAGGCCTCTTTTGCGATTCACACTCGTGTTTTGAGTTATATATGTATACATATATATTTCAATATAAACCCTTAAATTTTCGTAGGGAGCGAACGGTTAGTCCTACAGAGCTCCGCGTGGTCTCTAAAAATTCTATAGTATCTTAAATTGAAGGAAAAACAATACCTTTATATCGAAATTTTTGGAGTTAGGGCGTTTTCAAAATTTCAAAATTGATTTTGGAACCCTTAGAAGTGACCTACATCAACCAAAAGCTTCGGGGCACAACTAGACCCCAAATGGAGCCTACATACCAAAGTTCATCAAAATCGGTCAATGCTAAGTGGCAAAAGTGCCGCGTACGGCGGACGGCGTACGGCTTACGGCGGACGGACGGCCAAATTTTTATTCGATTTTTGGATTCTACGTACCTTGAAACGTAAACCATCAAATTTTGAGGGGGTGCTAAACTTTTTTTTTCTTGGTCGATTCCAAAGGTTTATTATAGAAAATAATAAACCAAAAGCTGCGTATCCTGAGAGTCCAAATAGCGTCTTGAAATTATCACATTTTGATTTCCCATTTTCTCATGACTGGGAACTCGAATTTGAAATCTGCGAACGCCATTCAGATGCAGAGAAACTGAGGCTTAGATGACGTCAAGAAACCCCAAGAAAGTCGCAATTGCCCACGTTTTGGCGAAGAGGAACGGTATTGGCATGAAGGAGAAATTTGCAGTATCCATGGTCTCGAAAATGTCTAATACGATAACCTTGCAACAAAAGACTGAGGAGATGATATAAATTCATAAATAACTCATGTTAATAATACCAGTACTTCCAAATAGATGAGAATATACGAGTATGTATGCTGTAATATCATTTCGATAGTTGAAATATCCGCTACGGTTTTAAAAAATTGCTTACTGCCTATGTTTGACCGTACTCTGCGTTGGCAGGTGATTTGATCGGTCAGTATGCGTAACGGTCATTAGGTCCATCGGAAAATGCCAATGCCTGTAGGGCAGGCTGGGATTTCGCTTTCACTAGTCGAACGACCCAGAATCGAAGCCGAGACTCGAGTAGGTCGAGCTAATTCCACCAAGGCGCTGTATACTTATCCATACTTGATCCCCAATTAGCAGAATCATTCTTGTCCTACAGTCTTCGTTATTGCACTGATTGCGCGTGATTTTCCCGTGTCTACCAGTGTCTAGTCTTGTGGTTTCGACCAAGTTTCCAGGTGAAATTTACCTTTTCCTACTTGCAGTAGCACAAATCGTTGTTTCCATCGTGGTTTGCATTTGATGATTCAATTTTCGTTGGACGAGAAAAAATTCAAACATTTTATCAACAAAATCCCCGGTTTTCAGCACCCCGTAACGTTCTAGGCTGAAGTTTCACTCAGCTGTGGGAAATCCTATGTATTCGCTCATTGATTTATAAATAAATCTGCAGAACATTTTTTTTATCGGTGAATTCATCTGACTGGTCCGCCAAGAAGCCTTTCCTCGAATTTACCTCAAAAGGTAAACGTCAGTGTATATTATACTAACCGAAGGATTGACAAAGTAAAGTAAAGGTGTATTTTTGCTACCTTTAGCTAAGGAAATCGTGTTATTTTTACTAGCCAAGAGGGGACTCATAGCGAGAAACCAAAAAGGACAAAATGATAGCTCATTCTCTAAAATTAAAAAAAAAGAATGGAAAATTATTTCCGCTGATCGATTTTTGCATTTCCCCAAAAAGGGCTTAAGCTCTACGTCCCACGAACCTACTAAATTTCCCCAAGGTTATGATTAATAAGGTTAAAGGTTACTAATTACTAATTTCCCCAAGTAGTAGAAACTATGTTTTTACGAACACCTGTATGAAAAACTTGACAAACGTTGAAGCCTTTATGTATTATTATACTTCTTGCCGAAATGACAAGATATTGGTCTTTATGACATGTTTCTTTATGAGGATAGCTATAATAATGTGTATAAATCAACTCCATTTGATAATGAATGTATCTACTTGTCTTCGTTTTGACGTTTCTCCAGTTTTATCCAAATTTAACAAGCAAGTATTTTCATGCTAAAAAGCATTATTTTCTTCGCGAGGCGCTTTTTTTTTTTTTTTTCTTTCAATTGACTATTATTATTAATTGTTATTGAATAAACTCCTCCGACTACACACTTTGAGGAAACAGCAAATATTTGGAATAGTTCGTTTCTTAATAGGTACTTATATTGGTATGTATATACTTTTTAAGCAGCCGGCATTCCGACTAGGCGTTTTTTGTAGTAAAACAACCGTACCAACGATTTCAAGTGTTTTTGAGGATGAACAAAAACCAGCTAAATTATACTCCAAGAGAATACAAACTGGGGAATCGAGTTTTCGTTAAATGAGACCAAACGCAACTCTACAATCGTTGGGCTGTTGAGATATTCAAGTGAATTTAAAATATTAGGAAGTTTAGTTAATTGATACATCACTATCTATCATCTGCCAAGATGTAAAAAAATGCCTCTATTACCAAAGGTGATTCGGCATTTTCATCTTTCAAAATAATTAAACAATGATTTGTTGAAAAAATTTGATTGCTTGAATGTTCACCAAACTATTATTTTGTTTTTTGACCTCAGAGAGTAGTAGTTATTATTAACTTACAGAGTTAAGTAGTAGTCATATTTGACAATATTAAATTATAATTATTTTAGGTATTTTTCACACAAAAAACGTTGAATTCAAAGACATCATATTCGAATGGAGTTTTTGTAGAACTTTTTCATCCAAGACTAGTTCGTAAAGAGGTCTTTTAGTTAAGGGGGCGCGGGACTCGAAGCTCAGATCAGCGCCAACCGAGAGATGTCGCTGACTTTCGTGGTTGCTGAGGCTAGTTAATTTTTCGCACTTGTTATCCGCAAAAGCGCTAGCATCGCTCGGTCCTCTGGACGTTTTTCTCGTCCAGAATTTTGTTGTCTCTGTAACCTCCCCCTCCCGTGTCGGATAACGGAACCTGTTATCAAATCCAGGTTTTGATTTCGCGAAGGCGTTTTTGTGAAGTGCCTACCTACCTGGACTACCATCCCGTTTATGATCTCTCTCCGTGTTGTTCCGAGTTTGAATAGTTGATTTGTTGAGCAACGATCCACCAAGGAAGGACAGGAGTTCGAATGAATACACATGGACGGAAGTAGTTACAGGAGAACAAAACGCCCTTGGAAAGTAAAACGTTTGCAAGTAAGTATAATTATGTTATCTACTTCATCCTAGTACTTAGGTATCTTTTCGCTGCTAGGTACCTATTATTTGAGTAGTCATCAATAATATTCCATCGAAAACTTCTAGTTGTTGAACTTGAAACTGAAACTTTATTTTCGTACTGCTTCACATTTACGAGCTACGTACCTTTCATAGCCGTACTTATGAAATACGTAATTATAAGATTGCATAAAACAATGGTAGGTAGGCTAGTAAGTAGAAATAATTACATAATTCGTCCTGCTTTTTGCAAGATTATTTTTTTTGAAGGGGCATGACCATTTCGCGGGATAGTCCCACAAAATTGTCATGTTCCCCCAACAAACATTACGTTGTATATAATATTACATTGTATAAATGGCTCTAAATTAGTCATTTAACGGGTAACTTAGATTATGGATTTTTGAATCCTCTTCAAATTAGGACCTTTCATAATGCTAGGATTAATTTGGTGGCCCTGGGCAGAGATGGGCGAATTCTTATTCATGAATACGAATAGGTATAATCGTATTCACATTTTGAATAGGATTTCCCTCGTATTCGTATTTTGAATACGATTTTATGATTTTTTTCTATGATTTCCCTAAAAATCGATTGTTTTAAACGATTTTCCCTGAAGATCATAATTTTTAAAATGATTTTCTCCCGAACTCTGGGGATATTTTGTGCAAAAAAAAAACCGTACGATTTTCATCGAAAATTTCGTCGAAATTTCTATCTGAATGGTTGTAGGGACTTGGGAGGGGTCTCATTCGATTCGTCGTGAAAAATCCTATAAGAATTGATGAGCGTTTCGAATTTTAACTGATTATTTTGACAATTTTATGGAATAAATACGAACAAAATTCCGGTGAAAATCATAGTTGTTTTTACTGATTTTCAGCGGAAATTACTCGTCGTAGTTTCTATACGGTTGGTTGTAGCGACTGGGGGGTGGTCTCATTCGATTCTGCGTGAAAAATCCAATAAGAATTTGTCAGCATTTCGAATTTTGATTGATTACCTATTTTGACAATGTTAGGTCATAAATATGTCCAGAGTTCGAGAGAAAATCATTTTAAAAAAGTATGATGTTCAACCTATTAAAAAAGATTATACCTACTGGCTAAACATACCATACCAGATGAAATTGTACGTAGGGTGAAACAGATTTGTGTAGCAAACAATGTCTGTAGGTACTAAATATTCTCGAAACTATCACACTCCCTCCAAAAGTCATGACTGATGGAGTTGAATTTCTTTAAATTTTAATTATCAGGGACATGAGTATTCTTCTTTGACGTTAGTGTTGGATTGAATCCTGCAGCTGCCTACTTGACTAATAATATAGGAACATCGTTTTATTCTTAGTATTTCGAACTCGCTGATAAAAATCCTGATTATTCATAATTTTGTTGGTTTGTTGTTTGTATCTCTTCCTACATGTTTATAGTGAAATTATCAATAGAAACCTAAATTTGTTTTGTTTTTGTTTTTTGCAGGAGTGATTTTACTCAGGATTTTATTTGACTGGAGACTTTTCTGGAGCAAGTCAAGTCAAGAACCAGCACTCAGGACCGTTTGAAAGCAACTTGTCCATCACATTGATAAGACAGTGAAAAGCTGCTCTGTCAAGACAGCATCCTCACCTAAAGTTGTAAAATTAAATTGATTTTTTTAAAAATTCAAATGGTTGGTAATAATCAAGATTTATTGTTTTTGAAGTTTGAGGCTACCTACCTAATGGTCAATAAATCATTTATACTACAAATCGATAATGTTTCTATCATACTTCCTATGCACTTTACTAAGGTAGGTAGTTACCGTGGATTTAATAGTCCGATAATTGGTGATTTAGTATAGCAATAAATAATGGCGTATTATTTAATTTTGAAATTCCCAAAATTACTCATTTTAAGTTCACCTAACACTTTGTATGGTCTGGAAGAGTAAAAAATTGAACTTTCATCTATTAGTTTTGCTTGGCAATCCGTCGAAGTTCGCAATATGAACTATGTATGAATAGGTATGTCATACCTATTCAAAGTGAAACACAAAAAAAAAAAACGAAATAAGCGGTATAATATACCATATTATGGTGTCCTGGCTCCATGGTGGCACCACTATTAGTTCCATGGTGGTACAGAGAATAATTCATGAAAATCCGGAGGTATAATGAGAGTTTTCCCTCAATTTCAAAGCATGGATACAATTAATAAGCTATAAAGGAACCAAAATTTGGAAAAATCGGATATTTTGTCAATATTATCCCCGTTGCTAATTTTCTCTGGTGAAATTCCGGCGACGTAGTGCACAACTAGATATTTTTCCACGTCGAACAAAAAAACGAAAACGAAAAATCAGTTGAGAACTTGAGACTTACACCTATGGTTTTCTTGCTCGCGGATTTGGATTCAGAATGGTCTAAAACGGATTAGTGGGTGGTTATTTTTCAATTCTGTTGAGTGTTGTCCTCCTTCAACCCAGATCAATCGCATAAGGACGCCCAAGTCTTACTGTGGTGTCCTAAAAAGGATTTACCAACTAAATTAAACAAAATTAAATTACATATTTTGAATCACTACTTCGCTCTCTCCAAAAAGTGTAGGTAGGTTGAAATTATGTTGTTTTCAGCATTCCTACTGACGTACTGTAAGGTAAATAATTTACCTTTGCATAATTATTATGCAATAGTAACAGAATATGAATGTCCACAACGCCCTGATTCCGAAAAGTACACACCCTGATGTAGGTCGAGGTTAAATTTTAGGCATACCAACTGAAGGTATAGTCATTGTGGGGGGTTAAATAAATCGATACCTTAAAAGCACAAAAACGCTATGTCGATCCATCTTCCAATTTTTTTTATTTTTATTTTTTTTAATTTCAGAAAAACTCAAATTCAAAATTTGTTAAAGAGTTTAGTGTACCTAGTAAGCCATTATTAAAGGAATTGTGCACTGGTGAAAACTTCTTTTGCGTTTTTCTGAAAACTCCGTTTTTGGTCATAACTCCTTTCTGCTTTAAGGTATCGAAATCATAGTACCAGTTTATGAATTTCTACATCGCCCTGATCCCGAAAATTACTAATTATTTGACATTGTATTGGTACATTTTTAATTTAATTTTTTTTGTACACATACTGATCTTTTAATTATATCAAAATAATAGAAAGATACCTATATATACCATAAATTTTACATAAAAATAAAAAAATTTTAATTTAAAAAAAATCATTCTTTTGGTGGTTAAGGTTGAATTGTTGAGATAGATATTTGAAGGTTGAAACTTTAATCAAGTACTACGCACAGTATCATCCTTACAATGTTTTCATGAATTCGATAAAGCTATGTGCTGCACCCTCACGGGAGACGCGATTCAGGGGACAAGCACATCAGTGAGGTCGTACGGTACGACGTTGCCAGATCCACGCTAATGTTTGCATGGCGATGGGTGGTGAAAGGGGTGGAGGCCCGGTCCAGGGATACAGGGTCCAGGAGTCCATGAATGTTTACTACGATATTGAGATTGAAGGGGTAGAAAAATAACCGCCTTCTTGGTCACCCGTTTCCCGGTGGGTCAGAGGTGCACTGTAGTTCTCCTTACGCCTGCAGGTAGCGCATGAAACCAGGGCCTCTTTTAACGCACTTCTTTCAAAATCACGGAACTTTGTCTTCACGTAATCTCCGTGATTTTACAAGTTAGAATTGTCCTCTTTGAATTTTCAGAGGTTTTAGTCTCCCAAAATCTTCCCTACGAAGAGTTTTTATAAAAAACAAATTTTAATTAAAAAATAAATTTTCTATTTTTTTCAAATTTCAATTTTTTGGACATTTTGGCCCGTATGTATGAAGTATTAATTATTTAATGAATTTAGAAATTTTTTTTGAGAGGAAAAAATGAACACTCACAGAGAAAACGTGAAGATAAGGGAAACCACTGAGTCCCGCGCCCCCTTAATTCAAACTCACCTCTGCTGATGGTTTTCAAAAGAGTCTGGATGGACTCTTTGAGGCAGTTGTCGAGATCGGGGCTGGTTCTTGAGCATACAGTTGAGTACCAAGCTGCAAAAGAAGAAATTAATTTATTGATGACAAAAAGTTGGTTCACGGATAATGTTGATCATGTGAGGCCTATTCGAAGATCCAAATTTGTCAAGTAAAATAAATATATATCGAAGTCCTAGGATGAATTTTAATTGGGGATGACAACACCGCCCCTTGAAGCTTGGATGCGGTATAGCCAACTACTCGTACTCCATCTAGCTGATTCTGAGATGCTGAACCAATTTTGTTGTTAATCTTGAAAATGTCACTGTCTTTATTTTCGTTCTGTTTTAAGACATTAAACTTGATTTTGGGCGAGTTTGAAACGTAAAGAAAGAAAACACTGCTCAACAAAGCACTCATACCGCTGATTGCAGTATGATAGCAGTATATCCACCCATAATTTAAAGCTTACTGAATTGATAAAATAGTGGATATATTGAAGAATCAAATCTCAAACATCTTAATTTAGAATTATCTCACTGGATATTAGGTATTTATGTAAGAGAAGAGGTTTCAGCAAGTCAAATAACCTACCAAACTTATTTGGAGCTTTTTTTGAGGGGACTAGCTATGCAAAATGTATATTATTTTATATTCAAATTCTGGATCCACTAATAAATCCTAAGCATTGGAATTTGGAGAAGATGATCGATAAACATCTGATTTTGATATAACATAAATGTTGAACTTTCAACTTGAACTGAAAAAGGTGTTCCATTGGCCACAAACATGTGGCGTCCTTCTGGCACCTTCTTTGTGGTGTCAGACCAACACCAATGAGTATTACCACTCAGACTTGATTTTGGGCATGTTGATCACAGATTTTGGACTGCTGTTCACTTTTAAGAACCGTCACTAGGGCTGTTATGGTGTTACTTCCTACAACCTTCGCATAATATCAACATGTTGTGTATCTATTTCTAATACATTATGTAGGCTCTTTTGATGTTACAAATTGAACATAACATCTTATACTTGTGGACTTTTTCTTTTTCCAAATAAATGGGGTTTTTTAACAATAAAAGTCTTTTTTCCGGTTTCCACTTTATTGCTGGAGAGCTTTCAACAACCTTCTGGTTGTCAATTTCAATCCTAGACAAACAGAGTGGAAAAATGTAACAATGGTAACAGATATTTGAAATTATGGATTATAATGAAAACCGAGAGATGTTTTTTTCCCCCTAAGCAATGGTTATGGATGAAGAGAAGAATCAGCAGCTACTTACCATCAGCAAGAGGATGAGTTTTCTGTTCTGAGTTCTACAGAAAGTTACTACGAACCAGTAGGCTCAATTTTATTGAGCATTTTATGTAGTATTGGAATTGAGTATTTTATAATATAAAACAATGATAGCAGATATTTGAAATTATGGAATATCATGAAAACTGAGAGATGTTTTTTTCCCCTAAGCAGTGGTTATGGATGAAGAGAAGAATCAGCAGCTACTTACCATCAGCAAGAGGATGAGTTTTCTGTGAAGAGCACAAATAGTCACTACTGCAGATCACTAACAAAACGGTGGTTTGTTGTCACCTACAGGGTCACCTTTGTCCTCCCCACTTCAGGACTCATCCAGAAGCTGCTGGTAAATACCAACATCTGATTTGAAATTAACTATATTTCCATCTTGTTTAATACGGAATGCTTCTAATATTTTGCGTTTTCTAAAATGTTTCTCATTATTTATTATTTTAATATTTTGGAAATCAAAGTAGAAGAATACTTACTATAATATAGAAGCATTCCATATTAATCAAGATGGAAATACAGTAAATTTCAATCAGATGTTGGTATTTACCAGCAGCTTCTGGATGAGTCCCTGAAGTGGGGAGGAAGTTTGAGGTGACCCTGTAGGTGACAACAAACCACCGTTTTGTTAGCCATCTGCAGTAGTGCCTACTTGTGCTCTTCACAGAAAACTCATCCTCTTGCTGATGGTAAGTACCTGCTGATTCTTCTCTTCATCCATAACCATTGCTTAGGGGAAAAAAACATCTCTCAGTTTTCATTATATTCCATAATTTCAAATATCTGCTACCATTGTTTTATATTATAAAATACTCAAGTTCAATACTATATAAAATACTCAATAAAATTGAGTCTACTGGTTCGTAGTAACTTTCTGTTCTTGATGTTAAATAGAGTACCCTGAAATGCAGCATTTCTAAACAATCCTTATTAGAACATTGGTTGCGAAAAAACTCTGTTCAGAATCGAAATTGTTGTGAAATAATTATTCTATGACTGTGAAACTAATTCCTCCATGTTTTTGGGGTGTTGAGTTCGAGTGGCACGTAAATCGTTTAACCCCCACTCTCAATACATATTCATCTTGAAATTATGTCTTAAATTTCTATTTTATGGTTATTTCTGTATGATTGCTTGAGCAATGTTTTGATAGTAGGGCTGTTGCTCTACTATCCTGCATTAGCTTGACCCCAACTTCCCAACTTTATTAAGGGAGGGAGTAGATGATGGATCTTACATGGGCTATACCCTCACTTCAGGCACACAGCTCCTATATAACAGTTTCTTTATCTTCACTACTCTACGCATCCTTGGAATCAGCGATGTCACATTTTTAAACCCCTGATCCCTGATTTTGTAGGAACGCATCCTTCGGCATTCTCAGAACAATTTAAATATAAATGCCAGATCTGAATAATACAAGCTAGGCGGGAGGGAAACTGGGATAAGGGTTGGCGGTGATGGGTTAACATAAGTATAGGTACAAAGTATTTAAAATTAATTAACATGGATATTATTAGGATTTTGGTGCCAACTTATTATCCCTTATTACTGCAGTTCCACTGTTTTATTATGTTGACTACTCGTCGTTGAGATCCTGAAGTTCGTAGGAAGGCCTTGACTATTCTCTTAATGGATTATTTATAGAGTTTATTATTGTGGTTCCTTACGTAATTCGACGCCATTTCGCAGGATAGCAGCCTGAGCGGCGGCGGCTACGAGAAGAAGACAAGCGAAGGAGCGCATTTTGACTGTTCCGGTTGCGCAGGAGACGGTGTCTGTCTTTTATAGTGACCCCACCATGGGCATCCCCAGTCTTCAGCCTCTCCTACTCCAGTCTTGGGCATCTTCGGGCTATCAGGGCTACAGTATGAAAATTACGATCGTCAGGGTTGAGTGGTAGCAAGTACATTCGGTTACAGACACTGAGAACACTCTGGATGCCCCCTCTTTTCTTTGGGTCTTGCTTTCAGTAGAGCAAAAAACCGTGACATTGAGCCATTTTCGTAATTATCCATTTTTCCTCAACTGAAGTAAAAAACATGCGAAATCATCCATATTTATCCCCCAACCCAAACGTCCGGTCTTGGACTCTGTGAGCAGCCGAATACAAAAACACTGCAACATAATGCACCACGGTTAATTATAGTAAAGATCACCCGTCTGCCAAGAACACGGCTTCTTCCGACCCTTCTAGGGACTAATGATGGGTGGTGGAAGGGGGGGGGCCTTCGGCTGATAAGCTGCAAAACAAGACGCGTGTAATCTCGCTTAATTTCACGATCAACTCGCATTTAATCGTGGTTTATCGTTCAGAACTCTGAATGGTCTCATTCGTATGTAAAACTTGAACTCTATCATAAATTAATGAAAAACACCAGTTATGTTCCGAATTATTCTCATAGGAAGCGAACGGTTGGTCCCACAGATCTCTGGGTGTCAAAAAGTGTATAATAATTTTCGCTATTTTTAAAATGGTGAAGACAAAACCAATTTGATTCATGGTTACTCGTGTTTCTCCTTTATCATTCGTCCCAACTTCAAGTCCTTATTGGACGTGAACGGTTGGTCCTACAGAGCTCTGGGTGGTCCCATTCGAATCTAAAATTTAATAATATTATAAATTGACGAAAGAACAATAACTTTTGTACCAAAAGTTTTCGAGCTAAGACGTTTCGAAAATTGCAACCTCTACTTTTCACCTCTTAGAATTAACTGTCAATAATCAAAAGCTTTGCGTCACAACTAGATCCCAAATGGAGCCCATATACAACAAATTTCATCAAAATCGGTTGTTAGGTGGCTAAGGACGGACGAAAAATGGTTTATTCGATTTTCGGTTTCTACTTACCATAAAATGTAAACCATCAAATTTCGAGGAGGTTTCAATTTTGGTTTATTATTTTCAATAATGAACCTTTGGAATCGACCAAGAAAAAAAAAATTTTAACACCCTCTCAAAGTTTGATGGTTTACGTTTCAAGGTACGTAGAATCCAAAAATCGAATGAAAATTTGGCCGTCCGTCCGCCGTACGCCGTACGCGGTACTTTTGCCACTTAGCATTGACCGATTTTGATGAAATTTGGTATGTAGGCTCCATTTGGGGTCTAGTTGTGCCCCGAAGCTTTTGGTTCATGTAGGTCACTTCTTAGGGTTCCAAAATCAATTTTGAAATTTTGAAAACGCCCTAACTCAAAAAATTTCGATATAAAGGTATTGTTTTTCCTTCAATTTAGGATTCTATCGAATTTTTAGAATTTTTTTGAGACCACGCGGAGCTCTGTAGGACAAACCGTTCGCTCCCTACGAAAATTTAAGGGTTTAAATTTAAATATATATATACATAAATCAAAACACGAGTGTGAATCGCAAAAGAGGCCTAATCTCCGTTCAAATTAGAGCTGACCGAAATGCGATCGATGGTTGGTGATTTTGATTTTTTTTTTTTTTTTTTTTTTTTGATTTTTTTTTTTATATGGATGGTTGGTGATTTTGTAGACGAGTGATCTATATAGAAAAATAATAAAGCATTGTGTAATAATTTGCAGCGTTTTTTCTTGCTCGATCCCAAAGTTTCATTATTGACAATAATACCTACTCGTAAACCAAAATTGCTGTTGGAATGACCACCGCCTCCACCTTCACGAACATATTCTCCTATCTATGCAGCTGAAACATAATCTTCTTGTTGAGAGAAGTGATCAACGGCTGTTTTAGAAGATCATGAAGGTATCCAAATGAGATTACGATAGACAAGTGATAACGCAGGTGCTGACGTGCAAATTACAACTCAATGGTTAGTGATTAATGACGCTACCTGATGAATAGGTACTTGAATACGAAGTCTTCATCTTCGTCTATGTCGTTCTCTTCAGTGCAAAACAAAATATAATAATCAAGAACATTGATGAGCAGATGAAGATGTAGGTAAACATTGAAACTCAAGATTTCACCTTGTTCGGTTAGAACTGATAGATGATTTATTCCCAACCAGCCGACAACGGCTGTTTGTGTTTACTGGATCATGAAGGTGCCTTCTGTATCCGAATGTGATTGAGATAGACAAGAGACAGCATAGGTGTGCACATTACTACTCAATGTTTAATGATTTCACAACCTATACCTACCTGATGAATAGTTACTTGTATACGAAGTCTTCATGTACGTCTACGTATGTCGTTCTCTTCAGTACAAAACAAAATATAATAATCAAGAACACAGTTTCGCGCGAATGAAGGTGTAGGTAAACATTAGAAGGAAACTTGAAATAAAACTCTAAAAGCGTTGAACTGGGTCGTATATAGAAGTGATTGATCATTGATTAGCAAACAGGATCATGAAGGTACCGTCGATATGTAAATATTACAACGATTAGGGATGGCATATCGAATGAAATATATCGATATATCGATCAAACGATATATCGTCAATGAGATATCGATACCTTCGATGTATCGGAGAAAATGTATCGATATTTCGATAAATCGGAGAAAATATAGGTATCGATTTTCCGACGTATCGGAAGATCTACTTTAAAATGTCACATGTGAAGTAGGTAGGTGAATTTAATAGTTTTAAAACAACATAAAAATAATTTAGGATGACATTTATGGACATATCGGAGTATCTACTAGGGAAAACTTGAAGAAGTAAGTAGGTAGGTAAATAGAAAAGTTACTAACATCATTTTGGAGGAAATATTATCGATATACTCGACATATCGGAAGATCTATTTGGAAAAACCGTGTGAAATACGTATTAACCTACTTTCAAAAGTTACTGGGTATGAAAGATCGAAATTCATTGTTTAAAAACTGGAAAAAAGTGCGAAAATGTCATTGCAATGATAAATTAATTTATAAATTTACAGGGGTATAGGTACTATGGACGATCATGATCCTTCAAAATTGAAAATAATTGTTGTGAAAACCTGCTTCACTTTGTAAAGTAGGTAGTTTTAAGCTGGACGAGCCTCCATTAATTTTTGCTTAAGTCAAGTATTCGAGCCTTGAGAGCCACTATAGGTGTAAACTATGTACACAATCATGTCTGAGCTGAAGTCAACAGTCTGAAATCAACCCATCAGATGGTACCTACAAAATTTGGAATAAAGTTACTTGATGTTTTTACAAGTACAGTCGTCTCTTCTCGTCCTTTCATTACAATATTTAATTTTTACTAAAAAAAAAAAAAAAAAAAAAATTAAAACTTGAAAACAGGTCGCGATATATCGTTAAATATATCGATATTGACCGATAATATCGATTCTCTATATCGATATAAATATATCGATATATCAAACGTAATATATCGATATA
This sequence comes from Apolygus lucorum, assembly GCA_009739505.2. Taxonomy (NCBI): domain Eukaryota; kingdom Metazoa; phylum Arthropoda; class Insecta; order Hemiptera; family Miridae; genus Apolygus; species Apolygus lucorum. Next base: position 59,418,024 of record CM019182.2, read on the forward strand.
TCGTTGCCATCCTTAACAACGATAGATAAGTGCGCTGAATTATGGTTAATGATTTCACCATCTATAACTACTTGCTGAGTAGATGTGTTTACTAAGTCCTCCTTGCCGTTCATGTCCTTCTCTTCAGTCCAAAACAAAATATAATAGTCAACAACACAGGTGAAGATGTAGGTAAGCATTAGCACTATTTAAGTGTTCACCTTGTTAGCAAATGGAAGTGATCAATCATTGATTCACAATCAGCCGAGCCAGCTATTAATAGGATCATGAAGCTATCTTCGGTATGGAGATGGGATTATGATAAATAACGCAGGTGTTGATGTGCACATTACTACACAATGGCTCATTATTTTACCATCTATACCTATATGATGATCATCTACCAACTTGGGTCTTGTTACCTTCTGTCCATCAACAACCAAAATCCAAGACCTGTCCCTACCTCTCTTTTGTGTTGAAATATAAAAAGAGATACGGTTAAAAGGCTAACGGGTAAAAGCACCAATTGTTGACACTATTCCTAATGTTGACACTTCAATTTTAAAATGTAAAAATAAGCTATTGGGTCACTGTAGGTACTCGAAATTGGTGTCATTCTGTTGGTAAGAATGTAGTTATTGAGGTTGGCCGGCTCCAATAGTTATAATATCCGATATAACTAGGCTGGCTGAAATTGAAGCTGATGACAGCTGTATCAGTTACTCCAGCGACGCCATCCTTCTGCCGCAAGTTAGTGAGGTAGGTCAACAAATTTAGTCTTTTGAAGTAAAATTTTGTGAGTAAAATTACCATTTCACATCGTCTGCTTCATGAATAACATAAGGAAGAATGTGTAAGCATTAAAACCCCAAATTTCAATAGGAAAACATGGTTAAATTCGGTGTCATCATTAGGGTCTCATGAAATAGTTTGTGTCCTAATGTTGACACCTGTGTCAACATTAGGGAAACTGTTGATTTGGTTGCTAAGGTGATATTTGGATTTGAATAATTGTGTAGTATATCACGACTATCGACTTTTTCAATTTAACGTGGTGGCACCTTAAGTTGACACCGTCTGATCCCAATGTTGACATTCAGTTCCTAATGTTGACATCAACTTTTTTTTCTACTTGCAAAGAAAACTATATTTTATCAAATACATCAAAAGAAGACATGAAGCACCAGAAAGAAGAAATGAAGAAGAAGAAAGAAGAGCTGAAAGTTAAGAAGTCGCGACCGATCAAGAAAAGTAGAAGGAGCGTAGGTTCCTATCAGAGAGTTCAAGTGAATCAGAGGAGTGGGCCCCATCGATTGCCACCGAGGACGATATAGATGTATTTGAGATTTTTAGGGACATGGATGAAGACAGCGATATTGCCCAGCAGAATACCGTACCTAATTGGAGGAAGGGAAGAGGAATTGTCAAATGAAGTGGAGCCAGTGGAGGAATTGCTGAAAGAAGATGAGCTGATATCCTTATCAGCAGGGGCCAGCAAACAAAGTGGACCTTCAAACAGTGAAGTCGACCAGGCAAAACTAAGTCCACAACGCTGTGTTGCTGAGAAAACCACCACCGTGGAAGAAGTAGGACGTTGTGCCATGTCGAGGAAGAAGTTGGACGAATAAATGAAGGAGTCATGGTTGAGGCTGTGTTGCCTAACAAAAAACGTGAGACGGAATGCGTTTGCCTGGTTGTCGACGTTGATTCTGAAGATGCTGCGGAAGTAACACCACTTCTTCCCTGCAACAGACTGAGACGGTTTTTAAGCGTTCGCGCGACGGGAATCATCTCCTACCGGTCAATAACGTCAAATACAAACTGCCCAAGCCCAAATCTTATGGGGCCAATCCCGATAAATTTGTGTTCCCTGTTTCCGTTCTTGTACCTCTCTAATCAAGCATGTTCCTGTTCCTCATTAATTTGGTATGTTCTTGTTCCTAGGTAATTAGGTATCTTCTTGAAATATATTGTAACCTATTTCGAATCTCTTTTGTTCATTTAGCTTGAGCAATAACTTCAGGAAAGCGATGGATCAGTATTAAAATTGGTGTCAACATTAGGAACTGCAGATGTCAACAATTGGAATTTTCGAGGACAAATGTGTCAACATTGGGGGCAAAAAACCATGTTAGAAAAAAATCGTTTATGATAATATAAAAAAGTATTTTGGTAAGTCCAATACGTGCAAACTGTTCACAAGGAACTCATAATTCATAATAACTACTTAAAACTTTCATTTTCTTGAACCCTTTTGTGGAACGCAGAATTGAATGATTTTTCTTTCTAATAGTGTCAACAATTGGTGCTTTTACCCTAAAGCCTAGATATGATAACTGTGTAACTTTGCCTCGTTGTATTGATTGATCACTTAGGTACGCATAACTACACAATGGTTCAACGTTTTACTTCCACCCATACCCATTCTACATGAGGTACGATGGTACTCATCCTACTTGGAGGCAGGAGCGATCCTCTGTGAAGTGGGGGCCCTTCACTCTCGATCCCCCTCCTCCGTTCCTAAAATGGAATTTATTCATGGACTTTCGAGCCATCTAAAACTGCTCAGACGTTGGGCGAAACACGGAGCGACAGTTCGATCAGTGAACCGGCGATTGGTGTTCGGTACGAAGAGTAGACTCGATCTCAGGTGCTCTATACATACGAGTAATAACACAGGATCCAAGAAGGACAATATTCGTGAATTGAAGTTATATTAGTGAAGTTATATGATTGAACCTAACTCGAATTTAGAATTGAGGTGAGTGTCTTAACATAGATTTTTATGCAAATGTAAGAACTTACTAACAGCTGTAATTATTAACTATAAAATAAAAAAAATGAAACGTCCGACATTTTAAAAATTGGTATAAATATTTTCCACAATTAAGTTGATAATTTACTAAATTATGATTGAAAATTTCTTTCTTTTTAAGTAGATTTTTCAGAATTTATCTGCCAAGGATTCTACTGATAGGATCAACATGAAATCACGAGCAATTATTCCAAGACCAACTCCCAACTTACCATCAATTGATCATTATCGGGGCATTCCATCAAATTTTTCGGCATTCCATCTTTATGCAGTGGTGATAGGCGATAGGAAACAATCATGTGAGTGAACCAAAAAGCGCCAAGTATTGTAAATCAAAAGTGGACATTATTTCGGACCGGGACAAGGAATAGGATTTTTCTCGGCTTTTTACGGCGAATTTATATAAGCAATCTTGATGGACCGCTAAGAGTTTAATAAATTTCTCAGTGAATGTGTGGTTGTTTTGATTTTTTTTTTTTTTTGCTTCCTCACTATCGATGACAGGGAAGCTCTTTATTCATACACCAGATCAAAACAATTCTGCCAAGTGGGTGAGGCACATAGCTTCTTCGTATCCATAACCCGATTGTTAGTATCCATAACCCGATTGTTAGTATCCATAGATGATCCGATGTATAGTAGCTTATGTGGAAACATCAATCAAGTACATTGCACTACTATCATAGGTGACCATATACACACCAACCCAAACAATTCCCCTGAAAAATTCATCGAATTCAGGAGGAAAAGGTAGAAGTTATGGCTGTCACAGGGTTTGAACGTTTTTATCTGAGTGCAATGATTTTCACTGAGGACCACCTACCTGCACAATCCCTGAAAATTTCATCGAAAATCAATGACATGACAGAAACAGACAGACACGAAGCCAAAATTGTTCAGGAAGGTTCGAAACGTAAAACAGGAGTGAACATTTTGATTTAGGAGAACTTTTTTCTAACTTTTGAAAAGTGAAAACAAGGCTACCGCTACCTCGTAGAGTCGGAAGCAAAATTGGGTCCCCCAAAATCAAAATACGAAAAAATGGTCCATTTTGGTGACATTTTTCAAGACTTGCAAGCCCCATGACAGTCCTTTATAATATAAATGTCAACGCCACTTTAGTCCAGTGAATAGTGGTTGCGTGCGATTATCCTATGATGATGATGATGAAATTATTCAATTTCGGTCAAATTGTAAAGAGTTGTAGGAGGCTGACCTAAAGACACTGGAAATGGAGATGCAAGTGTCTTTAGGATGGTTCTAACCTGATTGCTTATTGATTTCATCATATTTCGATTAGTTTGCGAGAAAATATGAAAAAAAGTCATAGAAACTTATATAAATGTATTTTCTCTCGTCTAAAATTCACTCTATTCATGTATGGAATACTGTATAATTTTTATTTATATTGTTTAAATTAATTTATTTCCATTTTCAGTACAAAATAACTACAATAATGAAATGAAATCGAACACATTCATAATATACCTTCACATATTATAGACTGGAAAAATTACTCTCTATGAAAAGTTGAAAACCGCGCATAGAGAGAGGAGTCAGCAATACCAATCTAGAAAAACCCTGCTTCTTGCCTTCCTATTCAAAAATAATAATAAAATACGAGAATAATATACTTCAACAAATGTTCTAGGGAAATAAGGGGAAAGTTATTATTTAGATACAAAAAGATAATGCTAGTAGATTATTACTTTTTAAAATTACATAGTTAGTAACTAATAATTTAGTGTAGCTAAACATTGTTCGAAATGAGACATCTAGTAATTAGAGACGTCCAATTAACCTGAACAACAGATTGCTGTGACTCATAGGGAAAGTATTGAAAAATCTAAAGCCTACAGAATTATGCTGTCGTTGACAGAAACTGGTCCTGCTTTTAGGAATTTAGCACTCCACTTCTTCCTGCGCTTCAATACATTTTTCATTGCTAATTGCAATAATTTTCTTTTCTTTCTTAATTTTTAATATATTGATTGATTGATTGATAAATCTTTTTATTTACAAAACCAGGGAGAGTATAGGGCAAGGTGAGCTCTCTCTTACTCCATCCCTGCAACAGTTTAATTACTTATTCCTTCCTAACTATTTTAATCTACTGTAATCTTTTTACTTAATACTTAACATAAAACAATATATGATCGACTAAATACGACAAAATAAATTATTTATGATTACAACATAAATTGTAATCAGTATTATTCTTGGGATTGGGAATTGGCCTTCATTTTATAAATCATATTTTTCTAGAATCCTCAGCTTAAAATTAGACTTGAACTTCTTACTGAAATTGTAATATCAAACAACTCGGAATTTTCTTAGTACAGTAGTATTGCTTGAATAACAAATTACTTGTTATATAAAATGGTTCCATGTAAAGGAACTTGAAAGGTGTTGGTCGCATGACTCGTCTCTCTATCGTGGATACAATTCATAAAAAAAGTTTGTTATATACCTAGATATTTCAGAATTTTGAAAATCATTGTTGCGAGCGCTAATCTTTTTTTGCCCCTAAGTTCCCCTTTTGGTTTATTATTTTCGATAATGAACCTTTGGAATCGACCAAGAAAAAAAAATTTCAACACCCCCTCAAAATTTGTTGGTTTACGTTTCAAGGTACGAGGAATCCAAAAATCGAATAAAAATTTGGCCGTCGGTCCGCCGTAAGCGGTACTTTCCCTCCTTAGCATTGACCGATTTTGATGAAATTTGGTATGTAGGCTCCATTTTGGGTCGTCTAGTTGTGTCCCGAACATTTTGGTTGATGTAGGTCACTTCTAAGGGTTGAAAATAAGGTTTGAAATTTTGAAAACGCCCTAACTCAAAAATTTTGATATGAAGGTATTGTTTTTCCTTCAATTTAAGATAGTATAGAATTTCTAGAATATTTTGAGACCACTCGGAGCCCTGTAGGACAAACCGTTCGTTCCCTACGAGAATTTAAGGGTTGGACTTACAATAAATCAGAAACACGAGTTTGAATCGCAAAAGAGGCCTAATCTCCGTTCAAATTTTAGCTGACCGAAATGCAACCGATGTTTTTCTTCAAGTTGGTTGGTGGTAACAATGGCAAAGCCGTGTTCTTTGCAGACGAGTGATCTATATAGAAAAATATTAAACCTTTGTGTAATAATTTGCAGCGTTTTTTATAAGGCGTTAAGGGGTTGCGGGAAATCAATTGCCATTCAACGAAGCTGGTAAATCCCCATAGAGACGCCTTTATAAATAATTGGCCCAATGTACTGAATAAAGTTCACTGCACAGATTGAATTCTTCACTGCAGTACCTATTCGTCAATTTTCACTAGGTATCTACGAGGTATATCTTGACACTATTGTTTGACAACCACGTATATCTAAGTTGACCAATACCGACTGATCAATTTAATTGATTGATAGATGATCGGAATACAGATATACGTGCGTTGATGCCATAAACGAACTGTCCTGCAACCTCGATAAGAACAGTAGGAATAACATGCAACGGAGGAGAAGAAGTTAAAGTGGGCACCTATTATTAGTGTGTAGTGAGTAGAAGCAGTTATAACGAGGTCGGCAGCCAAGACTGAGATCCTCGTGCCAAAACGTTTATTTTTTCTAGGCGATGACAATAGAATCCCGGTTGCCGAGTTAATGAGATACGTAAAGGAGAACTTGCTGAATATGAAGAATGCAAGTTTACTACAAATAATGAAGTAGGTATATTATTATGATATTTATAATCATGTAAGTCTAGTTTACTCTTCGAAGCTCATAAATTGCGGTGTGTTTATTAGGGAAAGGTAAGTTTATAATCAACATTTATAAGGATCATAACTTTTTGAAGTTGAACTCAGCTTTAAAGACGGCTGGATGGAATAAGCAAGGCTTGTATTTTGATTCCGAGTCTACCAAGGTAGCGTAAGCATTGTTTTCACTTTTCAAGATGGAGAAAAAATGTTTTCCAAAATCAAAATTTCCTCTTGCGTTTTACGTTTCTGACCTTCCTGGACAATTTTGGTTCCGTGTATATCTGTATGTGTGTCGGTGTCTATCATGAAATCCTTGTAACGGGCATAACTATACGAAGTGATTGTCCGATTTCGATGAAATGTTCAGGGATTGTGCGAGTTAGCGCATAGATGGTCCCCTATGAAAATCGTCACCTCCGGACTGATAGTAGCTGCTGCATTTTCATACGAATATGGTGACATTTTTCAGAAGAAAATCATCGCCCCGGAACTGATAGTAGGTAGCCATTGAGCATGCGCGGGCCCCAATGCCCTCCGAAGCCCAATCCACCCATTGGGATGAGATAAGGCTTTCGGAGCACTGTCGGAGTTCTTTACCATCTACTGACTCATGCAGGGCAGCAGCAAACTCAGCAGACGAACTGGGTTTTGGAGCAGATGGTGTTGCTCGGTCGCACCATGCTAACTGCTGCCTGACAAAATCAAGACCAGCAGCAACACGGGCGACCTCCCAGCTCGACCTCTGAAGGGCTAGCAGGCGCTGGCGGCGCAGAGAAGGGATACATGCGGAGAGAGACACAATGCCAAGCCCACCGGATTTGACCGGTGCATGGATATAGGCACTTGGGACACCAGGTGGGAACCTCAGCCAAGAGCGCACAGCAGAGCGGACTTCTCGATCTAATTCCTGCAGCCTCCCCGCCGTAAGCCTACCGAAGACTAACCCATAAGTTAGCTTCGGCAGTAAGTACGTGCGGAGGAGGCGCAGCCTCTGCTGTGGCTTCAATGGAGCCTTGGTGATGCGGGCTAGCGCCCTACCAAGGTCCACACGGCTGGCGGTAATGGTGGCCACCCCCATGAAGTCGACTCCAAGGTACCGCCAGACCTCCAACACAGATCGAGAAGGAATGGGGGCTTGTCCTATGACAAAACCCCCATCCACAACCTTCACTTTATGTTGGCGACCCGACGGGACCAAGGAGACCGACCCACATTTATCGGGGTTGACCACGAGTCCACACCTGGATAGCTGCTTAGCAAATGCATTGAGGGCAATCTGCAAGCCCTCGCGGGTTTCTGCGAGTAGGATAACATCATCGGCAAAGGCCAATGCTCCTACTCGCACCCCAGGGGCGAGATCAAACCCTACTTCTGTGGGCAGCTTACCCAAGGCCGTATCCACGACCAGGTTAAAGAGGAGTGGTGATAGGGGATCCCCCTGGCGTACCCCACGCCCTATCCGTACATCCCCTGACACCTCACCTCCTGCCTCGAGGACCGTCACGCCTTCATGGTACAGACAGGCCACATACTCAATTAATCGAGATGGGGCCCCGACACCACGAAGGCAATCGGTCAGGGCATGGTGACTGACTGTGTCAAAGGCCTTAGCGACGTCCAGAGCGGCGAGGTGGAGTTGCCGGCGTTTAATACGGGCCAGGGAGATGACAGTTTGGAGAACTGTAAGGTTCCCCGCTGTGCCATCTGCTGGCCGAAACGCTCTCTGGACGTCACCAATGACACCAGCCACTTGGAGGCGAGATGCCAGTACTTTTTGGAAGTGGCGGAAGACTACCAAGGACACTGAAATCGGTCGATAGCCTCCAGGCCCACTTCCCCCTTTCTTGGGAATAAATACGGTGCGGGTACGGGTTAACGCTTTTGGGGGTCTTCCCGCAAAGATGAGCAGGTTGAGGATGAGCAGCTTAATCGTATTGGGTGCTTTATTTCAGCGACGGGCGGAAACACCATCCGGTCCAGCGGATGTGGAGTTCTTGACACGGCACTTGTGTGCCTCGTCAAGTAGCACCGGCGAACACAAGATGCTGCGTAAGGAATCCCTGGTGGAGACTGGGGGAACCACTCGCTCCCCAGGGTTGTGGCTGGGAGCACTCAAAAGTGGCTCCCAGAAATCCACAAACTCCTGAAGAGGGGGCTGAACTTGATCTTCCCCAGGCTCCTCCAGTACCTCCGCAGCTACACGCGCCGGATGCTTCCTCCACAAACTCTGAACCCGGTGGTACTCCCGCCGTCTTGCTTGCTTAGCTGCTCTGCGACCTCCACGCAACACCACTCTGGGAGGAGGTCCCCCCTGGTGCTGCGTCACGGTCGCATCCTCAACCCGCGGGAAGATTCTCCCTAGATATGCTGCAACCTCGTCCTCCAGGTTGTCCAGCCCTTCAGCAGCCCGCCTCGCCAGATCCTGCAGGTAGGTGCTTTCATAGCCTTCAATACGACCTACCTGCCCCCCGAGCCTCAAGACTTCGGTCTTCAAGTCGGCGAGAAGACCGGAGGTCCCGGGGGAGGGATACTGAATGGCAGACTGCTGGTCCACGCCAGCAACAGGAGATGCGGGAGAAGCCCCACCGCTATTTGCCAGGATAGCTTCCTGGACAAGCTGCTTATAGTGGGGCTTCAGGCGGAGGTTCTTGATGGCAATGACTGTGCGCGTGGGAAAACGTTCGCTTAAATAAACATTTATATTACGTACCCCATTGCGCACAGCCACCACCTCATCTGCCGCCATCCTGCGCAAATCCTCGGAAGCATACCTAGGCTGCACTCGTTCAACATCAATCGCTTCATTTGCAGCAACAGGATGCTTCCGTCTGACGTGGACCCCAAGGCCAGACCTGGAGGTGAATGCCCGCTCACAATGGGCACACTGGTGGTCTAAAGAGGCATTTGAAGGGGAAGAGGGTAAGGATGATGAGGAAGAGGAGGAGGGAGAGGATGGCCGACGCCCCTACCTGGGGCGCCTCTGAGCGCCTCCCCTAGAACCCCGCGTGCCAATGGGCAGGCGGGGGTTATGAGGCGTATCATTGGTCTGTTCCATAACGGGGGGCGCTAATTGAGAAGGGTCAGGGAACCCGTTGACAGGGGTCCCCTCCCTAGTCGCCAGAGGGTCATTCAGCCACCCCTGAAACTTCAAGAGGGGTCCACCAGGGAAACCTTATGGGGCCACCTCTGTTCATCCCAGGGGGCCCGGGTTGCACGACGGGGACGCATGACCAAGACTTGGGTAGGGATAAGAAGGGCTCCGAGGAGATAAAAACACCCTCTATTACCCTACCCCAGCAACCTGATGGAGCAGACCTGGCGGGCTAAGATAAGAAAGTATGATAGAGATGATTTACGGCAAGCAGTGTCAGAGCTAAAAGGAGTGGAACCCAACAACATCAGGGTGATGGCTGCAACCTTGTCGTGGCGCGGAGTGTGGTGCGGGAAAAGTGCCACGGAGTTGCGCGAGTTGGGCATCTCGGTGGGCGTACTCCGTGGTGTCACCAGACGCGTCCTGCTCGGCTCATATCTTAACTGGTGGTCTTTTTATAGAGGCACTTCCCTTCATCCCTCTCTCCCACCCCCACCTTCCTCATCTTCCCTCATCCCTAGGGCCGGCGTCGGGTGAGTCCTGGGCGTTCTCCCCAATATTTTTGATTTATTTATTTATTTAATTTTATGGCGTGCCCCCTCCGTCACAGAGACCTATGGTCTTGAGGGGAGATTATTTCAAAAAAAAAAAAAATAAAATAAAAAAAAATAACAGCCATAACTACTACATTTCCCATCCGATTTCGAAGAAATATACAGAGATAGTCTGGGTTGACGTGTAGATGGTCCCCTATAGAGAGAGAGAGAGAGAGAGAGAGAGAGAGAGAGAGAGAGAGAGAGAGAGAGAGAGAGAGAGAGAGAGAGAGAGAGTTAAAGCATTTATTTATCAAAACATACTTACATTAGAAGGATTTGATTACTTAATTAAAGTTTTTGCCATCATGGGCCATACCATATTGCATGTAATTTCCCATTTTCATAGAATACAGAGTTATTATTAACCTTTTGAACATCAGTATTAATTACAAATATTTTAGTTGTTTCACTTAATCCTAGATTTTAACGCTTTGCCGCATGCTTTATTTTCTGCTTACTATCCTTACTTAGTCATCGCTTATACTGCTGGATACAATCCGTCGCAGGGGGTATTCGCTGTTTATTTTTGATATGCCTGTTTATATGTTTATTTATCGTTTATGTATAACTAATGTGCTTTCTTTATTTTATTCTCCTTTTTTCGTACAAACTAATTATAGTTAATTTGTATACAATATACTAGAATACAAACTAATAAATAGATTATGTATAGTTAAATTCATTAACCAGAAATTGTCTATATTTACTTGCTTCTCTTATATATTTAACAAGGTTTTCCAATTTGCCGTTACCATTCAACAATTTTACTATTTCTCCTTCCGTGATTGACCCCTTACCCAAATATCGCACCCTAAACTCCCTCAAAATCGGGCATATGGCAAGGAAATGGAATGATGTTTCGTCTTCTTGGCGGTTGCACATTGAGCATTTGTTCATTTGCCCGTCTCTCCACCATCTGTGGTTAACCGTGAGCATTTCTGTTCGGGCCCTTGCTATCATTCTAATTTTATATATGTCATTCCAGTTCCTGTACTCCAATCCTCCATTCTGCCCTCTATCCAGTCTTGCGTAAAGCTGATGGTGTGCTGAAGTTTTCGCCTCATTTTCCAGCTCCACTCGCCACTTCGATCTCGCTTTCTCAATCACTTTATTCATTGTTCTTTCCCACCCATTACTTTCTATAGTCATGCCCACCCGCCCGGCCAATTCCTCGTATTCTTTGTACCATGCTACCCTTTCCTCTATTACATTTTTTGCGACTATCCACGCAAATCTTTTCTCCGGGTATGTCATTACTTTTGCGGTATAATCCACTTGTAGCTGCAGAGCGTGGTAATAGAGGAGCTCAAAACCACTTTCTGAGTACAACGCGTAATTGGGGGTGTTTCGGGGGAGGGCAAGTATTTTTTTCAAATAGTATCTTTGTAGTGCTTCTACTTGGTCGTGTGTTTCGTAGCCCCAAATTTGTGCACCATAACACACCATCGCTCGCGTGGTTGCCTCATACACTCGGTGCTTGACATTTAGTGGGACTCGGCGTTTTCTGATGAGTCCTGGGCGTTCTCCCCAATATTTTTGATTTATTTATTTATTTAATTTTATGGCGTGCCCCCTCCGTCACAGAGACCTATAGTCTTGAGGGGAGATTATTTCAAAAAAAAAATAATAAAATTAAAAAAATAACAGCCATAACTACTACATTTCCCATCCGATTTCGAAGAAATATACAGAGATAGTCTGGGTTGACGTGTAGATGGTCCCCTATAGGTTTAGTGCAAGGTACTTAGAGATTGATCTTTTGAGATTAACTACAATGCAATCGGATTATGAATACGAGGAAGCTATGTACCACACCCACTTTTTGATTTTCTAAGAATGGGAATTTATTATAGATGATAATTATGAACTGAAATGAAGTTTTATTCCACCGAGACCTTCCCGTTCATAACTCATAATAGGTTCATTTTGAGTTGGAGAGTCAGCAACATGGGAGTGAGCGTTATTTTCATCTCCAATAATCCCAGGTTAGGACTTACTTAATGTACCCAAAACGGTGTTATTCTCGCAATTTTTTCTCTAGCGCAATGTTTCCAAGTATCTCAAGTGCAAGTATCGCAGTTTAAACTGCATGAAATTACATTACAAACCTGAAAGAACATTTATTTCGTGTCGAATGAGTACCTATAAAACTAAAATTTGAACGGAAGAAATAACCAAGTTAATTGGAAGTATTATATAAATTAATAAGAATATTATCTTATTATAAAAATATAATAAGAATTATATTAAAAAATTACCTACATAAAGAAAGGCCAGATTTTCTATTTCTCTGGGTTCTAAAATCACTCATAAGTTGGCTTCCAAAACTAGGTAAATCTGGATATTACATATGAAGTACACAACCATAGGTAGCGCATGGATAGCAAAATGTTCTGTTTGGCACCAACCCAATGAAACGTTAATTTAGTATAGTTATTTAGTAAGCAAAGTTTACTTTAATATTTGTATCTGAGAGTAGTCCGAGAGAAAATTCCTAGAGCTCGAAAGATGACGCTTAACACGACCAAAAGGTCTCTGATGCCCTACATAAGACTACGCCGATGATCCACACGAATGAAGACGACAGGTGCCAAGACTTTCGGCGACACGTTACGAATATCAATCAAATGTATTTATACGAGGCATCTGCTCATTTACACCGGAACTTCCTTGTTTATAATACCACACTTCTGTTATGCCTATGAATTTTTTCCACGACCGCCAAATTTGACAAATTTTGTATGTCAGACGAACCAACTAAAATTAAACCAAGAAAGCCTACTCGTCCTTGCAAAGTATGTTTTTCAAGCGTGTCTTTAATTATTAACGTGTCTGTTCACTTAGCTCCGTCATACAATTTTGGTTTATTATTTTCAATAATGAACCTTTGGAATCGACCAAGAAAAAAAAAATGCAAAACCCCCTCAAAATTTGATGGTTTACGTTTCAAGGTAAGTAGAATCCAAAAATCGAATAAAAATTTGGCCGTCCGTCCGCGATTTTGATGAAATTTGGTATGTAGGCCCCATTTGGGGTCTAGTTGTGCCCCGAAGATTTTGGTTGATGTAGGTCAGTTCTAAGGGTTCCAAAATGAATTTTGAAATTTTGAAAACGCCCTAACTCAAAAAATTTTGATATAAAGGTATTGTTTTTCCTTCAATTTAAGATTCTATAGAATTTTTTGAATTTTTTGAGACCACCCGGAGCTCTGTAGGACAAACTGTTCGCTCACTACGAGAATTTAAAGTTTGGACGTGCGATAAATCAGAAACACGAGTGTGAATCGTAAAGAGGCCTAATCTCCGTTCAAATTAAAGCGGACCTAAATGCGATCGATGTTTTTCTTCATGTTGGATGGTTGGTGGCTTTGCAGACGAGTGATCAATACAGAAAAATAATAAACCATTGTGTAATAATTTGCAGCGTTTTTCATTAAAAATGTAATTTTCTTGGTAAAAAGAATATCTGGCTCAATATTCAACGTTACTTTTTAGGCAAAGTCAGGTATTGTTAGAGCAATGTTGTTTACGAGAAAGAGGATTAGAAAAAGATCGGAATGTGTAAGAATTAGTATCAAAGTTTTCCGATGTGTTTCATAAGCAGGTAGTTTCTGACGCCATCACCGATTCTATGTTATGAAGCAAAGTTGCATGTTGTGGTCATGATTAGCAGTCTGACAGGGTTTTAATCTTGCGGATTGTAGTTTAAGGGGGTCTCAGTCGGTCGCCGTTCGTTCTTAGTATCTCGCAAAATTGAAGGGGCAAAACTTAAAAACTTGTACTTACCAAAATTTGAAATTATCAAGGCTTTTAGAAATTCATTAGTGCACGGCCCTAGGGAATTGAAAAACTGAAATATTGCCGCCGGAATCATCAAATCGAACAATAATTCCCAGAGAAAAACTACTGAATAACCGGTTTTTTCCAAGTTTTTCCCACATTTCTCTAGTTCGATTTTCATGATTCCAGCGGCAATCTTTCAGTTTTTCAGTTCCCAAGGCCCATGCACTAATAAATTTCTAAAATCCTTGAAAATTTCAAGTTTAGCTACATTTATGGGAAAAACATAACTGAATTAACGGTTTTTCCCATTTTTCTCTGGCAATTATTGTTCGATTTTGCTGACTCCAGCGACAATATTTCAGTTATTCAATTACCTAGGGCCGTACACTAATAAATTTCTAAAATCCTTTAAAATTCCAAATTTAGGTACCATTTTTCAAGTTTTTGTGCCTCTACTTCTTTCTTGGTAGTTTTGAAACTAAACATTTAAAATTTACGTTTCTTGATCGATTCTGAATGTTACAGATGACACCAGAAAGACCAACAGAGTTCAAAGTGTGGTACCGCCCCCAATTCATAAGCAATGTTTGCCATATTTGCAAGGCGGCTCCTGGAAATGAGAGCTGCACTTGCTCAGGATGTGGACTAGTTTCGTACTGCAGCCGGAGACACCTGGAAGAAGACGAGGATGATCACGAGGACATTTGCGACGCTCTCAAAGGGGTAGGTGGGTAATCTTGGATATGTTGAAATCTCAAATCAATCATTTCTAGATGCTTCTCTCTCACAAACTGAAAATTTGTTGTGCATTTAAAGAAACGTAAATTATTTCTGTATACTGTACAAAACTTTAATCACTAAAAAAAGAAAACATATAGTAGTTTATTGAAGTGCAACGGACAATTTATATTATGTTCCAGGTAACTGAACTTCTAGGGTCGAAGCGAGCACATGACAAAGCTTATCTCCTGGGGCCAGACCAATGGAGGGAATTCCGTCTCGGAGTGGCCAATCTCTGCTCAAAACAGCTGGGAAGACCGTTGATGCCTTGGGAAACGGAGGTCTGCCTGTACCCACCCCACTGTGCCACTTGCCACAAGTTCTGCAATGCTGCTGAGAGGTGCACTGAATGCCATTCCATCAACTGGTGTTGTTCGCAGCACAAACCCAAACAACACGCGGAGCACTGCCGTCAACTGAGCCTGATTAGACAAATACTTCAACGAAAAGTTCACGTCATAAAATCACCACAACTCACGGGTGTTCCTGCTGAGATGAGTGCTCTGCTTCCAGAAGGTGGAGACATTGTGACGTACAGTCTCCTCACTGAAATCGCCACATCACCCTTAACGATCTTCCAACAACTAACAGTATCAGAAAATGCCACAGTCCACATAATCGGGCCGGAGCCACATTTTGAAGCGAACAACCTATCCAAATGGGAAATATTTCTATTCAACCTCCTTCCATCAGTCTTGAGCCTCACACTAAACTTTGTTGGACCAGAAATAGGACCATTGCCTCCTCGTAAAATTAACAAAAATGGGCGAACTCTTGATTTCACGTTTCATCAGGACTTGTACCACGATTTCGCAAACAAAGAGTTTGCTTCGACTCCTTCCCTCATCTGTGCCTTGAATCCGGGACTGTACAGATCTCAAGGGTTTAATGGGCAAGACAGCTGGCAGGACACCATCGACGCCATGTTTAAACACCGTGATGTTCCTGTTTTGGTTACTGCCTACACTAAAAAAGAAATCGGTATGGACCATGAACGAATCAAAAAGCAAGTTCCTCAGGCTAAAACCATCGTTCCACCGAGTCCTAATCCATTCTCAAGCTTGAGGCCGCTGATGAACTTCGTATCGGACGACTACAGTCCCGTCATTTTCAAAAATGCATACTACACTGTTCTTACAGCATGAATAGATTTTAATATTACGAATCCTACACCTACCAAGGGCTACCGGATCGGTGAAAGAACTATTAATTATAGTGAGAACTACTATTCGGTGGGATTTTAATTGGGAACTACTATTCGGTGGGAAGTAACAATACACTTGGTAGCTAATTTTTGTGAGTTCTGATTTTGTTGTAAAGGCAACATCTGTAAGCTGCCTGTTACTACCCCTGATGTTTGCCCTCTTTCATCTATGAATGATAAATCTTGATCGACCTTCGATCATAGAATGGATCTAACCTGTCCAGAGAATAGTAGCTAAAGACCCAGTAATTAGGCAAAACCATGTGTTCTAGTGGAATCTTAGGACGTAATTATGACCTGGGCTCGAAATTTTAGGTGCCTAAACGAAACAACAACAACAACTGCGTACCTATAGATAATGTAAGCATAATATGTACCTAATTAGTTTTTTTATAATATTTCTCTCGAGATAAAATAAATTAAACTAAGGATAATGATCAACTTTTTACCCATTGCTAAATATACGCTGCACCGCTCCACATAAGGAAGAGTCGACATTTTTTACCTAATCAATTGATCAGCACTACATGGGGACTGTTCGTAGAGCCAGTCCGGAACCAGTTTGGGACTAAACCGGAGCTGAAAAGGGGAGGGGATAGAGGCGAATGGACCCCTCCAAACTCCTCCGAACCGTTCAGGACTACCTCTCCGAACAGACCCATGCAAATCACTGGGCTGAAAGCTGAATGTGGGAGCCCGAGAAGCGTTCTGATTGGTTGAGCTCCAGGAAGTAGTTATAGCGGAAAGCAACAGATAGCATTCATGATCACTTGTTCCCAACCTCATCACAACAATTCACCTTGTTCATCACATATTTTTCTCCTTGGTGCGTTACCGGCTGCATCTAAGTAATTAATTTGATAACATTCAGTTATATTCGCGATATGTACGAAAAAATCGAGCGATTTTCTATAATACACTGGGTTTCAAACGTTTCTATGGGTGGCAGATGTCGATTCAACATTCGAACTACTGGCGATAGGGACAACAACAATTGCAACAGGAACTTTGAAAATACCTTTCTCTTCGATTGGTTTTTCCAAGTAGGTAATTTTTGCAAATCTAAATGATGATGAAACGAAAAGTTAACAATTTCTGGACATTCGAAAGGATTTGAAAAGAAGCGGTATGAAGAGTGTGGCCTCTCCCTCCACCACTTCCGTATTAGTTCCTCAATCCTAGCTGAAAGTAGATGGCGCAACTGAGGCAGCCTCAAAAATGCTTGCATACCATTTTAACGTTGGCTTTCTTCTCTGTTAACTTGTCTCCATTACTCTGTGATGCAAATCAACACAGTGTAGTTCCATTTGAAGACCACAGGGGAAGAACGCACCAAGTCGATTTTTTGTGAAAAATAGGTTATGACGGTTTCTTATAGATTTTTTCACGGCGTACTCGATGGTGACAACCAAAATGGGCAAAAACGATCCAATATAGGAGAAAAATGCGAGAAACGAAACACCGTACAGGGGAAGAACGCACCAAGCCGAGCGCAACCGGGGAAGAACGTGCCAACTTTCGGGCTCCCTACCCCAGGTCGTATTCCCCTACCTGATGGATCTCTGTGATTCACGCATTCATGCGGTTTTCCTGGGTTTCACAGTATTATTTTCGATTGTTAGCGACGATCATTGTTATTTTCTTCATACCAATAAGTTTATATGAGACTCGTGTTTGTTTTCTTGAAAACGATGAAACAAAAATGAATTTCCTGGATTTTATTCTATTAAAATATTTTGCAAAACTTCTTCGTGAGTGAACTTTTGAAAATACCAAATCATTATATATATTATTAAAATGTCACGAAACCGTTATGCCCTGATAAAGAGAGAAATCTTATGGTAGGATACTATGAATGAAACCAGCAAACACGTTCATGGTGCGTTCTTCCCCTGTACAGATGGACCTTTGCAACTTTGGATAGCAATATGGAGTTTTAAAATAATTTTTGCAGTAGTTTTGATTGTACCACCGCATTCTACAGTACGCTGAGATACACATTCCATTTTTTAAAAATTGTATCGACCAAATTCGAAATAATATTGGGTTTTTGCCGGAAAAAATGATTTCCTGAAAAGTTTACAAAATGGGACATGGTGCGTTCTTCCCCTGTAGTCTTCATTTGTTCTGATTAGAGATTCGTGATTTCAAACCCCTTCCTTTCAAACTCATTCATACTGAAACAGCTACTTTCTATAAGTTATCTCACCACACTCGTTATACATTTTGAATAGGCCCATTGTTTCAAAAATCATGGAGAAAATTTTCGGAAAATTTGAGTCAGTAAGGAGTATAAGTACACCTACAATCATTACTGTAGAGGATTTTTTAATTTTTTTTTTTTTTTTTTTTTTTTCATCCTTGAAAAGTGAAAATTTTTTCAAACTTCCGCTAGGTACCTTGGAAGCAAAATTACTCAAAATACTCTAAAACGACAAATTCCTGCGATAATTATGTTTTACTCGGCAAAAATTGTAGCAAAATAGTACCATGATTTTCTAGCCACTCTCACTTATCTCTTCTATAAAAGGACAGGTTCTTCAAATAAAATATCCCAAAAATTAGATGGCACGAGTTTATTATACCAGCAAGGGTAGATGTATATTATAAATAAATAAATATAAATTCACAATAAATAATATTTCTAAGTTCAGGAGAATGTACAGTATATACCTACTAGACGAAAATAACAATGTAATTCGAGTTGGGAAAATGTTCATTCATTTATGAGATTATATTGAGGATTTGTGGAACTTGACATGCCTGTCGGACCGTCCATATTACAGAAACTTGCGTATTTCAAACAACGGTGTGATTCACTGTGATAATGTTTCACATCTGGGCAGTAGGTATCGATCACAGTACGATAGAGTATCGATCTAACAGTAAAGAGCTTTACCTTCTCTTCACCGTCTGGTCATCGGTGGTCTTCTTGTTGAGCGCTTTGTACTTCCTGACGGCCTCCATGACGAACTGAGTGGCCGAGTTGAGGCGATCTTCTGAGATGTACGACCTGACCGTCTCCTTGGCGAATGGTCCCAGTCCGATGAAGGAAATGGTGCAGAGAGGAGTCAAAGTGCAGACGGTGGACGTCACCAAAGAGCCGAGGAGGAAGAGAGCGGCGAACCCGAGGAACCAAACGCCGAATTTGAGGGCGAATTTGATCCCGATTTTGGCGAAAGGTGGCGCCAGGGTGATGAGACCGGCAGTCCTGAGGATGTCTCCCAGTGAGAGAGACGGCTCAGCTGGCACCAAATACCCTGCAATCACGCAATGGAATAAAATGAAGCGTCAGGGATAAAGAGGTGTAATTATTTGATAGTTGGCATTTTGAGGTGTTCTCATAGGGGTCATTCTCAAGAAATCGTGAAATCTCTTGTCCCAAGTGTAAGAGCCTGTAAACAACCGTATTTTTGTATTTTTTGGTTTATTGTTTTCAATAAAGAACATTTGGAATCGACCAAGAAAAGAAAAACATATTGTTTAGTAATGCATGCATTCCAGGGGACGTCCCATTGGATAAGCATTAGGTCAGTTTAACCAGTTGGTAAGCAATAAAACTGTTTCACTCGATGTAATTTATCTATTACTTTAGGCAAGAAATACTGACCCCCCCCCCCCCCCCCACCATTATCTAACAAAACATTTCTAGCGGCGTGGGAGCCTCGAATCTGAAGATCATTTTAAAATCCATGATCTACGATACCCAACATGCGAATTCGAGTTCACCCCCCCTCCCAACCACCGCCAATGGTGCCAGTCTGGCACCAAAGCGGAAATACGTCGTAACATTGAACTTTCATCTGTTAGTTTTAGTAGGCAGTCCGTCGAAGTTCACATCCGTATTCAAGGTGAAACACAAAAAAAAAAAAAAAAAAAACCACGAAATATGCGGTTTATGGTGTCCTGGCACCATGGTGGCACCACTATCAGTTCCATGGCGGTACAGAGAATAATTCATGAAAATCCGGAGGTATAATGAGAATTTTTCCTCAATTTCAAAGCTTGGGTACAATTAGTAAGCAGTAAAGGAACCGAAATATTAAAAAATCGGATATTTTGTGAATATTATCCCCCCACTCACCCCTTCCCCTTGCGAACTTTGGTATTCTGGTAAAATCAAGTACAACTCGGAAGTTATTTGAGTCAAACAAAAAAAGAAACACGCAAATCGGTTGGAAATTGAGGCCTGGGCAGAGTTTACAAGATTATACCCACAAACGCACGTTTTTTAGAATTAACCCCCCCTTTCCCCCCCTTAAAAAGCAAAATTCAAAATTCCGGCGACGTAGTGCACAACTAGATAGTTTTCCGCGACGAACAAAAAAAGAACCACGAAAATCGGTTGAGAACTAAGGCCTGGGCAGAGTACACAAGATTTTGTTACACACACACACACACACAGACACGGATTTAGATTCAGAATGGTCTAAAACGGATTACTGTGTGGTTATTTTTTTTCTGTTGAGTGTTGTCCAACTTCACCCCAGATCGATCGCATAAGGACGCCCAAGTCTTACTGTGGGACGTCCTAAAAATTGTAACCCCCCTCAAAATCTGTTGGTTTACGTTTCAAGGTACGTAGAATCCAAAAATCGAATTAAAATTTTGCCGTCCGTCCGCCATACTCGGCACTTTCCTTAGTTACCATGGAACGATTTTGATTAAATTTGGTACATGGGCTCCATTTTGGGTCTAGTTGTGCCGCGAAGCTTTTGGATGATGACTGTCAACCCTAAGGGTTGAAAAATAAGGGTGGTTTTTAAGTAACTAACATAAGAGTGTGAGTGCGAGATTCGGAATTCCAATTCGTATTAGCAGAGGACAACGAATCGTGCGGTACGTAGTAGATCAAACAAAATCCACTATTGTTGCAGTAATTTTAAGATTGATAATTGACCCTACTTTTTTGAACCTACTGGAATGACATCAAAATGGGGTTTGAGACCATAACGATACTTTAAAGCACAAAGGCGTCAGTCATTTTCCACTGACCTCGAAGTACTTTCGAGTGCTAGATCGATACCAGGGAGCGGTACCAGTGGGATTTTTGGGTTGGGAATTCTCGAAAAAAGATCTTAGCATGTTTTAATCAGCTTCAGGGCTTCGTCATGAATGCTGTTTTTGACCGACTTCAAACATCCAAAAACCAGAAGGAGGAGGGATCTCAATTCGGTGTATCATGGGACGACGATTTTTTCCCCTCTACTCAGAATCCAGCTCAGCGCAATGACATTGAGTCGGTGTACCACTAATTTGGGATGTTGTAGGTACTAATATGTCAAAAACTCTAGATATTGGATGAAGAAGGCTCTAGATAGGACGGAATGGCAAAAACTTGTCAAGGAAGCAAGGTCCACCCAGGGCTGTAGAACTAAATAGTCGTTTTTTGGTTTATTATTTTCAATAATGAACCTTTGGAATCGACCAAGAAAAAAAAATTGGTTGCCTGTAAAGTCGGTATACGGGCGAAAGTTTTATTACGTGACAACTACTTTGAGTGGTAAAATAATTTTAATGTTAATATTCATTCGTATAGTAGGAAGAAGGATAAAAAATAGTAACAATTTAAAACATTTATTTATACAAAAACGATCAAATAGGAACAAATAATTAAAATAAACAAAGTGTTTATTTTAAAGCCACCTGTAATTCAATAATAAGAGAACTGTGCTCTTCATAATATTGAAAGTCTTATTATTGAATTACAGGTGGCTTTAAAATAAACACTTTGTTTATTTTAATTATTTGTTCCTATTTGATCGTTTTCACATTATTATGTGAAATTAAAAATTCAAAATTTAAACAAATTATTATTGGTTGAGAAACGAAATAAACGTCATTTATTTCATCATGTTGTATTATCAGTCTGAAATTATTTACCTTTGCTGTTTGAATTGTTGCGATGGACGAAACTATCTTCACATTATCACTACACAATCGTTTTACAATTAACTGGCAACGTGTAAAATTGTATGCAGGCGCCTAAATAGAAGCGCAAGACATGAACCGGTGTGTATGCCTATCTCTCTCGCTCTGTCTCTCTCGCTCTTAAGCGGGCTAACTGTGCTCGAGTGGAAGGGACGCGAGCCTCTCACTCGCTCTCATTGTGAGCGCATAACGTGAGCGGAGCGTAACGCAGTTTCTTGAAGTGTCACCCGGCAAACCAATTTATAAGACGTTGTCACGTCAAAAAATTTTAATACCCCCTCAAAATTTGATGGTTTACGTTTCAAGGTACGTAGAATCCAAAAATCGAATAAAAATTCGGCCGTCCGTCCGCCGTACGCGGCACTTTTGCCACTTAGCATTGACCGATTTTGATGAAATTTGGTATGTGGCTCCACCTGGGGTCTAGTTGTGCCCCGTAGCTTTTGGTTGATGTAGGTCACTTCTAAGGGTTCCAAAATCAATTTTGAAATTTTGAAAACGCCCTAACTCATAAAATTTCGATATAAAGGTATTATTTTTCCTTCAATTTAAGATTCTATAGAATTTTTAGAATGTTTTGAGACCACGCGGAGCTCTGTAGGACAAACCGTTCGCTCTCTACGAAAATTTAAGGGTTTATATTGAAATATATATATATATATAAATCAAAACACGAGTGTGAATCGCAAAATAGGCCTAATCTCCGTTAAAATTAGAGCTGACCGAAATGCAATCGATGGTTGGTAATTTTTATTTTTTTTTCAATTTTTTTATTTTTTTTTTATATTTAATTTATTATTTTTTTTTCCTTCATATTGGATGGTTGGTGATTTTGTAGACGAGTGATCTATATAGAAAAATAATAAACCATTGTGTAATAATTTGCAGCGTTTTTGGTACTAGTAAACTCAAGTACTTGGTTAAGTTTTTAGCTGTAGCGTGCTGATAGGATGTAAGTTTTCTACTCCTCTCAAGAATTGCATCATAAAAACGTGCACAGAATTGCGTCAGGTGGATGTGGCACATAGTTTCCTCGTATCCATAACCCGATTGTATAGATGATCCGATGCTGAATATATTTAGTACTCACCTATGTACTTTACTTCTATTTCATCATTGATTGTGCTGGTTTTCGGAATATAAGTTGGGTTATTACTAGCTTATTTTGTCAGTTACTTAGTAAGAATGAGAATGGTAACAGTAAATCTGCCCATCAAGTCACAAGTTCGCATTCTGCTGTTATGTGTTACGTACAATGTATCGATACCTTAAAACACAAAGGCGCTATGTCCATCCATCTTCCAATTTTTTTTTTTTTTGTTTTCAAAATACTCAAATTCAACAAAACTATTATTGACCTTCTTGACGATTATAGCTTCAAAATTTGTTGAAGAATTAAAGAGTTTAGAGTGGTAAGCCATTATTTTAGGAATTGTGCATTGGTGAAAACTTTTTTGCGTTTTTCTGAAAACTCCGTTTCTGGACATAGCGCCTTTGTGCTTTAAGGTATCGATAATAATATTATCTTCATATTAGGTATCTTCATATTATGAAGAAGCGTCTATCAGAGTCTATTAGTTAGCCGGATGAAATAGTCGCTAGTTGATTGCTAACAACTTATCTGGCGTAGTCTTACCTTCGTATCCAGACTGGAGGCTGATGGTCTGGTCGTTGTCATGCTCCCACTTGGTGTAGCTTGGGGGAGCTGCCTGAGGCGGCAGCACTGGAGCTGACGGGTAGGGGGCGCTGCCCCCAGCCACAGTGTTGGCCACGACGTCTCCCGTCGGGAATGGAGCATCGCTCAGGGCTGCTCCGACCAGCAAAGCAAAGACTGTTACTTGCTTGAACACCATTTTCGGTCTGTGAACTACAGGTCGTAAAAATCTGTTGTTAGATAATAAAAACATCTATGATCAACAATTTATGGACTTTTGATTATTTGAGGAGGTGGAAAACATAATTCTATATCTAACCTATACTCTTGCCTTTATTTAAAGAGCTCTGGGATTTTTGAAGGCCCCGAAGGTTCGGCATCGCTGCAAGAATCCGAGCCCCAGCGGAAGGTCGAGGTATACCTGCGCGACCCCTCCGCCCGTGAACCCCCCCAGCCCCCCAACAGTTTACCCTCTTCTGCAAATGCACACTTGATTCACAAATTATTTCGATCATCCCATCACCAAAATCGTGATCAGCGAGAAAAATTGAACATATCGAGTATAAACTCGAGGCAGGTACGATTAAAACTCAGCAGCCCTCTCCCGGCCAATCCACCCAAACGAATTACGCCCTCTTCGCCGAATTACAGGAAATTTGGACTCATTTTCGTCAGAATAATTAGTACGTTACGAATTTAAATTACAAAAAATGTTCACCGAACGATAAATAATTAAATTGTATGTTGATAGAAGAGGAAGAAGGAAGAGGGATGATGGGTTTTGACCGCGAAGGGTTGTGACCGTTTTCACCGCAAGGTTTCACCGCAAGGGTTTTCACCGCAAGGTGAGCACCTTGCAACGTTGCCACCTCTTGGCAGGGAAGGGGTTTTGGAACCCGCGGTCCAGAGCTCTTTAAATAAAGGCAAGAGTATAGATAATTTGGAGGGTGTAAAGAAAGCATTGATATTCAGCATCAATGAATTCCAGGTGTGTAGCATGGAGGAAGTGGAGCATGGTTGTAAAGAGGGAGGTTAGAGAGGAGAAAGCGATTTATTATTATTATTATTTATTTATTTATTTTTTATTTATTTATTTATTTATTATTATTTTTTTTTTTTTTTGATTTATTTATTTATTTTCTTTTATGGCGTGCCCCCTCCGTCAGAGAGACCTTTAGTCTTGAGGGGAGATTATTAAAAATTAAAAATTAAAATAAAAAAATTGTTTGTTTTGATGAGAGAGCATGGTGAAAAGTTAAATTAAATGCGTGTAATTATTTGATTCAATTCGTTTTTATTACAATTAGAATCCTACAAATTGGCGACGAGGATGGGATCAAGGATCTCCTATGTGATTTTATGCAGACCGTGTTTTACTATTGTTTTATTATAAGTACTTTTTCAATTATTTTTAAACAAGATAAGGTGTGTAGCAAGGAGGAAGTGGAGTGTGGTTGTAAAGAGGGAGGTTAGATAGGGGAAGGCTATGTTGTTTTGATGAGGGAGCATGGTGAAGTGAAATTAAATGCGTGTAATTATTTGATTCCATTCGTTTTTATCATAATTAGAATCCTACAAGGTGAACATCATGTTGCGATCATTTTTTCCCGCATCGATGGTAGGAATGTTTTTATTCATAAGCTATTTTTTCTCGAATAATTCTGAGAAAATATAAGTTTGAAACCTAGAAAAGAAAGATTTAGAACACCTTTTGTACGATCGTACCGATGGTCTGAAAATCCAACTTTTATATTTTCAAATGAAAAAAAAAAAAATTACATTCTGAGAATTTCGACTGCAACGGCATTTCAAGCGAAGAACCCTCTTCACCATAAAATCACATAACATTGAAAAATCGTAGAATGAAACCCTATGATCTACATGAATGTGCAGTTGGTGTTAAAACTTTTGTAATCAAATAAATTTTGATCTAAAATATAAAGGTTAACTGTGAGTAACGCTCTTTGAAAGAAATAATACAAGGATTCAACCGCCGTGTTTCAGTAGGTTAGACCAACCCGCCAAGCGTTAGTGTGTTGAGGGCAAAAAATTATAAAATGGGCGCAAATTAAAAAATGTCATTTTCCTGGTGCAATGTTCGATTTTACTTTTCAGGCAAAGTCAGTTTTTGTTTGAACAATTTTCATTTTGAAAAAGAGGATCGGAATGTGGAAGAATTAGTTCCAAAATTTTCCGATGTACAGCGTAGACAGGTGGTTTCAGGCGCGATCACCGCTTCTATGCTATGAAGCAGAGTTGCATGTTGTCAAGACGATGTGGAAGAATGTTCATGCAACTCTTAAAATAAGCAGGCCTTTTGTTATCTGTGATATGAGTCAAGATGTCTTCAAAAGCATTGAAACAGAACACCACGTTTGTTTGGATGAAAGTGTCTAGAGATGACCTGTTTCACTCTATTCGCGGGAATCCCATAAAACACTGAGACCATTTCCTGTCTTTTGGTTTATTATTTTCAATAATAAGCCTTTGTAATCGAGCAAGAAAAAAAATAACACCCCCCCTCAAAATTTGATGTTTTACGTTTCAAGGTACGTAGAATCCGAAAATCGAATAAAAATTTTCCCGCCGTACGCGGCACTTTTCTTAGCAACACTGGACCGGTTTGGTTCAAATTTGCTATGTGGGCTCCATTTGGGGTCTAGTTGTGCAGCGAAGCTTTTGGTTGATGTCAGTCACTTCTAAGGGGTAAAAATTATGGGTTTAAATTTTCAAGAGTGCAATAGCTCGAAAACTCTCGAAATAAAGGTATTGTTTTTTCACAAATTTTAAATAGTATTGAATTTTAACAATTTTTTGAGACCACCCAGAGCTCTGCAGGACAAACAACAGAACGAACTCGGTACAATTCACCGGAGAGATATCTCTTCCGCAATACAGAAACTATCAAACCGACGTAAAGCCTCGGAATGGTTGATATAAAGAATACGATTTATTTTATTAACCGCACATAAACTTGATGACAGTATTTGTAATTACTTTTGAAGCGAAATTGTTAATCACGGAGTGTTCGTTATTTTTCCTAGAATAATCTGTAGGTTTTCTGATAATCTCGAATGAGAGGCCTTGATAAGAGTCAATGCCGACTAAATCGCAGATTACAATTATTTTACTTTTGTTATTGTATTTTTGTAGCGATTGAGAAGAAATTAATTGATTTGTATTTCGATATTTTATTATGTGAATAATTTTCATTTTTCTAAAAGAGGAAAGGTGTAATGTGATTAAATGATGGTGTTGGAGCGACCATTCCCGCCTTCGACTCTTCTACGCCGCTTCCTCCCTACCGGCCAATCCCAGCTACCTTCCGATTTCGACCACAAAGAATCGGTTCTATCTGTCATAGCATCAATTTCGATTTTTCCATTACAATCTCCTCTAAAGTATTAAAATCAATCTCAAGTCCTCTCAGTTCAACTTAACGACCCTAATACTCTTCCAACTCCTTGGGAAACCATCTACTCGGAGATGCTACATCTCGCAGCTCAAGTAGCCAACCGCGTGTCACCAGTTTTGACATTTTCATGTCTTTCATATGGCACATAAAAACAAAAATCGTCACGAAATTTGTTGCTAACGAAATTTGCTAACGCAATTTGCTAACGAAATTTGTCCCAAGTCGCCACAATGATGATTATGACCATCAGAAGTGAAGTTGTTAGGTACTTTACAGTTAGGTAGGTACTTTACAGTTTGATATTACCAGATCAGCTGAGTCGAAAATTGAGCTCCCAGATCAGCTGAGCCAAAAATCGAGCTCCCAGATCAGCTGAGTCGAAAATCGAGCTCCCAGATCAGCTGAGTCGAAAATCGAGCTCCCAGATCAGCTGAGTCGAAAATCGAGCTCCCAGATCAGCTGAGTCGGAAATCGAGCTCCCAGATCAGCTGAGTCGAAAATCGAGCTCCCAGATCAGCTGAGTCAAAAATCGAGCTCCCAGATCAGCTGAGTCGAAAATCGAGCTCCCAGATGTCTCGGGAGGGGGGGGGGGGGGGCATGAAAATGTTTCAATGTGTTGCAGACTCGTATGCAAGCGTTTTGTAGATTTTCATACCAAGATAATTACCTACTGGAAATCTCTCGAAAGGAAAGAATCTCTCGATGCTTGAAATAATAATCGAGCCGCTGTAGGTGTCTCACAGCTTGTCGCTTTATAGCATCGTTTATAGTTTTGATCCGAAGCTCATGATGGAGACGTTCGTTTCGAAAGTACCATGGGACAACCGTACCGTGGAATCTTTGGATGATGTCTCGATTTGACTGAGCCGTACAGCCCCAAAGCTGAGCTCCATAAGTCTACTAATTCATAATATTTCCTGAAGTTTCCAGAACACAGACTCATGACTCCCTGCAGGATGTCTTGCAACCTCCGATCCCTGTCGACAATGCTTCCTACGACTCCCAGCAACCAATCAACGAGTATTTTACCGAAAAGTTCCAGGCTGCTCAGGAGAAAGAAAACGAACCACCGCTGAAAAAGAGAAAACCCCGGCGTTCCAGAAAGGCTCACTCCACCAACCTACACCGACGTATGATGATATAAATACATTATAAATAAATATGTCATCATAAATACTTTTTTCTATTATATCATAAGTTAATAATATAAGTTCTTTTGTTATTTAATAACAAAAAAAAGTGCGTTACTTCGGTCGGATCTCAGACCCTGAAAACAAGCAGCAAGATGAGCATGACTGCAAAGTGATGATACAGATTGTGATGTAAATATTTATGTACCATCGAATGTAGCCAAAAAATGTATCCAAATATACATTGTCAATCTTACAGCTGGCTATTGGTTCCGTTTATTAAAACGCAAAACGAGAAACTCTTCATTTTTAACCTACCCTCCGGGCAAGTCTAGACAAAAAGGTTACGAAGTTCAGAACTCATATTTTTGGTCCCGGTCAAGTACGTCAGATTTCTCTGGACGAATTCGCCAATTTTATTCAAAATTCTAATTTCCCCGAAAAAACGCTGCAAATCAAAGGTTTATTATTTTCTGTATAGATCAGCCTTCTGTATAGATCCCTCCCTACCAACCGTAGGTAGGTACCTGCTACCTACTAGGGCATTTTTGACAATTTCATCCCCAACCACCAACTAAATGGAAATGAAGGGTTGAAATTTTCAAAAATGCCCTAGTAGGTAGTAGGTACCTACGGTTGGTAGGGAGGGATCTATACAGAAAATAATAAACCTTTGGGCAATGATTTTCAGCATTTTGGTTAACTTTCAATGTGTCCGCTTATACGGACCTTCCAAAACCCTAACCTGCTCCTCCACCCATCACTAGGGAAAAGTTAAAGGATCTTATGGACATGACGGAGTACTTGACTAACCTTGAACGTTTCACATTTTACGACAATATTGCTAGTGTCTAACTATGTCATCGAAATTTTCCTTTTTCTACCCTATAAATAGTTAACTTGTATTTATGAATTTATCCAACATTTTTTCATAATATTTAGTGTTCTATTTCCTTCAAAAGTTTTGAATTCGGTTCCCCTAATAACATTTTAAAAAATCAAATAAATGAACAATAAAAATGTTATAAATTGCAATCTGGAAGTCAAAACATATTGTTTAGTAATGCACGCATTCCAGGGGACGTCCCATTGGATAAGCATTAGATCAGTTTAACCAGTTGTTAAGTGATAAAACTTTTTCACTCGATGTAATTTATTTATTACTTTAGGCAAGAAATACTGACCCTCCCCCCCCCCCCACCATTATCCACCTTAACATTTCTAGCGGCATGGGAGCCTCGAATCTGAAGAGCATTTTAAAATCCATGATCTACGACACCCAACATGCGAATTCGAGTTACCACCCCCCCCCCCCCCCCGATTGGTGCCAGTCTGGCTCCAAAGCGGAAATACGTCGTAACATTGAACTTTCATCTGTTAGTTTTGGTAGGCAGTCCGTCGAAGTTCACATCCGTATTCAAGGTGAAACACAAAAAAAAAACACGAAATAAGCGGTTTATGGCATCATGGCACCATGGTGGCACCACTATTAGTTCCATGGTGGTACAGAGAATAATTCATGCAAATCCTAAGGTATAATGAGAATTTTTCCTCAAATCAAAGCTTGGGTACAATTAGTAAGCAGTAAAGGAACCGAAATATTGAAAAATCGGATATTTTGTGAATATTATCCCCCACCCATCCCCTCCCCTTGCGAATTTTGGTACTCTAGTAAAATCATGTACAACTCGGAAGTTATTTGAGTCAAACAAAAAAGAAACACGCAAATCGGTTGGAAATTGAGGCCTGGGCAGAGTTTACAAGATTATGCACGCAAACGCACGTTTTTCGAGCATTAACCCCCCCCTTTCCTCCCCTTAAAAGGCAAAATTCGAAATTCCGGCGACGTAGTGCACAACTAGATAGTTTTCCGCGACGAACAAAAAAAGAACCAGGAAAATCGGTTGAGAACTAAGGCCTGGGCAGACGACACAAGATTTTGTCACACACACACACACACACACACACATACACACACACACACACAGACATACACCTATGGTTTTTTTCGCGGATTTGGATTCAGAATGGTCTAAAACGGATTACTGTGTGGTTATTTTTTTTTCTGTTGAGTGTTGTCCAACTTCACCCCAGATCGATCGCATAAGGACGCCCAAGTCTTACTGAGGGACGTCCTAAAAACTACTACACCGTTTCATAATGCTGAGTGGCACCTTCAACTTTTGCCAGAATTTCAATTTACGCGTGATGAGAGAGTTTGGAATAAAAGCAAACTTTCATTGTTTCCCAACGCTCCTGAAAAATAGAGCAATTTTTGACAATGAACGTTCTTCCACAAAGCATTATGAAACGGTGTCGTAAATTTTTTGAATTTCAGAATGCAATTTATAAAAATTTAATTGCTCATTTTACTTTATTTCTTAAAATTTTATGAAAGTTACTGAATTTAAAATTTTTGATGAAAATTTGAACTGTTGGTCCCACAGAGTTGAGTGTGGTGTCGAAAAGTCTTAAAAATCGTCGCTACGTTAAATTAAAGAAAACACAATAGGTACCTGTAAATCGAAGGTTTTCGAGCTAAGGCATTTTGAAAGTGTTTTCCACCACTTTTACCCCTTAGAAGTGACTGACAATAACTGAAAGGCTCGGGGACAATTAATTATTGAAAATAATAAAGATTTTTGGGAGTATGAGTAACAAAGAAAAGTGAAACCGTTTCTAGTAGGTCTAGTTTGACTGGGATGTTAGTTAGTTTTCATGTGATTTAAGATGCGCAGTAAATTCTGCCCTCTCCACGTATGAGCTAAATTGGTTAAATAAACATGACAACTGTCTGTTTCGTGAAATTAACGGTTATCCACGAGCAATCTATTTGGCAACCTGTTGATTTTATTGTACACCGCTATTAATCGAAAATAGTTCAATTTTTCCGAATGTTTGTGGGAATAAATTCAAAATTTTCTCACGTGTGCACCAAATACTGAACCAATCATCATAGGGTCTTGTAATCTGCGGCAAACCCCAAACTGTCATGTACTTTCGAGAAAAATTTTAGTCAAGGTGCATTCTTCTTCGACCCTGACCCAAAATACTTTCTAAATTTCTTCTTCTATAAGGGGATCCACAATCATCAAAATCAATGATTTCATGGAGTAATTCTCAGGACAATGTATACCTGTCTGTTTATTGTACGTATGCAGTTTCACCAGAGACAAAGAACTGACCACATACTATATTTTCCGAATGAATTGAAATTCGAAAATGAGGTTTAAATTCGACTCTGGAGATCAAAATGTTGATAGCTATTTGCACGAATATAAAAAGGAGGGGTACTAAACATTCGGTAGATAGGAGCCCAAGAAATCTGATAAGTTTCGTAAGTGGAGTGAATTTGAGTTTTTCTAAGAAACGTGATTGTTTTTGAAACTCATAGAAGACTCTTACGAGGTGGAAAGAAATTTGATTATAATACCTACCTGAGTCGCCTCCAAATTACCACTTAGGCAGGAAAGATGATGAACGAGCGAAGACCCACTGCGTACTGATGAAACTTACTGAACAAAATTGGAAAACAGTGAAGAAACTGGAAGGGATTGTGCCCCACTCACCTGCGATGTTATCTCAGTAGGTCCGGGGTTGAACTGATACCTACTCACCAACCCTTTAGCCCTTATATAGGCCGAGTTTTCACTTTTAACGGCATTTTCGTCATAAACTAGAACGAAATCCGAGACCGTTTAGGCCCATTTTCTTAACACGCCCTTAATTAGTTCACCCTCGATCTTATTGAAGGGAAACGTTTTTGAACTTTGACGTTTTTGGAATAAAATATTGCAATACAAGCCAAACGGTTACAAAAATTCGTTTGATTTAGGTCGAACGATAAGGCCCTTTCACTCTGAGATATTCGAGATATGGCAGCGCGATAAAACT
Source organism: Apolygus lucorum (assembly GCA_009739505.2). NCBI lineage: Eukaryota > Metazoa > Arthropoda > Insecta > Hemiptera > Miridae > Apolygus > Apolygus lucorum. The sequence continues at coordinate 59,450,040 of CM019182.2, forward strand.
GCAAAGTCTCACGTACCTACCTGATAAATATACTTTCCAGGTTGATGAATAATTTCTTTTCCAGTCAATGATGGAATACATTTTTTGGCAATTTGGGACCCAAAGGTCAATATTAATTAAGAATTAAGTTCAAAAACGCTGCAAATCATTGCTCAAAGGTTTATTATTTTCTGTATAGATCACCCTTCTGTATAGATCACTGGTTCTCCATCAATAGCACCTACCACCATCTGTATTCTCCCTTGACCTTCCCTCTCAAATTTCAGCTTCCTGCGTTCAATAGGATTGAAAATGGCTTCGGAGCTCACTCAGCTGATCAGTGATCTGAAGAGTGAAGAAGATCTTCTCGAATGCTGGATTGATTAAGCGTTTTATTTACATAACCAGGGATGGATAGGGCCAAGTGGCCCTCTCTTACTCCGTCCCTGGCAAAAATTATTTACACCTCCTCGCTAGGTACTTAATCACAATTACATTCTTGTTATTTTAAGATTAAAAGTCTATTAAATATTTTAAAATAAAGTGTGTCTTCTCATTAAGTGATGGTTACATGTACTTTGAATAATGTCTACAATTTCGGATACATTACATTCATCTATATGAATTTATAACTACTATACTGCTTATTAATAGGTACTACTATACTATCTATTCATAAGTTTCCAATAACTACTTTTTAAGGTTAGTCTTGAAAGCACTTACGGACATTGTGGTGTCGAATTTGTCAATGTTCATATTATACATTCTAACTCCTTGAACAAGGAAGGATCTCTCGTAAATCGTTGTTCTATGCATTGGACAAAGGAGCGTTTTTGGTTTATTATTTTCAATAGGTAATGAACCTTTGGAATCGACCAAGAAAAAAAAAATTTTAACACCCCCTCAAAATTTGATGGTTTACGTTTCAAGGTACGTAGAATCCAAAAATCGAATAAAAATTTGGCCGTCCGTCCGCCGTCCGCCGTCCGCCGTACGCCGTCCGCCGTACGCGGCACTTTTTGCCACTTAGCATTGACCGATTTTGATGAAATTTGGTATGTAGGCTCCATTTGGGGTCTAGTTGTGGCCCCGAAGCTTTGGTTGATGTAGGTCACTTTTAAGGGTTCCAAAATCAATTTTGAAATTTTGAAAAACGCCCTAACTCAAAAAAATTTTATATAAAGGTATTGTTTTTCTCCTTCAATTTAAGATTCTATAGAATTTTTAGAATTTTTTGAGACCACGCGGAGCTCTGTAGGACAAACCGTTCGCTCCCTACGAAAATTTAAGGGTTTATATTGAAAAAATATATATATATATAAATCAAAACACGAGTGTGAATCGTAAAAGAGGCCTAATCTCCGTTCAAATTAGATCTGACCAAAATGCGATCAATGGTTGGTGATATTGATTTTTTTTTTTTTTTTTTTAATTTTTTTTCTTTTTTCTTCATATTGGATGGTTGGTGATTTTGTAGACGAGTGATCTATGTAGAAAAATAATAAACCATTGTGTAATAATTTGCAGCGTTTTTTTTTTTTTTGTTTTTTTATATTTTTTTTATTTTTTTATTTATGGCTTTGGCTAAGGAGCGTTTTGCTTGCATGCCTTGTGCTTCTTTCGTGTACATGGTCAACGAATTTCAACTTTTCATAAAAATAAGAAGGAGTTTTGAATTTTAGAATTTTAAAAATCATTGTTGCCATTGCTACTTTTTTCTGTCATTAAATTTCAACATTCCTAACTTCTTGTAGTACGGTGTTACATGCATGTCCAGTGATAGCCTAAAGATGTGCAGAGTTTTTTGAATTCTATTTACCTGTTCTGCATTAAGGTCGCAAAATGCGAGTATACTGTAATCCAAATTTGGCAGCAACAAAGATTGAACCAGCTGCAATCGTACATGTTGTGGAAAATCTATTGCCGTTCGACGCAATTGGCATATTCCCCTAAACATTTTACCACAAACTGACTCCGTTTGTTTATCCCACGAGAGTGTGTCTTGGATCACTACTCCAAGATTTTTAAACTCATGTTCATATTCCAAAAACACTCCCTCTATTCTTCTACTTTTGGGATTTCATGGAGACGCCTGGAAGAGCACTGATCGGCTGAGTGAGCTCCGAAGCCATTTTTCAATCCTATTGAAGCAGGAAGCTGAAATTTGAGAGGGAAGGTCAAGGGAGAATACAGATGGTGGTAGGTGCTATTGATGGAGAACCAGTGATCTATACAGAAGGGTGATCTATACAGAAAATGATAAACCTTTGAGCAATGATTTGCAGCGTTTTTTACCTACCAACTATTGGTAGGTACTACCTACCACACCATACTGCTTCACACCTTCACAATCAAGTTATTAGGAAGAACTAAACGCTTCACACTCGATTCGAAAATAGAAGCTTCTTATGGAAATTTGATTACTGGTTACGCAGAAGGCAAAACTGTATACAAATCGAAGAAATGAACAGCGATCGCATTTTAGTCAGATAAAATTTGAACGGAGATTAGACCTCTTCTGCGATTCACACTCATGATTCTGTTTTATCGAAGGAAAACCTTCAAGTACTCGTAGGGACCGAACGGTTTGGCCTTCAGAGCTCCGGGTGGTCTCAAAAATTTTTAAAAATTCAATACTATTTAAAATTGGTGAAAAAACGATACCTTTATTTCGAGAGTTTTCGAACTAGGGCACTCTTGAAAATTTCAACCCTTAATTTTCACCCCTTAGAAGTGACTGACATCAACCAAAACCTTCGCGGCACAACTAGACCCCAAATGGAGCCCATATACCAAATTTGAACCAAATCGGTCCAGGGTTGCTAAGAAAAGTGCCGCGTACGGCGTACGGACGGAAAATTTTTTATTTGATTTTCTGATTCTACCTTGAAACGTAAAACATCAAATTTTGAGGGGGGTTAATATTTTTCTTTCTTGCTCGATTCCAAAGGCTTATTATTGAAAATAATAAACCAAAACTTCAAAACGACGGTGCAGGTATAGGTTCCTTTTATAGAATAACTTTAAAATTGTAGAATTAGTTTGTGTTTGAATTGTTGATTCGATAGTCTAGACAAGCAGCTACCGCTCAGTTTTCTATTTATTTGATGATTACATTACGATAATATTTATATGGAACCATCCGGAGTCTCAACCATACAACCCCCTGAAATCCCATCGGAACCGAATGGAAACTTTAGAAGTTAGGCTTATCAAAGATATAATAGTGGCGCACGCGCAGCCCCCTTGATACCTTTGATCTGAGCAAAATAAAATTGATTAATTACCCTCTGAAGACCCAAACTCAAAATCTCGGTAAATTTCATCCAATCCGGTTGAATAATGAAGAAAAGCCTGTTACAAGGATTTCAAGTTTAGGTCTAAGCAGTGTCTACCATTGATTTGATCGTAATGGGATTCATATGGAACCATCTACACGCCAACCCTCACAATCCCTCAACATTTCATCAAATTGGTATTAAAATGAAGAAGTTTATGGTTGTTAGTAGGGATTGGTAGACTCGAGATAAACATCAATATGTCAAATTCTATAGCAACCATATCGAAACCAACAACAATCGAAGCAAAACACTCATAGGGAACCATTTACGCGAGTATTGTTGAGGAATTGTTGAATTGGGTCATCATGTCGTTATTGTCATCATTCTCACAATAAGAAATTTGCCATTCTTCTGTTGGTTTATTATTTTCAATAATGAACCTTTGGAATCGACCAAGAAACAAAAAATTTAACTCCCTTGTGGGTACGTAGGTAGAATCCGAAAATGGAATAAAAATGTTTCTGTCAGTTTGCCTTACGCGGCACTTTCTTTAGTTCCCATAGACCGATTTCGATGGTATACGGGCTTCATTTGGGGTCTAGTTGTGGCCCGAAGGTTTTGATTTATGTCAGTCACTTCTAAGGGTTGAAAAATAAGGGCTGACATTTTCAGAACGCCCTAGCTCAAAAACTTCCAATGTAAAGATTTTGGGTTTTTTTTTCATCTATTTAAAATGATATTGAATTTTTAGAATCGAATGAGACCACCCAGAGCTTTGTAGAACCAACCGTTTTCATAACGCCCTAGCTCAAAAACTCCCGATATGAAGACGTATTGTTGTTTCATCTATTTAAAATAGTACGGAATTTTTTTAATCGAATGAGACCACCCAGAGCTTTGTAGGATCAACCATTTGCTCCCCATGAGCACTAACGGGTTGGACTTACGATCAGAAACACGAGTGTGAATCGCAAAAGAGGCCCAATCTCCGTTCAAATTTTATCTGACCAAAATGCGTAAACCCAAAAGCTTTGCCGCACAACTACACCCCAAACAGAGCTCATATACCCAATTTCATCAAAATCGGTCCACGGTAACTAAGAAAAAACAGAAAAATTTAATTTGATTTTCGGACTTTACGTACCTTGAAATGTAAACCTACAAATTCCGAAGGGGGGGGGGTAACTTTTTAGGACGTCCCACAGTAGGTAAGACTTGGGCGTCCTTATGCGATCGATCTGGGGTGAAGTTGGACAACACTCAACAGAAAAAAAAAATAACCACACAGTAATCCGTTTTAGACCATTCTGAATCCAAATCCGCGAAAAAAACCATAGGTTGTATGTCTGTGTGTGTGTGTGTGTATGTGTGTGTGTGTGTGTGTGGTGTAACAAAATCTTGTGTACTCTGCACAGGCCTTAGTTCTCAACCGATTTTCCTGGTTCTTTTTTTGTTCGTCGCGGAAAACTATCTAGTTGTGCACTACGTCGCCGCGGAATTTCGAATTTTGCCTTTTAAGGGGAAAGGGGGGGTTAATGCTCAAAAAAACGTGCGTTTTTGGGCATAATCTTGTGTACTCTGCCCAGGCCTCAGTTCTCAACCAATTTTGTGGTTCATTTTTTCTTCGAGCGGAAAAACTATCTAGTTGTGCACTACGGTGCCGGAATTTCGGATTTTGCTTTTCAAGAGGGGGAAAGGGGGGGTTAATGCTTAAAAAACGTGCGTTTGCGTGCATAATCTTGTAAAATCTGCCCAGGCCTCAATTTCCAACCGATTTGCGTGTTTCTTTTTTTCGTTTGACTCAAATAACTTCCGAGTTGTACATAATTTTACCAGAATACCAAAATTGGCAAGGGGAGGGGGTGAGTGGGGGATAATATTCACAAAATATCCGATTTTTCAATATTTCGGTTCCTTTACTGCTTACTAATTGTACCCAAGTTTTGAAATTGAGGAAAAATTCTCATTATACCTCCGGATTGTCATGAATTATTCTCTGTACCACCATGGAACTAATAGTGGTGCCACCATGGTGCCAGGACATGGTGCCATGATGCCATAAACCGCTTATTTCGTTTTTTTTTTTTTTTTTTTTTTTTTTTTTTGTTGTGTTTTACCTTGAGTACGGATGTGAACTTCGACGGACTGCCTACCAAAACTAACAGATGAAAGTTCAATGTTACGACGTATTTCCGCTTTGGTGCCAGACTGGGATGTGGTGGGGGGAGGGGGGAGGTGAACTCGAATTCGCATGTTGGGTAGGTATCGTAAATCATGGATTTTAAAATGCTCTTCAGATTCGAGGCTCCCATGCCGCTAGAAATGTTAAGGTGGATAATGGTGGGTGGGGGTCAGTATTTCTTGTCTAAAGTAATAAATAAATTACGTCGAGTGAAACAGTTTTATCACTTAACAACTGGTTAAACTGATCTAATGCTTATCCAATGGGACGTCCCCTGGAATGCATGCATTACTAAACAATATGTTTTCTTGGACGATTGAAAATAATGAACTAAAACATAACATGCAATTTCATTCAATTTTTCTACCATTGCTTGACATCAATAGGAAGCAATACTTGAAGCTCAAGGAAACTGATTAGGGATAATCCGCAGATTCAATGACTCGATGTAACGTTTTGATACTCACTTAGTTAGTGTACTCGTAGATAACTAAGTACTTCACATAACATGTGAACTGAGGCGTCTTCAAAACATCTTCTGCAATTCTACGAACACACATGCAACAGAAGATATAAGTAGTGAAACTCCTGACCCGCTTCATCGATAATGTATTTTTTTGAAAACGACAAGTTGATTTGAGATTTGATGAATAGCACAAAGCCAAAGCAAATTCTGGCGCAAGGATGTCCATTCATCAAAAATTTACTTTCGTACCATTACGTAGTGATTGTGTCTACCTCCATTACTACTTGATGTTAGACGTAAAGGTCGAATCAGCTTGTAGCGTCGCGATTCCTTTAAAAGCAGTCTTTAGAGAATACGTTATTGATCAAAGGCTATTTATTTCACTTGAAGTTTACCAAACCCGTCTCCTTGACACGAAGTGGGTATTGTCAGGGTTTGAGAGGGTATACCAGAAAGTACATCGAGTAGGTATCCATCCAATAGTTCTTAGGAGGTCGAAAATCGGTTCAGTGCCTGCAAAAAATCAATATAATTTTCAACTTCTTACAATTTTCACATTATTAGTTCCGTTATGTCGAACGACTCGCTTGATAATGTCACTGATAGTTCCACGCCGCTGCCTGATATTTATAATATCACTGTTGAAGACTCAAATTGGATCATGACTGCTGCCTTTATATATTCACGATGCAGACTGGTAAGTTCTATATTTGGGGAAAATGTAAACTATTATTCAGTAATACTTCAAAGTCTTTATTGTACTAAACACATTAATTTGTGGGTACCAAAAACTTCTTCCAAGTTCGGTATGCTTGTGTCATTTGTTGTTACATGGAAATAATAAGCTATTGTCTTTTTCACGATTCTGATGTAATGATTACATAAATTGATAAAGATGGAATGATT
>CM019182.2:59456953-59581652 GCA_009739505.2 Apolygus lucorum
CCCAAACCATCCATAATATTGACTACTCACTAACTGAGAGAATGATAGAGTTCACCATGAATATAATTTATCAAATTGGCTGATGAAGTACATTTGATCCGACAAGGGCAAGACAACATGAAGCCATGAGTACAAGTCGTACCTACTATTCTTTTTTACAATATACCTACATGTTTTTTTCTCGGGAACAACCAGTAGTGAGTTTAGTACCGACTCTTAATGTTGCAATATTCATTTCTCAATGTGAAAAAGCATAATGTTACAGGTGTTCCGTTTTATGCTTAACTTTCTTATTCAACACGATGGATGACAAGGAAAGGCCATTAGGGGGTGTTCATTCCTCGTTCCGGGTTAGTTTTTCACGAAATCGAAGGCACAAAAACTTAAAAAGTTGTGCCTAAATTTGAAATTTTAGGGGATTTTAGAAATTCATTAGTGCACGGCCCTAGGGAATTGAAAAACTTAAAGATTGCCGCTGGATCATCAAAATCGCTAAATAATTGCCAGAGAAATATGGGGAAAACGTGGAAAACCCCGTTTATTCAGAAGTTTTTCACATTTTTCTTTGTCAATTATTGTTCGATTTTGATGATTCCAGCGGCAATATTTCAGCTTTTCAATTCCCTAGGTCCGAGCACTAATAAATTTATAAAATCCTTTAAAATTTCAAATTTAGGTACAACGTTTTATGTTTTTGCGCCTTCAATTTCGTGAAATACTAAGAAAGAACGGCGACCGACTGTGACCCCATTAAGTACAACAGTAAGGGAATTGGTTACCCACCCCATTAGTTATTACCGTAAGGTAATTTTTAACAACAAGCTAATATCATTAAAAGGTCAAAACTCGGAATTTTGGCTTTAATAAAGCCTAAAAAGTAAAAAATCAAGTTGTTTTGATGAGAAGGTACCTATTTATGTAAAAGTTTCTATTCTTACAAAAATCGGATACTTACCAGCTCTGACCCATCTTCAAAATTAGGTAGGTACTCTTTTCGCATTCCCTTTAAGGTCTCAAAGATAGGTATGGAACTTGGTAGACCGAGAGTATGGAACCACTTTCTCCAGCATTTGGAGGAGAAACCATTGGAATAGATTGTTTGGAATAAATTCAGCTTATACAGTACCTTACTAGTGGGTTGGGTTAACAACGACTTAGGTGATGATCGATAAAACGTGACACTGTTGAAATATTCTCATAGCAAAATACCTCTTCGTTTGAGGTTTTGATTCAAGTAAGGAATGATTAGTAGGTGATACTAAGCATTGTCTCCAAAATTTACAAGTCTTGTAACATTAGCAAAATATTGAAATTCACGACAAACAAGAACCCAGAACTTGGATTTTGGAGACAATCCCTGGGAAAATCAGGATCGAAAATCGGTATAAAAGTAGTCCTGGACTAAGTACTATTCTGGATTATGCACTTATGGAAGCTCATCAAGACACCAGAATTGAAAAGAAGTCTCCATGTCAGTTTAGACTCAGCAAGTGAAATCACCGTATCCTCTACAGACCCATGGGTACCCTATGAGCTCCACCCTAAATTTTTTTGCATTTTTGGGTTCCTTGGGGTCCAAATAAGTGAACTAAGGTACTAACTTGAATACAAATGTATTTAATACAAAAGTACAAAATGTCCATTTAAGTGGACATTGGGTCTATATCCCCCTGAAATCACAGTAAATTCTATAAACTCTCAACAATTTTCGTCGAATTTTCAGTCATATCTGGTTCTGGGCAATCCCCAAACTACCTGATGTTATCCTCTGAGCAGTGGGACGGATATTACAGAACTTTTGTTCAAGCATTTGACGTCTGTGGACGAGATTGTCATTCACTACGTTAAGATTGCTCCGGATTTGAAAGTAGAAATTTCTGGAAATCTTGCCAGTGAAAGACGAAAATTTGGCCCAGTATATCCGAATCCTTGAATAATTTAAGCATGACAATAAAATAGTTGTTCCTTTGAACGCACATAAGTCACTGGGCCTTGTCCTGGACAAGAGACTTTTTCTCGTCAATTTGAACAGTGATAAATGGCTTCTGAGTGATAGTAGAGATGAAAATCAGGTTAACCAACGTTGTCCAGGGTTGACAGAACATTTGGGAAAAGAGGATGACAGGTGTTTACACTGGAACTGAAAAGTAGACAGACATCGAGCATAACCACTGGGTCTAGCAAACATCGAACAAACATATTAACCAAAATGTATTGAAATATCTGTGGTATCGAAATGTATTGTCCAATGTATGAAAAAGTATCAAAATATTCAATACATAAACCCCAACTCCCCTTAGCCTAGTTTAGGGTCTTTGGGTCAAGGGTCTTTTCCCTTGGAGCACACAAAAACGTATTTTTCCGTACTATATCCCCTCAGTTTTGGATTAAGCAATGGACTCAAGATAGCCAAGCCAAAGAATCGTTCTCTCTTCATTGTCAACAAAAATCCTTTATTTCATGTACATCAGGATTCGGGATGCTCGAGTCTGGCTGCGTATCGCAGAAGAACGAGATGAACATCATGATGAAGAACGTAACCGACATCTTCCTGGGAGGCGTCACCTACTGGGCCGTGGGCTACGGCCTCAGCTTCGGCACCGCCTGGACCTGCCCCTACCTGGCTTTGGGGGACTTCGCCATGGACGCCGACGTCCAGGATCCCGCCATGGGCCGCAAGTACACCGCCTTTCTCTTCCAGTTGTCCTTCGCAACCACCGCCACGACCATCGTGTCGGGTGCCATGGCTGAACGGTAAAATACAAACTCAATAGCAGTTGGCACATCTAAAAACGCTGCAAACTATTACACAATGGTTTATTATTTTTAATTTTTCTATATAGATCACTCGTCTGCAAAGCCACTAACCATCCAACATGAAGAAAAATATCGATCGCATTCCGGTCAGCTTTAATTTGAACGGAGATTAGGCCTCTTTTGCGATTCACACTCGTGTTTCTGATTTATCGTACGTCCAAACTTTAAATTCTCGTAGTGAGCGAACGGTTTGTCATACAGAGCTCCGGGTGGTCTCAAAAAATTCTAAAAATTCTATAGTATCTTAAATTGAAGGAAAAACAATACCTTTATACCAAAATTTTTTGAATTAGGGCGTTTTCAAAATTTCAACCCTTACAAGTGACATACATTTCATCAAAATCGGTCAGTGCTAACTGAGGAAAGTACCGCGTACGGTATACGGCGAAAGAACGGCCAATTTTTTTTCTTTCGATTTTTGGATTCTACGTACTTTGAAACGTAAACCAACACATTTAAGGGGGGGGGGGGGTAAATTTGTTTTTCTTGGTCGACTCCAAAGGTTCAAAATTGATTTTGGAACCCTTAGAAGTGACCTGCATCAACCAAAATCTTCGGGGCACAACTAGATCCCAAATGGAACCTACATACCAAATTTCATCAAAATCGGTCAATGCTAAGTGGGGAAAGTGCCGCGTACGGCGTACGGCGGACGGACGGCCAAATTTTTATTCGCTTTTGGTTTATTATTTTCAATAGTGAGCCTTTGGAATCGACCAAGAAAAAATAAATTTTAACACCCCCTCAAATTTTGATGGTTTACGTTTCAAGGTACGTAGAATCCAAAAATTGAATAAAAATTTGGCCGTCCGTCCGCCGTCCGCCGTACGCGGCACTTTTGCCACTTAGCATTGACCGATTTTGATGAAATTTGGTATGTAGGCTCCATTTTGGGTCTAGTTGTGCCCGAAGATTTTGTTTGATGTAGGTCACTTCTAAGGGTTCCAAAATGAATTTTGAAATTTTGAAAACGCCCTAACTCAAAAAATTTTGATATAAAGGTATTGTTTTTCCTTCAATTTAAGATTCTATAGAATTTTTAGAATTTTTTGAGACCACCCAGAGCTCTGTAGGACAAACCGTTCGCTCACTACGAGAATTTAAAGTTTGGACGCACGATAAGTCAGAAACACGAGTGTGAATCGCAAAAGAGGCCTAATCTCCGTTCAAATTAAAGCTGACCGAAATGCGATCGATGTTTTTCTTCATGTTGGATGGTTGGTGGCTTTGCAGACGAGTGATCTATATAGAGAAATAAAAAATAATAAACCATTGTGTAATAATTTGCTGCGTTTTTGGATTCTACGTACCTTGAAACGTAAACCATAAAATTTTGAGAAAATAATAAACCAAAACGTCTGTCACCACGGTATACCGCATAAATATCTTCCTCGTATACATAACATGGTTGCGTAGGTGTTCCGATCGGAACTACAACTAACCCACCAAGTCCACCCCAAACAAACCACTCCAAAAATATTATCTTTTTCCCTCGGCCGCCCCCAGTGAATTTCATAGACTAACATTGAAATACAATTTCTCAGTACCTATCAATTAGAACAATATGCTTCAAACTTGGATGGTTTTGTAGTTTAGTACGATTTCATATTATAAAATTCATTGCATCGTATTGACCTAGACAAAACTGAAAAACGTCTGCCAAGTGGGTGCGGCACATAGCTTCTTTGAGAGAGAGAGAGAGTGTGTATATTTGTGAAAATACAATGCATATCACAATTGTCGAAAATTCAGATAATGGAATAACAAAAAATAAACAATGAATAGAAATGATACATAACAAAACAATGGAACAGTCGTATATAATAAAATGTCACTGTGCATATTGTAATGCGTGCCAGGTGTGAAGGGGCACTTAGGACTCCCCCCTGTGCCGGCCGGGGGCCACCCGACCGGCCTCTGGCCCCACCCACCATGGCGGGTATCCATAACCCGATTGTTTAGATGATCCGATGCTACTGTCAATTTTAAGGCCTTGATTTTCATAGGGGACCGTCTACAACTTAATCCGCATAATTCCTGAAAAGTTTTCCGAAATCGGATGAAAAATGTGGAAGTTATGGCTGTTACAAGGAATTCACGTTTGCGCATGCGCAGCGGCTACTATCCGTCCGGGGGTGAAGATCTTCATTGGGGACCATCTAAAACCAAATCCGCATAATCCCTGAAATTCTTCCAAAATCGGATGAAAAATGTGGAAGATATGGCTACAAGGAATTGGTTACAAGTTATGGTTACGATGAATTCACGTTTGCGCAAGCGCAGTGGATACTATCAGTCCGGGGGTGATAATTTTCATAGGGGACCGTCTGCACGCCGACCCGCACAATCCCTGAAAATTTCATCAAAATCAGACAATAACTTCGTATAGTTATGCCGGTTACAAGGATTTCATGACAGACACACAGACAGACAGACACGGAACCAAAATTGTTCAGAAAGGTCTGAAACGTAAAACGCGAGTGGAAATTTCGATTTTGGAGAACTTTTTTTTTCAACCTTGAAGACTCGGAAGCAAAATAACCAATCTTTGTCCGACTGCCATTCATCGGCTGTCTTCGGAAGGGAAGATCAGAATTTTGACAAAACTGTAAAACAAATAGATCAGATTTTGATGAAATTAGCTACTCAAGCGCAATGGGTGTGGGCAAGTGCGCTCCACAAAACATGCTTTGGAAAAATTTAATTTTTGACATTAGTAACAATAAATGAAAAAACTATAATTATAAAGAAATTACAAATACGGCTCAATTAACTATTGGATGGAGTAGAAATGAGAATTGGTGGATGAAATGAAGCATAAAATGTAGTCACCCTATTCGAGTTTTTAATGCTTAATTAAGTAATGTTTTTAATGCTTAATTTAATGTAATCCTGACCAGAATGAAATTTATATGAATTCTTTTACGGCCCAAACCTAAACGTATAGAAAGAAAATTGTCGAGACCGAAAGTAATGCGAATTTTTGTTTGCACCTGCGAGGAAGCTGCGGGCAATGACATTTTCGTAGAAATTCATCTAAATCCACAATATCCCTTCATTGTACTTCAGGACAATTAGAAGCAGCCTAATTTTCCAATAAGTGAAAGTTTTTGAGTCGGCAAGAGTGAAAAGTAGGAATCGAAAGTGAACTAGTCATCCGAAATAGCGTCGGTATGTCACTCGGTTAGGAAGGTAAGTACGCACGTTACATCGTGGGAAAGTGACAAATCCGTATATTTCCATGTTTCCCATTTCACGAAAGAGCATAATATGCTCTTATAGTGATATTATCACACATTAAGTAAGGCGGAAATCGTTAACTCTTAGTCCTGGAGCCGAGGCCGAAAATCGCTCTTCATTAAGGGTTAAGATTTTATGAAAAATTATGAAAATCTTGTCTTGTAAAATATGAAAATCTTGTCTTGTAAAATATGAAAAAAATTCCAATCCGCTAGGTTGTTCAGACAAGCTTTATTTAGATAACATGAATAATATCGAATTTTTCAATATTTCGGTTCTTTTACAGCTTACTAATTGTGCCCAAGCTTAGAAATTGAGGAAAAACGCTTGCATACGAGTCTGCAACACATTGAAACATTTTCATGCCCCCCCCCCTCCCCTCCCGACACATGAACTACATACCTCCCATAAACTACTAATTCGACTCAGCTGGTCTGGTAATATCAAACTGTAAAGTACCTACCTAACTGTAAAGTACCTACCTGTAAAGTACCTAACAACTTCACTTCTGATGGTCATAATCATCATAGTGGCGACTTGGGACTTTTCGCCTCAGCTGATCTGGGAGCTCGATTTTCGACTCAGCTGATCTGGGAGCTCGATTTTCGACTCAGCTGATCTGGGAGCTCAATTTTCGACTCAGCTGATCTGGGAGCTCGATTTTCGACTCAGCTGATCTGGGAGCTCGATTTTCGACTCAGCTGATCTGGGAGCTCGATTTTCGACTCAGCTGATCTGGGAGCTCGATTTTCGACTCAGCTGATCTGGGAGCTCGATTTTCGACTCAGCTGATCTGGGAGCTCGATTTTCGACTCAGCTGATCTGGGAGCTCGATTTTCGACTCAGCTGATCTGGGAGCTCAATTTTCAACTCAGCTGATCTGGTAATATCAAACTGTAAAGTACCTACCTAACTGTAAAGTAGGTACCTACCTGTAAAGTACCTAACAACTTCACTTCTGATGGTCATAATCATCATTGTGGCGAGTGGCGACTTGGGACAAATTTCGTTAGCAAATTTCGTCGCAACAAATTTCGTGACGATTTTTTTTTTATGTGCCATATGAAAGACATGAAAATGTCAAAAACCAAACTATCACCCTTTCGGTTTATTATTTTCGATAGTGAACCTTTGGAATCGACCAAGAAAACACGCTGCAAATTATTACACAATGGTTTATTATTTTTTATTTTTCTATATAGATCACTCGTCTGCAAAGCCAGTAACCATCCAACATGAAGAAAAATATCGATCGCATTTCGGTCAGCTTTAATTTGAACGGAGATTAGGCCTCTTTTGCGATTCACACTCGTGTTTCTGATTTATTGTACGTCCAAACTTTAAATTCTCGTAGTGAGCGAACGGTTTGTCCTACAGAGCTCCGGGTGGTCTCAAAAAATTCTAAAAATTCTATAGAATCTTAAATTGAAGGAAAAACAATACCTTTATATCAAAATTTTTTGAGTTAGGGCGTTTTCAAAATTTCAAAATTCATTTTGGAACCCTTAGAAGTGACCTACATCAACCAAAAGCTTCGGGGCACAACTAGACCCCAAATGGAGCCTACATACCAAATTTCATCAAAATCGGTCAATGCTAAGTGGCAAAAGTGCCGCGTACGGCGGACGGCGGACGGCGTACGGCGGACGGACGGCCAAATTTTTATTCGATTTTTGGATTCTACGTACCTTGAAACGTAAACCATCAAATTTTGAGGGGGTGTTAAAATTTTTTTTTTCTTGGTCGATTCCAAAGGTTCATTATTGAAAATAATAAACCAAAATCGAATAAAAATTTGGCCGTCCGTCAGCCGTAGGCCTTCGCGGTTCTTTCCTCAGTTACCATGGACCGATTTTGATGAATTTGGAATGTGGGCTCCATTTGGGGTCTAGTTGTGCCCCGAAGATTTTGGTTGATGTAGGTCACTTCTAAAGGGTGAAAATGAAGGGTTGAAATTTTGGTTGAAAAAATGTTGATATAAACCGATTGTTTTTCCATCAATTTAAGATAGCATTGAATTTTTAGAATTTTTAGAGACCTCGCGAAGTCCTGTAGGACAAACTGTTCGCTCCCTACGAGAACTTAAGCGTTGGACTTACGATAAATCAGAAACACGAGTGTGAATCGCAAAAGAGGCCTAATCACCGTTCAAATTTCAGCTGACCGAAATGCGATTGATGTTTTTCTTCATGTTGATAGGTGTTAACAATGGGAAAGCCGTGTTCATTGTGATCTATATAGAAAAATAATAAACCTTTATGATAAAATTTCAGCGTTTTTGAGTAATCTTTACACTATCAATATTACATCATTAATACCAAAATAAGTAGATACTGTAGGTTACTTTCTTGCGTTTGGCCTAATTCAAACTTGAAATCTCATAAAAACAAATTTTGTAAGGGAATACCATCATCGAATTGATAGAATCATACTCTCACGTGGTAACACGGATTAGAACAAATCAGGAACTCAACTTACAGAAATCTTTTTTAAAAACCATGCTTCATTGTTTACATACAACTCATTCTTTAACGTGTAGAAATGTGAATCATCCCAAAAGTGACTAAATTTGAAATCAATATGACAATTTTTCAATTTAACTCTGCCAGGACTTGACAGCTGCTTGGGATTGGCAGACAAGTTTCAAACCCTTCAAGTAGACGTTTAAAATCCTCCTGTGAAAATTTGGAACGTCCCAAACATTGAATTTTTGCACAATAAGCGTATAATTTTTTTAAATTGAGTCTGTCGTGGGTTAACAGCAGTTGAAAACTGGCAGACTGATGAAAACATCCATGATTTGACATAATCTATCATTCACGGAGTCTTCATCCATCCCGGAGATAATGATTTTTTTTCTCGAAATTTTTGAACATTTCACATGGCCGCCATTTTTTTAAGCAACCTTTTTGGAATGGCTGACTTGAATTTTCTCTCTCAGAATGGACGGGATTTTCATAATTATTCGTCTAATCTTATTCCTAAATGAAGCGCGATTTTCGGCCTCAGCTCCAGGACTGTCTTATTAACCTATTTCAAGCCAAGGGTAGAAATAACTGAGTAGTGAGAGGAGGAGGATGGACTGTTTTATTCGATGGCGGCCGAAATAAGGCATAATTTGCTCACCAGTTGAGCCTTCAGTCTTCCAAATCGATGTGACTTATACAATTCAATGTTGTTGGTAAAATTTAAAATCTATTTTATGGACCGGAATCCGTTTCGACTCGCTCAGAACGCCCAATCGCCCAGGATCGAATTTGAGCCACCATAATCATGCTTTCGGCCAAACGGCCTCCTTTTCAAAAAAAATTTCCAAAATCGCATCGAGCTCCTGAACGTCGAAGAATTTTTTTGACGAGTTTAGGATCAGCATGAACGAGAAAAAATTCTTGTACGAAGATTTTCCACTATTTTCAATATTTAAAAAATTAGTCGATGCGAAAACGCATCAGTGACCGGATTTGGGTTAACTGTAAAAATTGCAACCAGTAAACATAATTCGCAGGTGCAACTTCAAGGCGTATTGTCTGTTTTCGCTGCTGAACACGATCGTCTACTGCGTGCCTGCTGGTTGGGTCTGGGGTGGCCACGGTTTCCTCAAGAAGATGGGAGCGGTGGACATCGCCGGAAGCGGCCCAGTTCATCTCGTCGGTGGCATATCAGGTCTGTTAAACGAAGGGTTGATCAGTTCAAAAACCAGCATGTACTTGGCTCTGTAACATTTCGTTCCAGAATAGGTAATTTCGCTCCTAAATTCTATATTAAAATTTTTGAGTTAAATTTCATCATCTGATTTATTGGCCCTAAATTAGTGTTCATGCACTTATGTACGTTTTGTGGTTTCAAGAAAATACAAAAAGTTGATTATAGCTTAATAAAAGCAAACATTTTAGAAACATAAAATACCACTTTTCTATTGTATATTTACGAAACCCTCATCCCTCATCGGCTGCACCAGGTGAACGCATTGCCTCAACGATCCTTAACCAGATAAAATTCACGTTTTTTTCCTCGGATGAATTCAAGTCAGATGATCAAATCATATCAGATTACAATCGTGAAATAATGAATACTTGAATATAATCATTATATATAATGAATGATGAATGATTTGACCACTGGTTGAATTTTTATGAGGACTGGTCTTTCCTTCAACGAATATCTTTCTCCGTGGTGGTGACTAAGAGCGGAATTCACAGTCATTGCTCAAGGAAGCGTCGAGGAACTCCTCACCCGGGGAACTCCTCAGAGAGATAAGGAACTCCTCGAATTTTGGTATTCTATTGGTATTCTATACTAAAACTATTGGTTGGAAAAACGAGCTATCTGCAAACTTAAATTGCTTGCTGCGCTTCGAGTAAATTATTTAAAAAAATAAAATCATAATTAAGTATAGTTTCTATCCGTCCTTAGTCATAATTAATTGTCCTTAGTCATAATTACTTGGATTTTTAAAATTTTGAAGCAGGAATTTCTGAAACTTTTTTCGATTCCCAAAAAATTGTGAAAAATGCATATAGCTCGTTTTTTGAGCAAGGCCTTCAATTATGATTATTGAAGCATTATATACAGATTCTGACTACAGAAAATTGAAAAAAACGCTGCAAATCATTGCTCAAAGGTTTATTATTTTCTGTATAGATCACCCTTCTGTGTAGATCACTGGTTCTCCATCAATAGCACCTACCACCATCTGTATTCTCCCTTGACCTTCCCTCTCAAATTTCAGCTTCCTGTGTTCAATAGGATTGAAAATGACTTCGGAGCTCACTCAGCTGATCAGTGATCTGAAGAGTGAAGAAGATCTCCTCGAATGCTGGAGACGCCTGGAAGAGCACTTCCATTCAATAGGATTGAAAATGGCTTCGGAGCTCACTCAGCTGATCAGTGATCTGAGGAGTGAAGAAGATCTCCTCGAATGCTGGAGACGCCTGGAAGAGCACTTCCATTCAATATCATTGAAAATGGCTTTGGAGCTCACTCAGCTGATCAGTGATCTGAGGAGTGAAGAAGATTTCCTCGAATGCTGGAGACGCCTGGAAGAGCACTTCCATTCAATAGGATTGAAAATGGCTTCGGAGCTCACCCAGCTGATCAGTGATCTGAAGAGTGAAGAAGCCTTTGAGCAATGATTTGCAGCGTTTTACCCACCAACATTTTTTTTACCTACCAACTTTTTGGTTTATTATTTTCAATAATAAGCCTTTGGAATCGAACAAGAAAAAAAAATTTTAACCCCCCCCCCCTCAAAATTTGATGTTTTACATTTCAAGGTACGTACAAATCGAAGAAATGAACAGCGATCGCATTTTAGTCCGATAAAATTTGAATGGAGATTAGACCTCTTTTGCGATTCTCACTCATGATTCTGTTTTATCGAAGGAAAACCTTCAAGGACTCGTTGGGACCGTTTGTCCTACAGAGCTCCGGGTGGTCTCAAAAATTTTTAAAAATTCAATACTATTTAAAATTGGTGAAAAAACGATACTTTTATTTTGAGAGTTTTCGAGCTAGGGCACTCTTGAAAATTTCAACCCTTAATTTTCACCCCTTAGAAGTGACCTACATCAACCAAAAGCTTCGCGGCACAACTAGACCCCAAATGGAACCCATATACCAAATTTGAACCAAATCGGTCCTGTGTTGCTAAGAAAAGTGCCGCGTACGGCGGACGGACGGAAATTTTTTTATTCGATTTTCGTATTCTACGTACCTTGAAACGTAAAACAAATTTTGAGAGGGGGTTAAAATTTTTTTTTCTTGCTCGTTTCCAAAGGCTTATTATTGAAAATAATAAACCAAAATGGGTAACCCAACCCGATCGTTAACAAAAAACCTCTGCCAAGTGGGTGTGGCACATAGCTTCCTCGTATCCATAACCCGATTATATAGATGATCCGATGCATAGTAGTTATTCTCAAAACACCAATCTTTCAGTACCTTTCACTACCCTCATAGGGGACCATCCACAAGCTAATCTGGTCAATCCTAGAAAATTTCATCAAATTCGGATGAAAAATGTAAATGTTATGGCTGGATTTTACGTATGCGCATGCGCAGAGGCTTCTGTAAATTTTAAGGCCTTGAATTTCATTGGGGACCATCTACAACCTAATCCGCGTAATCCCTAAAAATGTCATAAAAATATGGTAGAAAATGTGGAAGTTATGGCTGTTACAAGGAATTCACGTTTGAACATGCGCAGTCACTTCTATCAGTACGAGGATGATGATTTTCATAGGGGACCGTCTACACACCAACTCGCACAATCCCTGAAAATTTCATAGAAATCGGACTATAACTTCGTATAGTTATGCGCATTACACGGAATTCATGACAGACAGACACACAGACAGACACGGAACCAAAATTGTTCAGAAAGGCCTAAAACGCAAAACGCGAGTGAAAATTTTGATTTTGAAGAACTTTTTCTTTCGTCCTTGAAAAGTTAAAACAAGGCTTCCGATACCTTGGTAGATTCGGACGCAAAAAGTGTTGAGGAACTCCTTGAGGGATCTTTTCATGTACTATCTTTTCTGCTCCTTTTGAGCCGATTTCAAGGATTTCCTCAACGTCGAGTTAGGATTACGTTGATGGGTGAATGGAGTGACCATGTTTTTGATGTAGTTTTTGGAGTCTAATATTCAATTTATTATTGTCGTTTGGTACATGTTTCGGCAAATACAGCGTTGCCTTCATCAGCCTAAAAAATTTTTTTACATAATTAGATTAAATAAGTTATAAACTACAACTAGGTATTTAAATTTAAAAGAACTAAAAATATATAATACATGTAATGTAAATATATACGCAATGTACATTTTTATTCTACTACATAGCAGCTTTGTCATTTTTTCGTTACTGATAACTACTCTTTGCTCAACTGACCTTAATAAAACGGTTTGGGGATCATCCCTTGTGCTGTTGCTTTTCTCTCTTCATTGTCCGTTATGGAGCATACCATATTAAATTTGTCTGATCCATAACCCTACAACAATTTCATATTTCATATTCATCAAAAAATAGTCGATGCTAATAATCATTTAATTGTATTTATCATCATGAAATTAATGCCTATTACCTACCAATGAAGAATGATTTTCCCCATTCTCTCCCTCTCTCTTCATTCCTTCACAGGCACGAACCTTCGAAGAAATGTATCTGAGGTACGAGTATATCTATTAACAGCTGAAATTATAGTTTAAAATTATAGATGCATTTATGTGAGGAACGTACTTAATGGTTTTGCTTACAATTGAGTTGATTGAAATTGTTACTTACTTGATAAATTTTTTTTTTTTTTTGGGGTTTTCCAACTTAATTTTTCAAATTTTTTCAAATTTTGCACTGTGATTAACAGGGGCGTTGAGCAAATGAACAATTACATGAGAACTAACTGTTATCATTCTAATCAAACCCATCTTATTCGACTGGATAATTGGCGTGGCTCGCTCCATAACAGACATTGGCTTTGTTGTTCATGAACATAATTTTCTTAATGATATTCAATCACTATTTGAAGGGTCCAGGGAAAAAACCGACTAAGTCACTTTTTTTCACTAATCGAGTTTTTTATATCGTTGAACTCAGAAAATGATGCTCTTCATTTTAGTAACTAGAAAAAGAGGAAAAACCGACGTAGTCGGAAGTTATAAGGCTTGGAGTTTTTGGTGTACAGGGAAAGAACCGACGATGTCTTCGCGTCCAGGGAAAGAACCGACGATGTCACTGTTCCTTGGTACATTTCTTATCAGTTCCGTATTGTTTCCTTCAACGAGTGTGTTCTACAGTTTTTTCCCAGTTCCTCGAAATAATTCTGTGTTTATTTTTATAAATAACTATTAAAATGTCTACGAGTGGTCCCGACAGTGTTGAAGAACAGTGTAGTAGAGTGGAGGCGAAGAAAAGAAAACGTACGGGCCGGGTACATGATGTTGCTAAAAAGTTGAGGATTGCTAAAAAGTGTTTGTTCAAAACCAGGAAATAAAGGAAATTTATGTTTCCCATGACCATCCACGACTGGTAAATCATCGTTCATCGTTCAACGGCACTTTCTCATCCAAGACCCAATGAGCTTAACATTATGAAGCAAGGAGAATTTGAATTGCCCCTTCCCGCCTACAAAGGTAAGCATCGTTTGATTATACAATTAAGATTAATACAGAGATAATACAGCACGCCATAGTACAGATTAACATTCGTGGTTTTATTTTTCAGGTTTGCTATCAGTCTCATCACCCAAGTACCGCGACATAATGAGCCTCCTGAAATTTTGTGGCCCAGCTCCGGCAAATTTTTCTCAAAACTTCGGCACGAGTGATGTCTGTAAGTAAGGTCGAGCTCTTACTTCCAAAAAATTATGTATTTTTTTTGTAAATCCTTAAAAAATGAATTCGATACTTAATGAGTGGGTATGGTTTTCTTTTGCTTCAGATGGTGAAAACAGTTCAAAAGGCTACCAGGAAAAAAAAACACCTCTACCTACGTTCGTCAGAATTAAAAATTTCATTTTTGCTTGTTTCTTTCTTGTTTTACCATTGTAATATAATTAAACGACGTTCGAACAGAAAAAAACATGTTTTTTCTCCATTGGACGAGAATTGACATCGTCGGTTCTTTCCCTGTTTTTGGGGGGGTTTGCTCAGTTTTTGAATTTTTTAACAAGTAAGTAGTATAATAATAGCGTCAACATTTTGTGGAACACTTCAATAGATGTTTTAGTGCATAATAAGACTTTTTTCAATTTTTTATTTGCATCTAGTCAAGCACAATCGCGTTTCAAACTTTCAAAATGAGTTTTCTCGTTTTTAAGAAAAAGTGACTTAGTCGGTTTTTTCCCTGGACCCTTCATTTGAAAATAGAGGGTAGAAGCTCTCACTGAGCGAGTACAAATCTGCCTTTATGTTGAGAGAACTGCTGCCAGCTTTAACAATCTTTATATTCTCTTTGATTTTCCTCTTTCTAGTGTTTGCCTCCTTTCCCAATATCTTGATGTTAGTGAAATCTGGAGTATGTTGCATCTCAACCATATGTCTTGATACTCCAGTGGTTGTTCTTTTATGTTCAATATCTTTGGCATGTGCCTTCATTCTTTTATGGAGATTGACACCTGATTCACCTATGTACACTTTGTTAACACACTCAGTACAGCTAAGTTGGTATATATTGTATCTGGTATTCATAGTTCCTACATTATCTTTGGTTTTACTTAGTAAGTTCTTAATTTTATTGTTATATTTCCATGTTACTCGATATTTTGGCTCATACGCCCGATAAATAGTTTCCAGGGGTTTCTGTATGCTAGGATGGTAGTTATAAGATACATACTTATATTGTTTTTTTGGCTTGTTATTATCTATTTCCCTGTGTGGTTGTTGTAAATCCAGATGTAGGTTACAATTGTAGTTTTTATTTGTATTATTCTTTGTATTAAAATAATCAGTTATTTTTGTTTTAAGCATAATAGTTTCATTTTGTTTGTACTTGAATACTTGATTTTGTTGTTCATTAAACTTTACTTTTTTCTGGCTTTTAAAGTAGTTTTCATCAAATTTAAAGAGATCTGGATCGTTAATTTCATGATGATAAATACAATTAAATGATTATTAGCATCGACTATTTTTTGATGAATATGAAATATGAAATTGTTGTAGGGTTATGGATCAGACAAATTTAATATGGTATGCTCCATAACGGACAATGAAGAGAGAAAAGCAACAGCACAAGGGATGATCCCCAAACCGTTTTATTAAGGTCAGTTGAGCAAAGAGTAGTTATCAGTAACGAAAAATTGACAAAGCTGCTATGCAGTAGAATAAAAATGTACATTGCGTATATATTTACATTACATGTATTATATATTTTTAGTTCTTTTAAATTTAAATACCTAGTTGTAGTTTATAACTTATTTAATCTAATTATATAAAAAAAATTTTTAGGCTGATGAAGGCAACGCTGTATTTGCCGAAACATGTACCAAACGACAATAATAAATTGAATATTAGACTCCAAAAACGAGTTAGGATTGTCAATACGACACCGAGGAAATGGTCATACGACTCGAGGAACTCCTCAAGGATTTCCTAGACATGACGACTGTGAATAGCGCAGAGCATGCGACGGTTCCTCATCGCCTCCTTGAGGATTTCCTCGGAGTTGAGGAATGACTGTGAATTCCGCCCTAAATCCGTGTAGTTTTTTTCTAGAAAAAACACGACGATCAGTTGAAACTTGATTTTTTAGTGCAGTGTCCACCAACTTTATTGAATTTCCGGATAATTACGCTTTTTACCTTCACACTTTTTATCAATGTTGGTTTTTGTAGAAGTTTGGTGATATTTCGAAACGATTTGTCCAAAGGATTTTTGCTTGCGAGTCTACGAAGGTATCGGAAGCTTTGTTTCCACTTTTCAAGGTGGAAAAAAAATGCTCTTCAAAATCAAATTTTCCACTCGCGTTTTACGTTTTAGTTCCGTGTCTGTCTGTCTGTCATGAAATCCTTGCCACAGCCATAACTTCTACATTTCTCAACCGATTTCAATGAAATTTTCAGGGATTGTGCGGGTTGGCGTTTAGATGGTCCCCTATGAAAATCATGCTATAACTTCCAAATTTTTCCAACAATATTTTTTCTGGGCTCGGTATTTCGAGCACTGAATGGGAGAAGGACACTCGGCTCCCGTCCAATCATAGGACACCCCATTCACACCACCATTTTGGTTTATTAGTTTCAATAATCGAACAAGGAAAAAAGTTAAGCCCTCAAAATTTGATGTTTTACGTTTCAAGGTTCCAAAATCCAACCATTTGATCCAAAATCAAATGAAACATTTTCCGTTTTTCTTCGCCCATTTCCCGTGGACCGATTTTGATGAAATTAGAGGTACCGACTTCATTTGAGGTCTTATAATTTGCAGCGTTTTGCTAAGATGTCATTAGCTGGGCATACACGAGCGGGATTTCCGACGGTTTGACGGTTTATTTAGGAAACCTGCAGGTTTGGAATCTACGTTAGTGGATGAGAAAACTCGCAGTCCAAAACTGACGGTTCAAGTTTAACAGTTTTTTCGAAAAACCTGCAGTTCAAATTTGTAAGTCAGTGGAGGGAAAAAACCGCAGTCCGAAACTGACGGTTCACTGCTGGCCTCGTCCATCCTCAAACCTGGCATACACGAACATTCCAATCCAGCGGTTGGGTACCTGGTAAGGACTGAGTTTTTGTCACTCATGGTACCGATAAGTTGATACTCAGTTCCACAGTCCTGGTACAGCTGTACCGACCCACCTCTAGTCAGTGGAGTGTGGCTATTAGTTCTTGTAGTCTTCACGTTCTTCAGCTTGAAGTTCCTTCACGAGACCCATATGGCTATGGGCATTCCTTCGGGAAATCCATTCTTCTCCCACTTTTTGCGATCCTTTTTACGAGATACTAATACGCTCAAGGCGTACATGCCACCTGCAGCAGCTACGATTTTTTTAGTCCTTTCTTCCATCTCCGACGAGGGTATAGTAGGTGCACTGAGAAGAAACCTCTACTTCTGGCCTCTGGACTGTCCAACACGCTGGACACTCCAAAACCGACGGTTTTCCGCCGAAAAAAACTGTGACTTCTCCACTAACGAACGGTTATGGACGGAAGGACGAGTTCCCCAACTTTTGAAACTCTACGTCAGTGGAGTACAACGGTTCAGAAACCGAGGGTCTGGACTGTCAGTAAAGACCGCAGTTTTAAAGCGGCGGATCAAGACTGCCATCGACCACTAACGGACAGGTCGGATTTTTGATGAAATCGGCGCGCCTGGACTGTCAGAAAAAACGATGGTTTTGGAACGACGTTCCAAAACCGCTGGATTGGAATGTTCGTGTATGCCAGGCTATTGAGGTCATTCAGTTAGCATTGAAACTCGAAATCAGCCGGAATTGCCCATTAAACACTATTCAGTAAATTTGTCCAAGTTGACTTGATGTCTACTAATTATTATTAATTTTAACGTTTCACCTGTTAATGTAATTATAAATTGTTACAGCGTTTGCGTCAGCAATGATGCTAGGACCCCGTCTCGGTCGTTACGATTTGGGCAACGTCACTATGCCTCTCGGCACCCCCGTCAACTGCGCTATGGGCCTCTTCGTACTCTGGTGGGGATGGTTGGCGTTCAATAGTGGAAGGTAAAGTACTTTTATTTATTTAAAAACCCATTAAGAAGAAATTTGTTCAAGCACCATAGAGAGTCGAAAACTATCAAGAAAAATATGCATGATTGTAAAACAAAATAGAGAGAGTACGTTGGATCAGTTTCTGAATTTTCCTTCTTAAATTCACATTTATTTATGAAAGTTATGAAAGATGTGGAAACTCATTTTGTGAAAAATCGAACAATTACGTGATGAGAGAGTACTCTGTCAAGTGGGTGTAGCACATAGCTTGATCGTCATCCATAAAGTGATTGGGTAGGAAATGAGATAGGAGATAGTCAGAACTGCAATGTACCCTACCAAATGTGGGGAATATCGAACAGTTAAGTGATGAGAGGATAGACTACCAAGTGTGTGTGGCACATAGCGTCTTCAACCTGATTCCGATTATAGGTGTGATTGTGAGTTTATGGATGTGAAAGAAAACTTCTTTGCAGTATGGAAACTGATACAAACTACAAGGCCTGAGACAAGTTACAGTATCCGATCCACAATACAGAATCTGATCCACTGTAGCTAAACAGGACCACAGTTCGTACAAAAGTCCAGTTTGCGATTATAAGAGAAGCCTTACTGCTCCAGGAGGCAAATCAGGTGCTTAGGCCTCGAGGATGAAGCCAAGAGATGGAGCTGGTAGGTATGTTCTGTCAAAATAAACATGACTATTAACCCTGCGCGATATGGTTGGTAGGTACTATTAATGGAAGAGCCTTGTTCTTCGCAGACGGATGATTTTTACAGAAACATAACGAATCGTTGTATAATAATTTGCAGAGTTTTTTGTTGCTCCAGTAAAGTTCGGCAGATTGATGTTTGATAGATGATTGTCTTTCAAGCGACGGTATTTAATATGGGCATGTGTAAGCGGGAAGAATGAGTGAGTAGGTACACGAAGAATGACGTACAATAAGGAAGGAAATGTACGTAGAAGATACACAAGCGTACAAGCGTGCACGGCGTCGACTCCAATGTGTACCTAACTGTATACCAACCTATCTGAATACGATATAATCACTATTTCCTCCTTTGCCATTATAAGTTTTGAGATCGGTCCGTTTTTTGTTAAACAGGTTTTTTTAAATACAAAGATTTGTGTTACAGCCGGTTGTATGCAAGAAATACGTGATATTTTTATAGGTATAAGCATTATATCTACTTATAATAGTTTTTACAAAAATTGCAATATCCTTCAAATCGAAAATGTCCAAAGAATTGATTCCTGAATTCACCCAGAGCTGCTTTCGTGCTTTCCACTATTGCCTGTTGGTAAGGTTATTTTTCATATTAGGGGAAAGTGTCCTATTATGAGATACATTCCTAATATGAGACCCCCATAATTGCCTCTGTATCGTACTACTCTCAAGCGGATGTGTCATGAACTTACTACTAGAGATGTCCTTGAGTGAAGGGAGAGTGTAGCACTAAACCACATCAACCTATGGCTGGTCAAGACCGCAATATGGCTGCCATCTGCTGATCAAAAGTTTTTTGCTCGTTTTTCACTTGGACCTACAAGCCATTAGGTAAAAGCTTTTTTTTCAATTCAAAGAATGGAAAATGTTTGTTATGAAATGTCGTTAATAGTCGTTATTCAAGTTTTCCTTAATTTCCACTTTTTATGATTTTGCCATCGATCTTATCGTTCATGAGCAAACTGCCTATATAGAGGTACTAGAAGGAACCTAATATGAGGTATCTCATATTAGGAATGCTTGAGGATAAAGGGAGAAAAGCTAAAAAGAAAATGAAGAAAACCATAGAAAAAACAAAACGCCGGTTAGATCAGTCAAAACAAAAAAGAGAAAAACATTATTTGAATCGTCTGATGAAGACACATGCGGCGATGAAGAGACTCCACTTATGGACAGTTACGACGACGAAGATGATGTGGAATGCATGTTTTGCAGCTCAATATTTTCTCAAAACATTCATGGGGAGATATGAGCGAAATGTCGTCAGTGCCATCGCTGGTCTCACGAAGATTGCAATTTGCAATTTTTTTGTGCAATTTTGGTTTATTATTTTCAATAATGAACCTTTGGAATCGACCAAGAAAAAAAAATTTTTAACACCCCCTCAAAATTTGATGGTTTACGTTTCAAGGTACGTAGAATCCAAAAATCGAATAAAAATTTGGCCGTCCGTCCGCCGTACGCCGTCCGCCGTACGCGGCACTTTTGCCACTTAGCATTGACCGATTTTGATGAAATTTGGTATGTAGGCTCCATTTGGGGTCTAGTTGTGCCCCGAAGCTTTTGGTTGATGTAGGTCACTTCTAAGGGTTCCAAAATCAATTTTGAAATTTTGAAAACGCCCTAACTCAATAAATTTTGATATAAAGGTATTGTTTTTCCTTCAATTTAAGATTCTATAGAATTTTTAGAATTTTTTGAGACCACGCGGAGTTCTGTAGGACAAACCGTTCGCTCCCTACGAAAATTTAAGGGTTTATATTGAAATATATATATAAATAAATCAAAACACGAGTGTGAATCGCAAAAGAGGCTCAATCTCCGTTCAAATTAGAGCTTACCAAAATGCGATCAATAGTTGGTGATTTTTTTTTTTTTTTTTTGATTTTTTGATTTTTTTTTTTTTTTCTTTTTTCTTCATATTGGATGGTTGGTGATTTTGTAGACGAGTGATCTATATAGAAAAATAATAAACCATTGTGTAATAATTTGCAGCGTTTTTGTTTCAACATTTAGTCATGAACGTTCAGTCACTTCTTTTTTCCTTGTTCTTTCTGGTCAATTTTTGAGAACAAAAGACACTTTTTGTGAAGAATATCGATTTCAGAGATGAGGAATCTTTTTTGAGAAGAAAACTTTAATTTTGACGATAAGATTACTTTTTCTGTGATTTTGATGAAGCTCATTGGCACTGACCGATGTATACCTAAGACTGAAGAGTATTTTTGTGTTACCTATATTTTAATAACATTTTTTTGTGTGGTTCAAATGTCCTTTTTTTCGTGTTTTACTGAAGGTGACTTAATATGAGACAGCATCATTCTGGGAACGCTTGCTATCTCATATTGGGCACTGTGATGGCCTAACGGGTAAACATGGGATTTTCGGTAGCTTGATATATTTGAGCTTTTTTATGAGAGTTGACGGGAATTTGATTTATAATTTTGAAAAGAGGATGTTAATGAACCCTGATACTGAAATTTGAATTTTTTAATTGCATTTTAGTGGTCGTTAGCGCCTGCTAAAAAAAAGTACCTCATAATAGGACACTTTTCCCTATATCTTGACAACATCCAACCGAAATTTTGAGTGTGTTTTAATGGGCAAGATTCATAACTGGTGGTTTGAGCGGTATATTAATGCCTCTAAGTATTATAACACTAGGTACCTATTTGTGATTGAAATTCATTAAAGGGTTCAATGCTGGATTCCGCAATATATCTTGGGAAATATAACTTTATGAAATCGAATTTCGTTACTAATCTTCATTTTGATTGGAGTGACGTGGAATCCTTCCTTGTGATTCTTTCAGCACGTATGGAGTCTCTGGCGCCAAGTGGGCTTACGCCGCCAAAGCCGCTGTCATGACGATGGTGTCGTCCTTTGGAGGCGGCTTCGTCGGTCTCTTCTACACGATGTACATGAACAGCGGGAAAGCCAACATCCTCGACATCATCAACTCCGTCCTCGGCTCTCTAGTCGCTGTCACAGGTCAGCCAACATGTCGAAGTAACCATTGGTTGTTGGTGTGGAAAGTACAGTTGTGATTTTAAGTGATAAATTGTTGGAAAAAACTTGTGATATTTCCATTGAAGCGGGGGGCTTATTCCACTCCACCAGGAGTTTTATTAAGTATGGATGGATCATGACAATTTTCCCCCACTGATGAAGGATTTTACAATAATAACAAAGAAAAGTATTTAACCCTCGGGCACCTGCGGGTCTTGGACGAAGCAATCAACCTACGGGCGGTACTCCATGCCGCCCTCACGGAATTTACCCTTAAACTGATAATAACCTATTCTATTCAGAGTTTTGAGGCCAAATAAAATATACCACGCTATTCATCATTTAAAAATCTATGGAATTATAACTTTGCCTCATTATGGTTTATTATTTCTAATAATAAGCCTATGTGATCGTATCGCAAAAAATTTTTATAACCCCCCCTCAAACTTTGTCACTTTACGTTTCAAGGTGCGTAGAATCCAAATTTGCAATGTCCGTCCGCCGTCCGCCGTCCGCCGTCCGCCGTCCCCCGTCCGCCGTCCGCCGTCCGCCGTCCGCCGTCCGCCGTCCGCCGTCCGTGGCACTTTTCTTAGCAACACTGGACCGATTTGGTTCAAATTTGGTATATGGGCTCCATTTGGGGTCTAGTTGTGCCGCGAAACTTTTGGTTGATGTAGGTCACTTCTAAGGGGTGAAAATTAAGGGTTGAAATTTTCAAGAGTGCCCTAGCTCGAAAACTCTCGAAATAAAGGTATCGTTTTTTCACCAATTTTAAATAGTATTGAATTTTTTTAAATTTTTGAGACCACCCGGAGCTCTGTACGACAAACCGTTCGGTCCCTACGAGTACTTGAAGGTTTTTCTTCGATAAAACAGAATCATGAGTGTGAATCGCAAAAGAGGTCTAATCTCCATTCAAATTTTATCGGACTAAAATGCGATCGCTGTTCATTTCTTCGATTTGTATACAGTTTTGCCTTCTGCGTAACCAGTAATCAAATTTCAATATGAAGCTTTCTATTTTTCCAATCAAGTGTGAAGCGTTTAGTTCTTTCTAATAAACTAGATTGTGAAGGTGTGAAGCCAGTATGGTGTGGTAGGTAGTACCTAGCTGGTAGGTAAAAACAAGTTGGTAGGTAAAAAAAATGTTGGTGGGTAAAAAACGCTGCAAATTATTGCTCAAAAGCTTCTTCATTCTTCAGATCACTGATCAGCTGAGTGAGCTCCGAAGCCATTTTCAATCCTATTGAATGAAAGTGCTCTTCCAGGCGTCTCCAGCATTCGAGGAGATCATCTTCACTCCTCAGATCACTGATCAGCTGAGTGAGCTCCAAAGCCATTTTCAATCCTATTGAATGGAAGTGCTCTTCCAGGCGTCTCCAGCATTCGAGGAGATCTTCTTCACTCCTCAGATCACTGATCAGCTGAGTGAGCTCCGAAGCCATTTTCAATCCTATTGAATGGAAGTGCTCTTCCAGGCGTCTTCAGCATTCGAGGAGATCTTCTTCACTCTTCAGATCACTGATCAGCTGAGTGAGCTCCGAAGTCATTTTCAATCCTATTGAACGCAGGAAGCTGAAATTTGAGAGGGAAGGTCAAGGGAGAATACAGATGGTGGTAGGTGCTATTGATGGAGAACCAGTGATCTATACAGAAGGGTGATCTATACAGAAAATAATAAACCTTTGAGCAATGATTTGCAGCGTTTTTTCTTGAGTGATAGACTTCACTACGAGCTGAAGATAGAATCTGTCAATGAGGTCATTCGCAGCCAAGCCATGAATCACCTTTTGAGGCTCCAAGATCATGTAAATGAGGATGTCATCTAGCTACTCAACACAGATGATCTACTTAGAAGACTTAAGAGAACCAAGCCACACGATCTAATCCACTTAGTGTGACCATCATGAAGTGCAAATTTCAGGAAAATGAGAACTAAGTGAAACTTTATAAAAATGAAATATGATGACACGATTTGTTTGAATTTCGCAGCCGGTTGCTTCCTGTACAGCGCTTGGAACGCTCTGCTGATCGGCAGTATCGGTGGAATGATCACTTGCTTAACGACGCCGATGTTTGACAGGATGAAAGTCGACGACCCAGTGGGAGCTACTGCAGTTCATGGTAAAAAAAAGAAAAAATCAATGTATATTATATAATATGTGATAGGTTTTGTTGACATAAGCTTTTTTGTTTCCTAGGCCCTAATTGAGCACTAAGCCATCAATGATTACAGGTTGATTATCCTAAATCACATGCTGAAGATGTTTTGCAAATCATTCACAATCAAATGTGAATTTCGGCCTAGTTTTTGCCTTCAGCGATTCAATGCAGGTATGTCGTGACCAGGTGTATTTGCCTAGTCCGTTCACTGTAACTGTGAAACAGTATTGAGGCTCATTGAAGTGAAAGAATTGTGTTGAACGAGTTGAAAATATCAACAGGTACTAATGAAAAATTGTGATATTGTGACACCTGAGCACACCACTAACACTGGGGTCAGGTAGGGATGTCTGTTCAGAACGTTTCTTTTCAATTTTTCCCCGAACGCATATCCATGGAGGCAATCCATGTTGTCGGAGTTGAGATCTGAGTAAATAGGGACCATCTCACAATCAATAATGCAAAGGCTAAATGAAATATTATTTGCCATATGGTGATGCATTAAAGACACTCAATGACCACCAAATTGATCGAATATGAAGATCCAGGTAATACCTAATTGTGGTGTCTCCACAATGAACCCATGGATCTGAACATTGAAAATGAAAACCTGAGGGAGTGTAGACTAGATGGAAATAATTTAGAAACATATTGTTTAGTAATGCATGCATTCCAGGGGACGTCCCTTTGGGTAAGTATTGGATCAGGTTAACCAGTTGTTAAGCGATAAGACTGTTTCTCTCGATGTAATTTATTTATTACTTTAGGGAAGAGATAGTGACACCCCCCCCCCCAACCTCCATTATAAACCATAACACTAGCGGCATGATAGCCTCGAATCTGAAGAGCATTTTAAAATCCATGATCTACGACACCCAACATGCGAATTCGAGTTCACCCCCCCCCCCACCGCCAATGGTGCCAGTCTGGCACCAAAGCGGAAATACGTCGTAACATTGAACTTTCATCTATTAGGTTTAGTAGGCAGTCCGTCGAATGTCACATCCGTATTCAAGGTGAAACACCAAAAAACCCAAGAAATTTGAGGTTTATGGTGCCCTGGCACCATGGTGGCACCACTTTTATTTCCATGGTGGTACAGAAAGTAATTCATGCAAATCCTAAGGTATAATGAGAATTTTCCCTCAATTTCAAAGCTTGGATACAATTAGTAAGCAGTAAAGGAACCGAAATATTGAAAAATTGGATATTTTGTGAATATTATCCCCCCACCCATCCCCTCCTCTTGCAAATTTTGGTACTCTGGTGAAATCATATACAACTCGGAAGTTATTTGAGTCAAACAAAAAAAGAAACACACAAATCGGTTGGAAATTGAGGCCTGGGCAGAGTTTATAAGATTATGCCCGCAAACGCACGTTTTTTAAGCACTAACCCCCCCTTTCCCCCCCTTAAAAGGTGAAATTCGAAATTCCGGCGCCGTAGTGCACAACTAGATAGTTTTCCGCGTCGAACAAAAAAAGAACCAGGAAAATCGGTTGAGAACTAAGGCCTGGGCAGAGTACACAAGATTATGCCCAAAAACGCACGTTTTTTGAGCATTAACCCCCCCTTTCCTCCCCTTAAAAGGCAAAATTCGAAATTCTGGCGACGTAGTGCACAACTAGATAGTTTTCCGCGACGAACAAAAAAAGAACCAGGAAAATCGGTTGAGAACTAAGGCCTGTGCAGAGTACACAAGATTTTGTTACACACACACATACACACATACACACATACACACATACACACACACAGACATACACCTATGGTTTTTTTCGCGGATTAGGATTCAGAATGGTCTAAAACGGATTACTGTGTGGTTATTTTTTTTTTCTGTTGAGTGTTGTCCTCCTTCACCCCAGATCGATCGCATAAGGACGCCCAAGTCTTACTGTGGGACGTCCTAAAAATGGGATTTTGTGACACTTGAGCACAGAATCAGAATCAGGTAGGGATGACTGCTCACAACTCTTCTTTTCAACCATAATGCAGAACTCACACCCAAGGAGGCAATCCACGATCTGGGAGTTGAGAATAACCAGAAAGTACCTCACAATCAATGTCGCAAAGACAAAACGGGCGATTCTCAATCGGTCACCTTAATGGTGTTGCAGTGAAGACACTCACTGGCCACCAATTGAGCGACTACGGAGATCCAGGTGTACCTATTGAGGGATCCACGATCTATCCAGCGACCTGGACGTACGCTGTTTACCTCGCTATTTTCTTACGTAGTTCCATGCTCTCTCGGCATTTTTTCTACACAGGGTGTCTACACTTAAGATGGGCGTAACTTCAGGGTTCGATTCTGCAAGGTATTTCCAACAAAAAATGTCTCCTAGCAATTTTCTTTTAATCCACTCAAAATACCTTTTTTTTCACTTTAAAGTTTTTTTTCGCGTTTTCCACCTTACAGCACTGATATGGTCATAACTTTTTTTTTTTTTTATAAGAATGCATTTATTTATTTTTTTAAATAAACATACAATCTTCATGTTATACAATACTGCATGTTATATCTGAAAACCGTTGAATACTTGTCCAAATGCTACACCCTCTGAAAGACAGAAGTCTTGTGTAGAGGGAGGAGTGTCCAGAGCTACATTTACACATTCGGACCAGAAAATCTCCCGATATTATCAGACTACCATAACTACAATACAAAGAAAATGAATCGCCTCTATTTTTACATTTCGATCTTTCAGAATCTCCTCTATTTTTTAACATTCGGTATTTATCTTAGTGATATTCGGTATTTAACTTAGTGATACTTCGGTATATAACTTACTTTTTTGTTGTGCTACATTATTATAGCTATTTTTTACTTTAATATTCCTTTTTATTTCACAAACATTTTTTTTAATCTTACTTTTAAATTGTTCTAAATTAAGCAGGGCCACCTTATTATCAAGAGTAAGGTTGTTGAACGTTTTAATACCAGAATAGTCATAGCATTTTAATCCTATCGCGGTTTGTCTTCTTGGTAGTTTAGAACTCCCTTATTTCTCCTGAAAATTCAAATCTGACTACACCGTTAGAAAGAGCGTTAAATTCCTAAGCTACCTAGTGCAAAATCAAAATATTTCAGCCATAAAATAGTTTCAAAAATCAAGTCGAAAAGCAAACTTTACAAAATTATCGAAACTTGACTTTCTTCGACCACAGTTTTCACTCTAAATCCCTGCCCATTTCGATGGGCGCTCTTCGGAGAAAACATGCTCAAATTGTCAGCTTTCCAACGGTCTATCAATTTTTCTTTCTAAACTAAACTAATCTGATCTAAACTAAAACTTCAATCAGCTAGAAGTTCGGTGTTTTTGTTGAGTAGAAAGGTGTTACTTTATGCTCACGACTATATCTACGAATAATGCGTATTTTATGTACGATAAACGAAGGTTTTCTTCAAAAAATCAACTTTCTAGCTGTCGGAATCATTCGGAGGTATCACTATTTGATTCAGCGTAAAAAATTACATAGAAAATGATACCAAAATCGTCAAGCCATCTTGGGATCGAGGAAGACCATAAACCGCTTAAAACACTGGATTTGCTTGTAAAACACACGTTTTTTGACATTCAAACTTCATTTACTCTTCCAATTTGAATGTTAGAAAGAAAAATTGATAGACCGTTGGAAAGCTGACAATTTAAGCATGTTTTCTTTGAAGAGCGCTCATCGAAATGGGCAGGTATTTAGAGTGAAAACTTTGGTCGAAGAAAGTCAAGTTTCAAAAAAAATTTTAAGTTAGCTTTTTGACTTGATTTTTTTAAACTATTTTATAGCTGAAATATTTTGATTTTACACTAGGTAGCTTAGGAATTTAACGCTGTTTCTAACGGTGTAGTGAGATTTGAATTTTCAGGAGAAATAAGGGAGTTATGACCATATCAGTGCCGTAAGGTCGAAAACGCGGAAAAAAACTTAACGTGAAAAAAAAGGAATTTTGAGTGGGTTAAAAGAAAATTGCTACGAGACATTTTTTGTTGGAAATACCTTGTAGAATCAAACCCTGAAGTTATGCCCATCTTAAGTGTAGACACCCTGTATATTTCCAGTTTTCTTGCTATCTTGACTTAATAATTAAGGAAAGGTGATCTAAGGAATATCTCTGTATGTAATAACAATCAATACTACTAATATACCTACTTCTTGAAGCATTGAATTTAACACAGCAGCCCTTTTTCATGCGTTTCAGGTATGTCTGGTATTTGGGGAGTTCTGGCAGTCGGGTTTTTCGCCGAAGACCCCTACCCTCTGACCACCACCAACGGCAAGACTGGCCTTTGCATCAGTAAGTTTTTGTTCTCGATTGTTGTAGGCAGTATCTAAAAAAACGTCTGCCAGATGGGTGTGGCACATAGCTTCCTCGTATCCATAACCCGATTGTATAGATGATCCGATGCATAGTAGTTAATCTCAAAACACCAATCTCTAAGTACCTTCCACTACCCTCATAGGGGACCATCTACACGCTAATCTGGACAATCCTAGAAAATTTCATCAAATTCGGATGAAAAATGCAAGTGTTATGGCTGTTACAAGGATTTTACGTTTGCGCATGCGCAGTCGCTTCTATCAGTCCGGGGACAATGATTTTCATAGGAGACCATCTACGACCTAATCCACATATTCCCTGAAAATTTCATTGAAATCGAGTGGAAAATGTGGAAGTTATGGCCGTTACAAGGAAATTCACGTTTGCGCATGCGCAATGGCTACTATCAGGCCGAAGGTGGTGATTTTCATAGAGGATCATTTAAATACTAATCTGTAACATCCCTGAAAATTTAATTGAAATCGGATTGAAAATGTGGAAGCTATGGCCGTTACAAGGAATTCACGTTTGCGCATGCGCAGTCGCTTCTTTCAGTCCGGGGACAATGATTTTCATAGGGGACCATCTACAACCTAATCCACATATTCCCTGAAAATTTCATCGAAATCGAGTGGAAAATGTGGAAGTTATGGTCGTTACTAGGAAATTCACGTTTGCGCATGCGCAGTAGCTACTATCAGTCCGAAGGTGGAGATTTTCATAGGGGACCTCCTAAATACTAATCTGTAACATCCCTGAAAATTTCATTGAAATCGGATGAAAAATGTAGTAGTTATGGCCGTTACAAGGAATTCACGTTTGCGCATGCGCAGTCGCTTCTATCAGTCCGGGGATGATGATTTTCATAGGGGACCGTCTACACACCAACCCGCACAATCCCTGAAAATTTCATAGAAATCAGACAATAACTTCGTATAGTTATGCGCGTTACAAGGAATTCATGACAGACGGACAGACAGACAGACACACAGACACGGAACCAAAATTGTTCAGAAAGGTCTAAAACGCAAAACGCGAGTGGAAATTTTGATTTTGGAGAACTTTTTTTTTCGTCCTTGAAAAGTGAAAACAAAGCTTCCGCTACCTTGGTAGACTCGGAAGCAAAAATCATGAAAATCCACATTTCCTCTCAATAACAGGAACACCAAGAGGAACACGCGAAGCGCCGAGTTTTTCTTAACCCTAATTGGACCATGGTGTCACTAGTGTCACCGGAAGCATCTAATGAACTCCACACTTGTTCCAAGGTGTCACCAGATTAATTAGATTTAAATTGCAATTTAAACATTAATGGACAGAGCTGAATAGATAGAATAGAAGTCAAAAAACGTCTGCCAAGTGGGTGTGGCACATAGCTTCCTCGTATCCATAACCCGATTGTATAGATGATCCGATGCATAGTAGTTAATCTCAAAACATCAAAACAAGTTAATTTGTAACATCCCTGAAAATTTCATTGAAATCGGATTGAAAATGTAGAAGTTATGGCCGTTACAAGGAAATTCACGTTTGCGCATGCGCAGTAGCTACTATCAGTCCGAAGGTGATGATTTTCATAGAAGACCGTCTACACACCAACCCGCACATTCCCTGAAAATTTCATTGAAATCGGATGGAAAATGTAGAAGTTATGGCCGCTACAAGGAATTCACGTTTGCGCATGCGCAGTCGCTTCTATCAGTCCGGGGATGATGATTTTCATAGGGGACCGTCTACACACCAACCCGCACAATCCCTGAAAATTTCATTGAAATCGGTCAATAACTTCGTATAGTTATGCGCGTTACAAGGAATTCATGACAGACACACAGACAGACAGACACACAGACACACAGACACACAGACACACAGACACACAGACACTGAACCAAAATTGTTCAGAAAGGTCTAAAACGCAAAACGCGAGTGAAAATTTTGATTTTGGAGAACTTTTTTTTTTCGACCTTGAAAAGTGAAAACAAAGCTTCCGCTACCTTGGTAGACTCGGAAGCAAAATGATGTTTTTAGAAAAATTTTGGAAAATTGTTGTCATAACTCGATTTTGAGACTTCCAGTAATCCATACAAATTC
Source organism: Apolygus lucorum (assembly GCA_009739505.2). Taxonomy (NCBI): domain Eukaryota; kingdom Metazoa; phylum Arthropoda; class Insecta; order Hemiptera; family Miridae; genus Apolygus; species Apolygus lucorum. Next base: position 59,487,479 of record CM019182.2, read on the forward strand.
TGCTGTCCATTAAATCTAAAATTGCAATTCAATTTTGGTTACTCCAGTGACACCTGGGGACGGCTAATGTTAGCCTAATGCTGTAATGTTTTCGGTGACACTAGAGACACTCTAGGTGACGACCACGGTCCAGTTAGGGTTAATGCATTTTAGATATGCTGCTAGGGATAATATAACTTTTGTATTATCCCTCCCCACGACTAAGGGGTCTGCACAACATTTGGCTAAAACATGTTCCGTGTTTTATAGTTAACGCCGTAGGCACGCGTAGGAGACGCGAAGCGCCAAGTTTCTCTTCTCACAAAAACTTCTGAATTCATTTAATATTAAATACTTCATATATACGGGCCACAATGCTCAAAAAAGAAATTTGGAAAAATTGAAAATTTAAATTTTAGTGGAAATTTTTAATGTAGAGATTTAAGAAAAAAATGTGTGCGCCTTGGCTCGTTCTGACATAATCTGACTAGCTACTTATCTTTCCCCTCTCTTGTTTAGGCTTTGAAGAACCCCAACTTTTTATATCAGGTGATAAACTTGAATTGTCGAATAACTCATATTGTGATCTGAGCAGGTGGAGATTGGTCCCTTCTGGGTGCTCAGGCAGCCGAGGCGGTATCCCTGGGAAGCTACAGTTTCGTGTCCACAGTCATTATTTTGTGGGTAAGCACACTCACATCGTGTTACTATGACATTCTGTATTAGAGAGCTTTCAGTCACTACACACAGCCCTTTCAATGTTGTAGTTCATCAACAAAATTGTGCCGATCCGCATGCCTCCCCACGAAGAGCTTGTGGGTGCCGATCTCAGCGAGCATCTCATCAGGTGAGTTTGATTTGGACTTTTGTCAGATAAACTTGTAAAGGTCTAATAAAGGGTGGATACGATCGAGTATAACAAAAAAATTGGTCAAATGGAATTTATGGAGTGAAGCTGAATGCCACCAACAGCGCACCTTCCTAGCTCAAGATATGATTTTGGTTTATTTTCAATAATGACCCTTTGGAATCGAGCAATACTAAAACTTTGAAAAAAATGTTCAGTTTTGAATGAAATTGAAAATTTTATGGTTTACATTTCAAAGTACCTACGTAGAATCCGAAAATCGAATTTAAGAAAATCGGTAGGTACGTCCGGCGTCCGCGGCACATTCCTTAGTTCCCATGTACCGATTTTGTTGAAATTTGGTATATGAGCTACATTTGGGGTCTAGTTGTGCCCCGAAGCTTTTGGTTGATGTCAGTCACTTCTAAGGGGTGAAAATAGGGGTTGCACTTTTTAAAAGTGCCTTAGCTCGAAAACTCTCTAGATAAAGAACTGTTTTTTCATCAATTTAAACTAGCATTCAGTTTTATAATCGATTGAAACCACCCAGAGCTCTATTGGACAACCTAAAAGAACTTGAGGGTTGAGTTTCCGATAAATCAAAACAGGACTGTGAGTCACAAAAGAGGCCTAATCTCCGTTCAAATTTTAGCTGGCCTAGTAGTCACTCACTACTCCCTGTTTCTTCGAATTGAGTGTGAAGCGTTTATTTCTTCCAAATAAACTTGATTGTGAAGTAGGTAGGTAGTACCTATGGTTGGTACCCAGTTCGTCTGCTGTGCTGCGTGAGTCAGTGGATGGTTAACAACTCCGACAGTCTGGTAGAATGGGCTTAGGAGGGTATTGGGGCCCGCTCCGTGTTATCACCGCCCGTGTCCTGCTAGGCTCATACCTCAACTGGTGGTCTTTTAATAGAGGAACTCTCTTTACCCTACGATCAGAGAAAAACGAAAAGCTAGAAGTAAATGGCAACATTTACGTATCCCCACTCTCAAAACTGAATGGTACAAACTTGACTACAAATTGAAGAAAATGATGGAACAGATACAAGAAGAAACCCAAGAAGATCTTCTCACGTCGCTCACCAGTCATCGAGACACTGAATTCTCTCTCTGGAAGGCAATAAAGCACTTGAAGAGACCTATCATCCAAGCACCACCTATTAAAGATACAACTAATAACAAGTGGATAAAAACCAATAAAGAAAAGGCTGATGCTTTTGCTCGTCATCTTCTCTCGTCTTTTTCTCGTCAAAGAAGTTTCCTTGGGAGATCAACAAATTGACATCCCATTGGTCACTGTCAAAGAAATACAAAACACCATCAACACCAAGATAAATCCAAAGAAGGCCCCTGGATATGACCTGATCACTGGACAAGTCCTCAAACACCTTCTGCGGAAGACGCTTGTAAAGATCACACAAATCATAAATGCTTCTATCAAACTTCGGTATGTTCCACAACTGTGGAAACTCGCTGAAGTCATCATGATACTGAAGCCAGGTAAACCTCCTGAAGAAATAACTTCTTATAGACCGATATCACTATTACCTGTACTCTCAAAACTCTTTGAAAAAGTGCTCCACAAACGACTAATAAAAATTGTGGAAGAACGAAACCTCATACCTAAACACCAGTTTGGGTTCCGCCATAAGCATTCGACTATAGATCAGGTGCACCGGATCACTCATATTATTGAACAAGCCATGGAAGACAAAAAAGTCTGCTCAGCTGTCTTCCTCGACGTTACCCAGGCGTTCGATAAAGTCTGGCACGAGGGACTTAATCATAAGCTCAGACAAATGCTTCCAGCAAAATACGCTGAGTTGCTCCACTCATACCTATCAAATCGGTACTTCCGAATCAAACAAGATGATGCATACTCAGAAGCAAAAATGATTCATGCTGGAGTCCCGCAAGGAAGCGTACTTGGCCCCCTCTTGTACGTCCTATACACTAGCGATCTACCCGAACACGAGGGTAACACCCTGGCATCATTTGCAGATGATACTGCAGTCCTTGCTATTGGTGAAGACAATCGCGAATCAACTTTAAAACTTAGAAGATCCATCGAGAAACTCCAATTAAGACAAGATGGACAATTAAGTGGAGAATCAAGATGAATGAAGCCAAATCAGTCCATGTTGATTTTACCAACCGCCATATCAAACATATACCAATATATCTTAATGGCAAAGTCATCCCTTATGCTAATGAGGCAAAATATCTGGGTATGACTCTGGATACGAAACTCCGCTGGAGGGTGCATGTGAAAAATAAAAGAACAGAACTGGACATCAAACTCCGAAAAATGTATTGGTTGGTTGGTAGACGATCAAAATTGTCAATATAGAACAAACTAACCTTATACAATCAGGTCCTTAAGCCAGTCTGGACATATGGTGCACAACTGTGGGGCTGCACCTCTCAAAGCAATCGTGACATTATACAGCGTTTTCAGAACAAAGTACTGCGCTCATGCGTTGATGCGTATTGGTACTCAACCAATGACGACATCCATAAGGACCTTAAAATTCCCACAATAAATGAAGTCATCAAAACTCAAGCAATAGCCCATCACCAGAGGCTACAAGGTCATATCAACGAGGAGGCTGTGAAGTTGCTGGATTTTGATGATCTACTCAGGCGGCTGAAAAGACGAAAACCTCACGATCTGTGGCAGTAGGGAGTGGTGTTTTCATGAAGTTGTTCAGTGAGTGTTGTGCTGTGCGCTCCTGTGAATCTTGTGCGTCAAAAGACACATAAAATAGCCGACATGAAGTATGGAGGTGTGCTATGTACCACACTCTCTTTTCAGTTATTTATATACATTGTCAGAGAAATGTTGCTAATAAGTTGAACTACTTGGTGCAATAAATATAATTTGAAGAAAGAAAAAAAATCTCTTTACCCCTCTCTCCTGGGCGTCTACGCATTTATTATTTGATTTTTATTTAATTTTATTAATGGCGTGCCCCCTCCGTCGAGTCAGGACAATTTGTCTTTGAAGGGAGATTTATTTATTTATTTATTTTAAGTAGTGGCAATGGCAAAGCTGAGTTTTTTGCAGGCGAGTGATCTATACAGACAAATAATAAACCGTTGAGTAATAATTTGCAGCGTTTTCCAGTATTTTTTACTTTTTTTAACCATTTTTTTCCATAAAACCCCAAATTTGTTCTCATTAAAACAACGTCTCTCAACTTTCGGCCATATTTTCGAAATCAGCATTAAATTTGGTGAAAGACTGGTCTACCTTGTTGAAAATAATCAAGTAAGAAGTGCAATAACAGCTCAGACAGTAACCAAAATAGGAACGTTAAAAATTGGTCGATTCCAAAGCTCTATTACTAATGCTTGCATACGAGTCTGCAACACATTGGGACATTTTCATGTGTGTTTTCTTATTGTATTTATTACTCGGCAGAATACTAGGCGTAGAAAACAGTTGATTGTTCTCTGCGCAACACAGTGAGTCTATTTTATTTATTGGTATCGCTTGAGCAAGTTTTCGTGACGATTTTTCAGTTTATGTGCCAAAGCAAAGACATGAAAATGTCAATAAATAGATACAAATTAAGTTATTTAACGTTGACATTACAAATAAATAAAATGTTTTTGTTTTTTAATTTTCAACTGTGAGCCACACTCAAACGGCTGACTACTCTCTCATATAGCTAACATTTCAATTTTCTTTCAAACAAAAGGTTTATTTTCAAGTTTTTCTACACAAATTGTATCCCCAAGTTATCATTGCCTACTTAGTGATCATGAAGAAATTTCGAAAGAGCACATTGTAAACAAGTGTAGGAATTTTACAAGAGAATAAATAAGTATTATACGGCTTCACTTACAACCCAAAAACCTCACATATCGGTTAAAATGAAAATATTTAGATTTTCTTCAAAGATTTCTTTGGAAATGGCTCACCATAAACTTGCGTCTCGAATCCTTATTAAGGTGGCTACATTTGCAGGTACTTTATAAAACTACTTTATAGCAGTTCTTAAGAGAACCTACGTTTTCAGGCACAAGGGTGTTGGTGTTTCGCGCGCTGTCTCAGCCCTGAACCTAATTGGCGAGAAGTTCTCTGGAGCAGACGATACAAGAATTGTGGGCTCCAATCCAGGTTGGTGAAGTTGGATAAATAGATTAACCCTGGAAGAGGGTCGTTTCAAAAATGTCTCTTGAGAGGTTGTGAACTGGTAGACTAACCTAGTAGGTAAACACCTGTCATCTCAATAATGTTCATCTTCTTGGCACGATCATTTAGATCTAGATCTAGAGCTAAAGAAATCGTAGTTACGGAATCCAAGAAAATGTTGTTTGTAAATCCGAACCTAAGCCCAAATGTTCAGCAGATTCACAAGACATGTGGTTTCTTCAAGCACGAAGATGAAGCAACAATAATTTCAGCTCTCGAGGCCTAAAAAAAACCGGAACTTATACTTAGTTTTTAGCAAAATCTAACGGGTCTCAGTCGGTCCCCGTTCCGTCCTGCGGGTTAGTCTAATCTCTTATGAACCGGCGCTCGATTGCCCCTTCACCCCCCCCCCCCCGGAGGAAGGAGCAGCATTGCCACCCACCACCCCCAGCCTTCTCTTAGCTGTTCAGTTTTAATCAACAGTTTTTCCCATTTTTCTCAGGAAATAATCATCCAATTTTCATGTTTTTTGTAGCATTCTTCTTACTTTTCTAATTTCAACGCTAATGTGCTTGTTCAACTCCAAGAGTAAAATTCCAAAAGTAAAAATTAAGTACAAAGTTGTACCTAAATTTGAAATTTTCAAGGGTTTTTGAGATTTTTTAGTTCATTTACCTAGGGAATAGAAAAAGAAAGATTAAAGAAAGACGAGTATCTACACTGCATGCAAATACATCTGTACATGGATATGTCTTATGATGGCAATTTAAATGAATCGAATGTAGCTTCCTGCGTTGAACAGGAGAGAAAAAGGCTTTGGAGCTCACTCAGCTGATCAGTGACCACTCAGGCGCCTTCAGCATTCTCCATTGACCCTGCCTCCCAAATGTCAGCTTCCTGCGTTCAACAGGAGTGAAAATGGCTTTGGAGCTCACTCAGCAGATCAGTGACCACTCAAGCTGGGTTCACATGAGCGCGGTCAACGCGGTTGTGCGAGGAGGCGGTTACGCGTTCGGCCATTTGATTGGCGGCGCCTCAGCCGCCTGAGTACTTTTGGAGTGGACTGTCGCGTTTCAAAAATTCTGATATTCGTCGTGTAACCGCGCGCCCTTTGTTTACATTTTTTGTTATCACGACTTGTTATCACCAATTGTTCCAGCACGGGTATATAAGTTTTAGTGAAATTGTAATTGAATTAGTTAAGAAGAGAAGAGAGCTGTGGGATTTTAATTTAGGGGTCGACGAGTATTTTTTACCTTACTTATTTTTTATAATTATCGTTTATTTTGGTCTCTTGTAGACATTTGATGAATGCATCGTAATGAAATAAAACGTATACCTATCTGATAAATATGATCTGTGATTTGTTTATGTAATGGATACTCAAATTGATGAGAATTTCAACCACTTGAGGTGATTTCCAAGATTTTTATGCATAATTAGCGCCTACAACGGAATTATAAAGATATCATGAATATATCCAGAGAAACAGGTAGGTCCTACATGAAACCTTCACTACTTCACAATCAAGTGTATTAGAAAGAACTAAACGCTTCACACTCGATTCGAAATCATAAACTCAATTTTAAATGCTTGCATACGAGTCTGGAACACATTGGGACATTTTCATGTCAACCACTACACAACAAGGTAGTGAAGTAAGGTTGTTAGTTCATGTACCCAAGCATCAAAGTTTTCGAGACGATTTTTCAGTTCATGTGCCAAAGCAAAATGTAAGGTTGTTGATTGTTCTCTACGCAACACAGTGAGTCTATTTTATTTATTGGTCGCGTGAGCAAGATTTGCTTAGTTTTCGTGACGATTTTGAAGTTCATGTGCCAAAAGCGAAGACATGAAAATGTCAATAATGACGCTTTTCATACGATCACCATGATTCAATCTACATCATAATTCACATTGATAATAATGATTACAAATAAAATAAAGCTATCAGAATTCCGATTTTTGTAGTTGGTAGGTAACGTTATCTATTTCGATTCAGTAAAATACTGTTCATCTTTGATGCATTTAAAAATGAAATGGAACATCGTAGGAACAGAAAAAATGTACCTACTTGATGTACCCCCCAGTCACCCTTGATGAGGAGGTACATTGGTGATTTTATAGTGATTCATAAAGTTCGGACGAGCTGAATTGAAATCACAATGAGAAAACAAAAATGATAGGATTCAAACCAGCTAGGATTCAAAACAATAGGATTTCAACTGAAGCGCGGGAAAATAGAAGTGGAAAAGCTGTCGCGCAACCGCGACCATGTGAACCTCTAGACACCCGCCGCGTCCAAAACGCGTAGCCGCCTCCTCGCACAACCGCGTTGACCGCGCTCATGTGAACCCAGCTTCAGGCGCCTTCAGCATTCTCTATTGACCCTGCCTCCGTAACGCTTCAAAGGGATCTGTTGGATAACGATACCTCTCACGATCATGTTGACATCTCATTTGTTACTCACGATCACAATATGATCGCTGAATTATGCGCATGTTTACTAACATATTATGTTAGTAAACATGCGCATAATTCAGCTTTCCGTACAGGTACATTCATATTAGGGACCATGTTTAATAAATTGAGAGCTTTTCAATGAGTGGTGAACGATTTTTGTGGGGTGGAAAATGAGGAAGTTAGTTTTCCCTAGGAACGATTGGTTGTACGTGAAAAGCATCAGAAAAAAGAAATTTCTTCCTTAGAGGGAAAAACAATAGATCATGGATATGTCCACTATTGTAGGTGAAATTTGAAAATTAAAATGATGAAATAAATAAACACAAGATATGTACCTACCTATTACTTTTTCCATGAATAAACAGATTTTTTTCTAAAAAAAACTCCGATCGCTCGCATATTTTGCAGTATTCTAGAGAACCTTGCTTCGTAACTACCGATATGTAGCTAAGATTTTGTTTACTGGTTGCAGCGTTGCATTTTTTGTGGCAAAATTAGACATTGTAAAGTACAGGGTTAAGGAAAACATATCGGAAGATCTATTAGGAAACGCTTGCATACGAGTCTGCAACACATTGAAACATTTTCATGCCCCCCCCCCCTCCCCTCCCGAGACATCTGGGAGCTCGATTTTCGACTCAGCTGATCTGGGAGCTCGATTTTCGACTCAGCTGATCTGGGAGCTCGATTTTCGACTCAGCTGATCTGGGAGCTCGATTTTCGACTCAGCTGATCTGGGAGCTCGATTTTCGACTCAGCTGATCTGGTAATATCAAACTGTAAAGTACCTACCTAACTGTAAAGTACCTACCTGTAAAGTACCTAACAACTTCACTTCTGATGGTCATAATCATCATTGTGGCGACTTGGGACAAATTTCGTCGCATCAAATTTCGTGACGATTTTTTTTTAATGTGCCATATGAAAGACATGAAAATGTCAAAAAACGTTGCATGAAAACGTTGCAATTTTTTGTTGCATTGTTTTGTGTGTCGAAAATTTTGGAATGACCCCCAGAACTAAGACATATCCATGTCAAAACTTGAAGATTGTCGCTGGAATCATCAAACTCGACCAATAATTGCCAAAAAAAAAAGTGGGGAAACCCGTTTATTCACTGATTGAGACCCCCTTAAGATTTTCATGTTTTATAGAGTATAAGCAAGTTTCAATAGTCTATATTTCTAGTAAAAACCATCTACTCAGCAATCACAGCTTACCCCATCCTTTCAGTGCATAACGAGAAAATTCCCACTGATGATTCAAATCAAAATCTCCATAATTCTTTGCTTTCGTGCTGAAATTTAGCTAGTTCAATATTGTGATAGAGCAATGACGATTTGCTAAAATATTTTGCTGAGATATTTGTACTTGTTATTTTTATGCAGGTCACGAATTGTATTTGGACCGGTACATCAAGTCGAAGCTGCAAGAAAAGACCAAACTCGTCAAAGACGATAAAGATACCAAAGTCTACACGATTCTCAAGAACAGGATGATGAAAGAAACTCCCAACATGGCGTGGTTGGAATGAATGATGAATAATTACTTGACGGAAGAATGTACAGGTGTTGGACAGGGTGTCCTGAAACTAATCGGCAATACTTCGGAAATTGATTCTACTAATTTCCTACATTTTGTCCCTCTTAGTAACCCCCCCCCCCTTCCTTAAAATGTCACTTTTTTTCACTTTAAATTTTCCTGTTTTAGACCTTGCGGCACTAAAATGGTCATAACTCCCTCACTTTCCTTGCAAATTCAACCTGATTATAACGTTCGAAAAGCGTTAAGAGGGTTTCAGTCGGTCGCCGTTCAATCCTCGCTCCGGGTTAGTATTTCCCTAAATTACTGGAGCACACACTTTAAAAATTGTACCTAAATTTTAAATTTTCAAGGATTTTCGAAATTCATTAGTGCAGCAGTCTAGAGAATTAAAAACTAAACGATTGCCAATGGAATCATTAAAATCGAACAATACTTGCCAGAGAAAAATGAGAAAACCCGTTTATTCAGTTAGGGTTTTACCATTTTTCTCTGGCAATTACTGTTCGATTTTGATGATTCCAGCGGCAATCTTTTAGTTTTTCAATTCTCTAGACTGCTGCACCAATGAATTTCGAACATTTCAAATTTAGTTTCAACGTATAAAGTTTGTGCCCCTGTAATTTAGGGACTTACTAACCCGGAACGAGGAACGAACGGCGACCGACTGAGACCCCCTTAAGAGTGGATTTCATAATCATCGCTCAAAGCCGAGGAAATCCTCAAGTAGGCGATGAAAAACGTCGCATGCTCAGCGCTATTCACAGTCATGTCTAGGAAATTCCTTCGAAAACTTGTTAAGGAAGTTCCTCGTCTGAACTAGAATACCAAAATTCGAGGAGTTCCTTATCTCTTTGAGGAGTTCCTCGACTGAGGAGTTCCTCGACGCTTAGTTGAGCAATGATTGTGAATTCCGCCCTAAAGGATGAGCTCATAGTGTCCAATGAGCTCGTGACCAGTTCAGAATTGCTGAACAATAGAATAGGTTTTCTACCTCAAAACCTTAAAATTATTCAATTTCTTATTTTTCAATTTTGGTGGTTTTTGCTAAACACGGTCTTCCTCCGAGACCCACAAAAGCTTAAAACACACTCCATCTAATCACCTTTCCAACAGTACTCCATTTTGTAGGTATAATGTAAGTATGAAAATGGTGTTTGAATTCGAAAAAAAAATTGTTATTTCGGCCAAAACTTAGTGTGTTTTTCCACCTTATTCATATACATTTCCATTCTTTAAAAGCGGAGTAAAAAAAGTGGTAAGAGGGAAAAGTTGTTGCAAATTAGTAGCAGAATCGATTCCTGAAGTATTGCTGATTTGAGGAGTCCTGGAGAAGATCCAATGAAGTGATTTTTTTCGCAGATCAAGATTTTTTAAATATCTGCATTCTAGTAACATGAAAAACGTTGCAAATTATTACACATTAGTTTATACCTATAATTACCTATAATTAATTACCTGATCAGAGAATGTTCCTCAACTTTTTTTCATCCATTAAGGATAGTGTCCAATTTTTAAAATAGAACGAACTAGCAACTGGTCTAAGGTATAACCAGCCTGAGGTACACGAATTTCCTCTACTCACCTACTCAGGAGTCCTTTTGTTTCAGAGTAAATAAATGGTCCCTTACGAATTTCAAGGATAGACATCATCCTCAGCACATGCGCAAGCGTGAAATCCTTGTAACAACTTTCTACGATTCCCATCGAAATTTGTTCAAAACTCTCAGGGAGTGTGTGGTTATTGTGTTTTTTAATTTTTCTCGTCCGATTTCAAAGGTAAATTATTGAACTTTTTTGAAAGATTTATTGAAAATAATTACCCAAAATCTGAAAATGAAAGGGGGGCCATGGTTTTAGGAACTTTGCATTTTCTAGCGTTTATCTCTACCACAATTCTTTGTAATTTGAAATTTATTGTACTTTAAATAAGAATGGAAAACTGGATTAACTTAGAGATAACCAAGATTCTGTTCCACAGATCAATAAATCTAACTCAACTAAGGTGGAATACCCAACTGAACGTACAACAGTAAGTTATTTGTAACTAATATTATTTGTGAATAATATTTTATAATGATATTACAAGAAATAATGATAATTTAATCGTGGATTCTTTTCTCTTTCTCCTGTCATCCTTCACCTGCATGAAATCAGCTATAGATTTCAGGCGCGAATAGACTGACCCGCAACACATCCCGTGTCCCGCCGCCGTCTCGTTCCATTGAGTCAAAACTTCTCATCCTCTTAACTCCTATCCAATCTCTTCTACAATTTTCTCTAATGTGTGACATAACAACCATTATCAACAGTACTAATTGCATAACTGGTCGACATTACATCAAAATTTGGTCGATTCCTGTTCAGTGGGAGAAAAGTTGCGGAAGATTGATGTTTGGAAACATGTTTTAGTCAAAATTCGGATATTCACGCACTTTACATAAAACAGTCGCCTTCGAATCGCACTTAACTCTGGTAGATGTTAGAGCATCATATCCTCAACAATATACTAAAATATGGTGGGTGGGAATGGGGTATTTCGGTGGGTTGGAAATGGGGAATTTGCCTCACATTTTTGTTTTTTTTTTTTTTTTTTTTTTGTTTATTTTTGTGGAATAAAACCATAGTGAGCTGCTCGAAAACGCATCCAAAAAATTTAGAGAATTTAAGGAAGATGGAAATTTTAAATGTGGTGGCAATGTGTAAGAGGCAGCCATGTTTGAAACGTAACGGATATTCTACCAATCTGACTTCAAAGGGGGTTCTGTGGCGCTTACCACAGAAGCCGAACATACACGAACTTTTAGCTTCCGAGTAGTGCGCACAAGAGTGCGCCGCGAACTGGCAGGAAGAACCCAGACACAAAAGTGACCAAAAGAAACAATATTACTCACTTTTTTACAATACGATTCTACCTACTAGTTTATCAAGCATTATTAGTCTTCATCTTCTCTTATTTAGTTTCAAGATTTGAATCACATTATTCGAGTAGCCATTTCACTGGATCGTTTTGTGTGGCGGTGCTAGAAGTCTGTCTGTTGTTGGAGTTGTTTTCGCGTCGTTTTTTTTTTCGTATGACGTCAACAATATTCCTCGATTTTTGCGGTGTTTTGTAGCAGAGGCTTCACTTGTTTAGGCATTTTCTCCTACGGTAATTTTTTCCCCTTGGTTATTCCTAGTGTTAAACGTTATTCTAGGGCCCTATTATAGGATTTGACTTGAAATTCCAGAATCTAAAATTGAGGCAAATTCCCCATTCAGGGTTTTACCTCAAATTTGGATTCAGCACCATTGAAAACCTATACAGGATGTTTCCTAAGTAACGGACCACCCTTTCTATTTCCGTTATTTGTGTGAAAATCAAAAAACTTGTCGAAGTAACCTCCCCTTATTTTTTTGCAAAGAATTTGAACATCACGCGCACGCATGGGCGCACTGTGCACCAACTTTGATTTTTTTCATAAGGAACCCTCAATTTTTTATTGCAGATTCGGATTCTACGTCAAATTTTATGAACATTTTACTTCGACAACCCGCTCAGCGAGCGCTCAAAGGTGCGCAACCCAGGGATTGTGCCACAATTGAGATGAAGGTAGACCTCAAGTGTGGCACATCACTTAGCACTGTTTTTCTACGCCGAATCGCGTGGTGATATCCATTTCTAGATTTGATTTCATTTTACCACATTTACAGCCGAAAAGTCACTTTTTGAGGTGGAAATCATCGATTTTCCGTGGAGTCTTTCTCGAGTATCGTTTCCTTCACGAACTATTTCCCCTTTTACACAATTTTATCAATTTTACAGTTTTTTACACTTCATCGGGATTCATTTATTACCCTTTATAAGGAAATAGATGATTTCCACCTCAAAAAGTGACTTTTCGGCTGTAAATGCGGTAAAATGAAATCAAATCAAGAAATGGATATCATCATGCGATTCGGCGTCGAAAAACAGTGCTAAGTGATGTGCCACACTTGAGGTCTACCTTCATCTCAACTGTGGCACAATCCCTGGGTTGCGTATCTTTGAGCGATCGCTGAGCGGGTTGCGAGCGTTAAAAAAGTTGTCGAAATAAAATGTAGAATACGAATCTGCAATAAAAAATGGGGGGGGGGGTTCCATATGAAAATCGCTGCAAATCATTGCCCAAAGGTTTATTATTTTCTGTATAGATCACCCTTCTGTATAGATCCCTCCCTAGGTACCTAGGTATCCCAACCATAGGTACCTACTACCTACTAGGGCATTCTTGAAAATTTCAACCCCAACCACCAACCAAATGGAAATGAAGGGTTGAAAACTTTCAAAAATGCCCTAGTAGGTAGTATGTATCTACGGTTGGTAGGGAGGAATCTACATGGTGTCCCATATGTTATCCACCAAACTTTGGGAGTCGATTCTACAACTAATTTGCAACAAAAATTGTCTCTCAGCAATTTTTTTAACCCCATTAAAATCCGACTTTTTTACTTTTAAGATTTTTTTCGTGATTTCGACCTTACAACTTTAAAATGGTCATAGCTCCCTTAAATTGCACTCAAAAATTAAAAATAAGGATACCGTTGGAAAGAGCGTGAAATTTCTCAATAGATGAGTCGTTGACAAATTGAGAAAAACTGAAAGCTAGAGTAGTTTTTTTACCTCACACTTTAAAATTTGTCAATTTCTGTTTTTTTCTAAAATGTTGATGATTTTTCCCCATGGAAACAAGGTATTTTCCATAGAGGCTCAAAAGCTTAAAAACTTCTCCATTTCATCAGCTTTTCAACGGTCACCAAATTTTTAGTTTAACTGTGGAATGAGAGGGAGAGAATGGTGTTTCAATGCGAAAAAACGTGTATTTTTTTCAACGAAATTGACGGTTGGACGGGAGGAATCCGTCCAAACCTGCTCCGCCGCCCCTCCTCCCAAGCACCACGTCCCCACGTCAAACCGTCGATTTCGTTGAAACAAATACACGTTTTTTCGCATTGAAACACCATTTTCTCCCTCAAATTCCACGGTAAAACTAAAAATTGGGTGACCGTTGGAAAGCTGATGAAATGGAGCAGTTTTAAAGCTTTTGAGCCCCTCTGGCAAATACCTTGTTTCCATGGGGAAAAATCGTCAACATTTTCACCAAAAACAGAAATTGACTATTTTTCAAGTTTGAGGTAAAAATACTACTCTAGCGTTTTGTTTTTCTCGACTGGTCAACGGTTCATGTATTGAGAAATTTTACGCTCTTTCTAGCGATATCCTTATTTTTAATTTTTGAGTCTAATTTAAGGGAGATACGACCGTTTGAATGGTGTGAGGTCGAAAACACGGAAAAAAATCTTAAAAGTCAAAAAAGTCGGATTTTAAAGGGGTTTTAAGACACTTTTTGTTGCAAATTAGTTGTAGAAACTACTCCCGAAGTTTGGTGGACAACATATGGGACACCATGTATACAGCAGGGTGATCTATACAGAAAATAATAAACCTTTGGGCAATGATTTGCAGCGTATTTATTGCAGATTCGGATTCGTAAATGAGCCTTCTACGTAGAATAAGCCAATTCGAATTAATGAATTGTAGCTTATTTTCCACTCACTTAAGAAAAAGCAAGATTCTGAATGTGATATTCGTCATTCATGAACCAATTATTCAGGTTTGAATTGAAGTTTTGTAATTTATATAGAAACCACTTTAAATCTCAATAACATTCGAATGAAAAATTTATTTTACAAATATTTACAAAGCACCGCAAATGTTCACAATTTTTGTGTGGAGTGGAATCCACAGCTTAGTTCCTTAGTAAATCCTTACAAATTTATAGAAGTTAGGTATCTGTACAAAAATATAATCCAACCAAAGTCAATTATACCTTCTTCTTCTTCAAACTTCTGGCATCATTGAAACCTGATTTTTCTACCTAAAATTGATAGATAGAATTCCAGGAGTACCTGGTGCCTCTCTGAGCCCTGGTGGGTACGTAATCTACTCGTGATAACAAGAAGAATGGTCTATTTCTCTCGTAAGTAGACTATTCCGTTACCACAAGATGTTATGAACATTACAAAGAACGTTGAACCTCACTATGATAATTGTTATTCGTTATTACATTGCACATCCTATTATAATATTAGATACCTGTACATGAAATAATAGTACATAATTTATCCTTCTTCTTAAGAAAAGAGCTTGCTCTTTCCTTATACACACTGTCATACATCGAAAAAAACAATATACATAGACAGGTATACAATTCATACATTTCTGTCCATCACTTCGATAGAGCGTAAATATAACAATTATTTAGAAGCCGAAATATTTGCCTCAGAAATATTTGCACCTGTAATAAAACTTATAAACAGTAAATTACACTATTTTAACTATTGTGTTTACTTCAAAATATTTAAAACTGCATTGATGAAAAAAAGATAAAATTCACTAAATAATAGTAAATAACGTAGGATTTCTAGCTACTTATTATTCTTTTTTGGAGAGAAATTTCGTTCTTTCATCATGACGTAACATACACGGTTGATGTCTCACTTTCGAGCATCAAAAAGTAGATCGATATGACACATTTCTAGTACTCAATAAGGTACCCAGCGGAGGTGGATCAAAGGGGGGACACCCAGAAGCTATTTCCACCCCTGCTGCGGTACACATAATCAAACGTGTCGATACAACTGACTAGAAGTGTTGTATGCTATCAGCTTCAAATGTCACTGGTAAATGATTGTCAATCAGTCTTTTGTTCAGATTTTGTCCTCATCTTAACCAACGTTGATTCAACAAAGAGAGCCGACTTGGCACTAAATATAATATTTCTTAGCTCATCGAAATCTTACAAGGTGTGAACTCTCTTATCAAGGAACATTGGTACTAACACAATTCTTTGTATACAACGAAACCTACCGTAAAACTAGGTAACTTCGCATATTTCCATGAAAATAGTTGTTATCAGAACATTTTCAAAAACCGTTTCTCATTTTAAGCAGTTTTCTCATTTAATGGGGGTGTGCCTGATTTTTCAACATGGGACAAATTATTGCCCCAGGGTAACTATCCAAAAACGCTGCAAATTATTACACAACGGTTTATTATTTTTATATAGATCACTCGTCTACAAAATCACCAACCATCCAATATGAAAAGAAAAAAAAATAAAAAAAAAATAAAAAAAAATAGAAATAAAAATAAAAAAAAATTAAAAAAATCAAAAAAAAATCAAAAAAAAAAAAATAAAAATCACCAACCATCGATCGCATTTCGGTCAGCTCTAATTTGAACGGAGATTAGGCCTCTTTTGCGATTCACACTCGTGTTTTGATTTGTTATATATATATATTTCAATATAAACCCTTTTCGTAGGGAGCGAACGGTTTGTCCTACAGAGCTCCGCGTGGTCTCAAAAAATTCTAAAAAATCTATAGAATCTTAATTTGAAGGAAAAACAATACCTTTATATCGAAATTTTTTGAGTTAGGGCGTTTTTAAAATTTCAAAATTGATTTTGGAACCCTTAGGAGTGACCTGCATCAACCAAAAGCTTCGGGGCACAACTAGACCCCAAAAGGAGCCTACATACCAAATTTCATCAAAATCGGTCAATGCTAAGGGGCAAAAGTGCCGCGTACGGCGTACGGCGGACGGACGGCCAAATTTTTATTCGATTTTTGGATTCTACGTACCTTGAAACGTAAACCATCAAATTTTGAGGGGGTGTTAAAATTTTTTTTTCTTGGTCGATTCCAAAGGTTCATTATTGAAAATAATAAACCAAAACGTAACGCGAAAGGGGGACGAAAATCAGTCACGCGCCTTTTTCATCACTCTGGTGTTCGAGGGGCGAAGCGCCGAGTAGGGATGTCCCGAAAGAATCGATACTTAAAAGTATCGATACTTCTTGAAAAAAGTATCGATACATATTGATACTTTTTTTCCCTGATACACATCGCAGTATCGATATTTTTTTCCAGTATCGGAGGCGATACTTCTTTATATCTCACATTTCAACACCTACGACATGAAGGTACCTACTTGACAGTACCTCAATACGTAGACTGTTAGGAGACCAACAAACTTCAACAAATTAAACAAAGATGATGAACCACCACCTCCAGCTCTCTATGATAACCTGCTGTCCCCCATCATCTAGGAAGGACCACCAATATGTTAACCCAACCAAGTGCAATACGAAAACAAGTGCCTGAACAAAAACAAGTTTTAAATAACAAAATGAGTGATTGATATTTTTGTTCATTCTATATTAATTATTATCCTCGTGAGGGAGAGATGTCACACTGATGGAGAGAAACATAAACGACAATTTCACTCATTTTTGTGAAAGTATCAAAAAGTATCGATACTTCAAAATATCGATACTATTTGAAAGTATCGTATCGATACTTTTTGATACTTTCTAGATGTATCGATACGATATTATATCAATACTTTTGAAGTATCGGACATCCCTAGCGCCGAGTTTCGAACCACCACAGTCCTCATTGATAGAGCAAACTTTGCCGATCCAGAGCCTGATACCTTCCTGTTGCTTGGTCCACAACCCTTCTCGTTGCATGGTTCAGCATTCCTTCTCTGTGTTGTTGTAATCATAAACCTCCTCTGTTGCCAAGTTCATTTTGATTTATTATTTCCAATAATAAGCCTTTGGAATCGAGCAAGAAAAAACATTTTTAACCCCCCCCCCCCCCCTCAAAATTTGATGTTTTACGTTTCAAGGTACGTAGAATCCGAAAATCCAATAAAACAAAATTGTCCGTCTGTCCGCCGTACGCGGCACTTTTCTTAGCAACACTGGACCGATTTGGTTCAAATTTGCTATACGGGCTCCATTTGGGGTCTAGTTGTGCCGCAAAGCTTTTGGTTGATGTCAGTCACTACTAAGGGGTGAAAATTGAGGGTTGAAATTTTCAAGAGTGCCGTAGCTCGAAAACTCTCGAAATAAAGGTATTGTTTATTAACAAATTTTAAATAGAATTGAATTTTAAAAAATTTTTGAGACCACCCGGAGCTTTTCAGGACAAACCGTACGGTCCTTACGAGTACTTAAGGGGTTTCCCTCGATAAAACAGAATCACGAGTGTGAATCACAAAAGAGGTCTTATCTCCGTCAGTGGCGTCTCGTGAGAATATTCGTGAGGCAAACAGCTTGGCCAGTCACAGAAGAATAAACAATAACGAAAAACGCTGCAAATTATTACACAAAGGTTTATTATTTTTCTGAAGATAAAGCGTCAGCTTTACCCTCGTCACTACCTACCAATCATGTTTTTGCTTCAAAATGTTGTTTATTTAGATGAAATAAACCCTTCACACTCCATTTGAAGAAATAAAGAATTCCTTGGTTTAGAAATTTGATTACAGGTTGATTAAGGAAGCAAAACATGTACAACCCAAAGAAACGAACATCGATCGCATTTTGGCCAGCTAAAATGTTTAAGGTGATAAGGCCTCTTTTGCGATTCACACTCGTGTTTCACATTTATCGTAAGTTCAACCTTCAAGTTCTCATGGAGAGCTGATAGTTTATCCTCTGGGTGGGTTGATTCGATTCTAAAAATTCAATGGTAGGTACCTATCTCAAATTGGTGAAAAAACAATACCTTCATAACGAGAGTTTTCGAGAGAGGGGGCCTTAAAAGTTACAGTCCTAACGTTTCACCGCTCAGAAGTGACTGACAAAACCTTCGGGGCACAAGTAAACCCCAAATGGAGCTCTTATACCAAATTTCATTAAAATCGGTCCATGATAATTAAGGAAAGTTCCGCGGACGGACGGATTTTTTAATATTCGATTTTCAAAATATATGTAGTAGCTACCTAGCTCAAAAGTAAACCATCAACAATATTCTGCAACTATTTCCAAGTAGGTACCTATCAACAAGAAAAAGGATTAGGTACAGTAAAATCGGGAACGGTACACCAGTCAGCGCCAGGCAGCCGCTATTTGCTGTGGCCAAAAATCTAAGTTTTCCTTCCTTGAGATAATGTGGTTGGATGGATATGTTATGTCTTGCCATGCATGGGTTAATTAGTATCCATGGCTCAAGTTTCTCTGCTTTCAAGGTCACGAAACAGTTCTCCGATTGTTTGCAACAGCTGATAGCATGGTAGTGGGGGTATGGCAATACTTGACACCGCGATTACCCCCCCTCCCCGCCACCCGCCGATCGTCGCCTCTCACTTTAAACAGTCCCGAAAAATTCATTTTTTTGAACTGCTTGCCTTGCCTTGTCTCGCCCGCGCTAGTTCGCTTATCATCTGCAATCATCTACATTACCGACCTCTCCAAGTCTATGGTGTGTTGCGGGCTAGTATCCAAGGCAAAATACGTACTTTCTTATTCCATTCTCCTATTTCATCTAATTTACTTGGTAATAATGAAAAAGTACCTACCTAAATTATATTAAAATTTTCCAAAATTGGCTATTATATTACTTGCAAAAAATTGGAATATAGGAGAATCTCAACAAAAATTAATTTATTCATTTTGCTTATTTTTATTAAGGCAAACAGTGTTTGATATGTTTGCCTGGAGGAGGCGCCACTGGTATGGAGTAGTACCTACCAATGGTTGGTAAGTAAAAAAAAGTTAGTAAGTAAAAAAAAAAAAAAAACGCTGCACCCAAGGAAACGTCCGAGAAAATTGGCAGATCGAAGAGTTGGCAGAACTTTTGACACACCAATTTGAACTTTTGACATACCAATTTGAACTTTTGACATACCAATTCTTACTTTTCGTAAACCCCTAATGCTTTAACAATTAATAGAGTCCTTGTCCGACTTTTTCACTTCCATAAAGTTCAATAAATGTTTTTCTCTTTCTGAGTGCAAAGTTACCTCCTTTTACGGTACCGACCAAAAGAAACAGTTTTTTTAATCAAAGGTTTCAGCCCATTTTCACACAAAATACTTTTTACATTTCTTCATTGCGCTTTCGACTACAAGCTTGTTTCATTCAGATCTTACTTGCGTAATGTTCGTGTAACACTGAGCATCAATGGCAAAATCGAAGACAATCAAAAACACCCAATACCTAATCTAGACGAGAATGCACCCAAAAATGCACCATTATAATCCCATCACGTCATGATTGATGACAACCAAGTCCGTATTTTCGCTCGTAGAAAATCTCTCGGTCGTATTGAATTGTAGTAGCTTTGATCGATGGCTCGATCAATGAGTTTGGCTGTCTTTGTCGCTCTGGTCGTTGGATGCGAGGAATTTTTCAATCCGTTCGCGGTACTCTTTCTGACTCTCAGGCTGAGGGAGTCCGGTGGGGTCCACGGAGTAGAACTTGGCCATGATCTTGTTCCCCAGCTCGTCCTGAATTGAATAATTGAAATGACATTAATAATGAGAAGAAGTGAGGAATCGACACAGAAACATGGTAATAAAAACATTGTCAAATTAAACGGGAATGGTGTCTACGAGGAATAAAACTCCTTCTTTACCGAGCTTTCGGTAAATTTATCACCTCTTTCAGGGCTCGAAGGACGTGTTACCAGCGTCAATTAACCCTAATAAGACCATGGTGTCACAAGTGTCACAGAAAACATCCAGTGGCGTCTCCTCCAGGCAAAGAAAGCAAACACTGTTTGCCTTAATAAAAATATGCAAAAAGAATAAATTAATTGTTATTGAGATTCTCCTACATTTCCGGTTTTGCTGGCAATATTTAGCCGATTTTGGAAAACTTGTATAATATTTGGGGACTATTTCATTATTACCAAGGAAGTTAGATGAAATAAGTACGTATTTTGTCTTGAATACCAGCCTGCAGTACACCTGCGAGTTGAAAAGGTTGGTAACTACGATGGATTGTAGATTATACCTACACGAACAGAGGCGTCTGGATCTCCAGCGGCTCGTCCTCGACACAAGCGCTCACAGCAGCCTTCCTGCTAACTCTCTTATCTCATTCCACAGAGTACTGGAGACAAGTCTCATTCTCACGCTCAATTTGAGTTTGTGACCTACGAGGGAGGAGGCTAAAAGGAGCATAAAATGTTGCCAATGAGGGAAAATCAGGCATACTCGGGAAACTTAGCGAGTGGATTAACACTTTCCATGTTATTTTTTAGGCTGAAACCATTGAAAACAGTCCTGGATCATCACCTGGCAAGCTGTAGGTACTGGGGGAAACGGCACTTAGCGTTCAAAAACCTCAATCTTCTGAACGGCCCACTGCTCCAGGTTTGTTTTCGTTGATCAATACTGTTGATTGATAAACCCATTCAACCCTAATTGGCAGCGTTTTCTCAACCGTGATGATGATGATAATAATAGGTAGGCAGGTACCTAATAATAATAACAGACGGTGCATGATGAACTTCGGTGAGGTCTCATCAATGGTTGGAGGTAGGTAGTCCAGGTCAATACTAAAACCGTTTTCTTTCCTAAGTACCTACCAAAAAAAATAGGTAGGTTTTTACATGACAAGCTTCATTCGTCGGTAACCGAAGGCACTTGTAGCGAATTTTCCAAAAAAAATGAAGCTATTGCAATCGTCTGAAAAAAACCGGAGTGAAGTTAGCAATAGATTCTAGCAACAGAAAGAATCGATGGGGAACCAAGCAATAGATTCTGGCAATAACTTCTTTCTGTTCGCATGGATTGCTGTTACGAAAAACTTCTTTTTTTTTACAACAATATGAATCATTCCCGACTTGAAATTGATTTGCAAAGACAGAAAAGTCGAGAATGTTTTTCTCCCGAAAACGTCAGCCTTCCGAGTTTAGTATGGGCGAACGATGTTTTAATTTAATGAACCAATCCCCTTGGAATCTAGGAAAAATAGTTGCAAAGTGAGAGACTCCTCCTTGACCCATTTTTGCCACTTTTTCCGGAACCCTGATAATCGCAAAACACATTTCCCCGTCCCTGACGGCCGCCCGGAGAAATTGGAATCCATTTCTTTCTACATACCCAACATCCTCACCAAGTTCTTAAGGAGAGAGAGCAAGTGGTCCAGGAGATATAAAATTAAAACTGCGACTGCTGAACTAAACTCGAAGGGCGGTGGGACGTTTTCGGGAAAAAAACATTCTCGACTTTTCTGTCTTTGCAATTCAATTTTAGGTCGGGAATGATTCATATTGTTGTCAAAAACAATGTTTTTCATAAAAGCAATCCATCCGGAAAAAAAGTTAATGCTGGGTTAATGTTGGGTGGAAGTGGAGTTGAAAAAAAAGTGAGAAACAGACATGGAGATCTAGTAGGATACTCTAGTAGAATACTAGGTCCTTGGAAACAGAAGAGATAAGAGTTAGCAGAAAGGCCGCTGGGAGCACTTGGGTCGAGGACGAGCCGCTGGAGATCCAGACGCTTCTTACACGAACTAGTACGAGGCCTGGCGATGCAAGGTAAGCAGTTCAAAAAAATGAATTTTGTGGGACTGTTTTGGGTGAGAAAAGACGATCGGCGGGTTGGTGGGGGGTCAGCGTGGGGTCCAGTATTGCTATACCACCACACCATCAGCCATGGCAAACAATCGAGTAACTGTTTCATGACCTTGAAAGAAGATGAAATAAATTGGAAGATGAGCCACGGGTTACGCTTCCTTAGCAACAGTAATCAAGTTTCTTAATGAAGGAATTTTTTATTTCTTCGAATGAAGTGTGAAGCATTTCATCTGAATAAGCTCGATTATGAAGCGAAAACACGGTTGGCAGGTAGTGACAATGGCAAAGCAGTCTTCTTGCTGGCGCTTGATCTATACAGAAAAATAATAAACCATTGTGTAATAATTTGCTGCGTTTTTTCACTATTGTTTATTATTTGTTGTTTATTTTGCCTCTAAGACTAGTCAAGGTGTTTGCCTGACGAATATTGTCACCTGACGCCACTGAAAACATCATAGGTATTCCACTGCTGCCCGATTGTATCCCCGGAGTAACCAAAATTAGATTGCAATTTTAAAATTGATGGACATTGCTGAATTTTTGAAACATTTTTGTGAGCTATTGGAAGTTTAAAAACGAAATTAGGACAAAAATATCCAATGAAATCAATGAAAAATTGTTCAAAATGTTCATTCATAATTTATAGACTTCTAATAGCTCACGAAAATAGGTTCAAAAATTCAACTCTGCCCATTAAAACTGAAATTTATTGTAATTTAAATCTAGTTACATCGGTAACACTTGGGTCAGATGTGGAATTCCTAAGATGTTTTCGGTAACACCAGTGACACCATGGTCCAGTTAGGGTTAACAACCTGAGGAAGGTGATAGATTTACAGAAAGCTCGGCAAAGGAGGAGCTTTATTCCTGTAGACACCATTCCTAATCAATTTGACAGAGAATAGTTTGTTGGGTCTATCATCATATTTGGCTTAACCAATGCTACAGTGTCATATCTCAAAATTATCAATTTTCGGGTTTCAGAAGAAAAAACTGTTTTGGAGGACTAGAAACTAGAGCATAAAGGCCACTTCTACGCTTGCAAAACTAGTCGGGAAATGGCCTTGTGTGCACTGTCGTACCTCTCCACCACCTGTGAAATATTGGAAACAGTGTCACATCTCAGTTGATCATCAGATACAATTGACTTTGAGATATGACTATTGCATTAAATGAGCGATTTTTTTTTTAAGAATCGTTTTTGGTTTCATTTCAGTCACATGAATCGCGATATATTATTGTGCTATTTATTTACGAAAAAAAAACAAAAATATTCAATTACTTGTGAAGGAGATGGAATAGCCAAGAATGGACAACATTGCATATTTTACCTACCTAATAACATTTTGAATTTATTGATTTATATTGATACACTCGTATAAAGCTAAATTCATAGTGGTCCTATATTCCTAGTGGAACAGCGGTGTAGCTACGGTTGTTGGGGCGTCGTTGTTCGGTGGACTTTGGACCGACTTCTGCGGGGATCGTGGGTTCAAGGCTCATCGCCGGCAGCGTGCGTTTTTCGGCGGCCGGAGCTTTCATCGCCCCCCTCATCACAACCCAGGGCGGTTTGCTCATGGGCACAGAGTACTGGTACTAATTTTGAGATAATCTGATGCATGAAAAACGAATTTGAAGTGAAATTTCTGATACTTTTCTAAAAGTTTATTTGTTTGGTCCACATAGTGTTTCTGAAAGACACTCAACGGGAAAAACTTTCTCAAAATCGCGTATTTCCATCATTCACTTGACGAAATATTGAATTTAATACCTGAGCGAATATAGAAGACTTCTGAAGCTTGTAAAGCTCTCGAACAACGTTGGAGTAGTTGCTCTTGTCGTGATTCTCGAGGATGTCCGGACGGCAGATCTCGCTCGGAACGTCGTATCCGCCGTCGCCGTCCGTCCGGACCGGCAAAGACGTCTTCCCAGGCGTGTTCCGGATCCCCTTCCAGCTGATTTTGACGGAAAAGAGCGAAACGAGCGTCTCGAGGATGGAGGCGAGGAGGATGTGAACGTGGAGTTCTCGATGGTAGTAAAACTGTAAGATGAATTCAACTGGGTGAGTTTCATTTTGAGACAGAGCAGTACTTGTTCAGTTAGCAAATATTAGGAAAAAAAATTTATATGATGTAGTGATTGTGGATTTATCTTTTATTCAAGAAAGTGGGGTTTTCTTGACAATGAAATTCCTATGTGTTTCTAATTATTTGTATTTCTGGAAGATTTTTGACAACCCTCTGGTTGTCATCATCAATTCAACGGCAAGAGGACTGAATTCCAGTGTAGAGCACGAGTAGCCGCTACGGCAGATAACCAATATCTTCTCTCATGTCCTTGGGTTGGTCTCCGCCAAAGAGAAGATATTCAAACAGAACGTATAGTTTTATGGGTAGAATGTTATGGTCTATCAAGTTATTCTCGTTAATTTATTGAATTGTTTGGATCCGCCAGAACAATACTGTGCGAATTCGACAGGTAATAAAACGTTTACAACACGACAAATTAGGTACCAAAACAAAAGATACAGTTTCAAGAATCTCGAATAATCAACATTGTCAGACTAGGCAATACAATGTATGTCATTGTAATGTCATTACGGCCGTCTATCATTATTATGAAGTTTAAAGTTCGTGTTTGTTCATCATAAATATGTGATCAGAGAAACTCTCCCTCTCTAACTTTAACTAACAACTTCTGCTCCGTGTTTGTCAGTTTATTTGAGGTCAAATCCGTTTAAAAACCTTAGAATTACCCGTTTTTGGGTCATTAGTTCTTAATAATCTTCAATATATTTTAGGGCGACTAGAAATGGTTAACAAATGATGGATTGTCAAAGACCAATCCAGGATTTATCTAAGGAAATATCATGGAAGATGTAAGTATAGAATTAAAATTCCTGAAGGATTTATTTTTGGACGGACGAAGATATGGATATTGGAGACATTTGGAGCGTTTTGGAAACTGCAGGATACATGTCAGAAATGCGAGACTGTCCAGCAAAAAACGGGCGTATGGATAGCTTATATCGACACCTGAGCGCCCAAAGGACCAAACTACTTTTGGTTTATTATTTTCAATAATGAACCTTTGGAATCGACCAAGAAAAAAAAATTTTAACACCCCCTCAAAATTTGATGGTTTACGTTTCAAGGTATGTAGAATCCAAAAATCGAATAAAAATTTGGCCGTCCGTCCGCCGTCCGCCGTCCGCCGTACGCGGCACTTTTGCCCCTTAGCATTGACCAATTTTGATGAAATTTGGTATGTAGGCTCCATTTGGGGCCTAGTTGTGCCCCGAAGATTTTGGTTGATGTAGGTCACTTCCAAGGGTTCCAAAATAAATTTTGAAATTTTGAAAACGCCCTAACTCAAAAATTTTGATATAAAGGTATTGTTTTTCCTTCAATTTAAGATTCTGTAGAATTTTTAGAATTTTTTGAGACCACGCGGAGCTCTGTAGGTCAAACCGTTCGCTCACTACGAGAATTTAAAGTTTGGACGTACGATAAATCAGAAACACGAGTGTGAATCGCAAAAGTGGCCTAATCGCCTTTCAAGTGTTAGCCGACCGAAATGCGATCAATGTTTTTCTTCATGTTTGGTTGGTGGCTTTGCAGACGAGTGATCTATATAAAAATAATAAACCATTGTGTAATAATTTGCAGCGTTTTCTAAAACGCAAGCGATTTTAGCGAGGCCAGTGTATATGAAGTCAAAAATTTTTTTTTGTAATTGGTCCGAAAATCTATGTAAGATTGAATTCCAAACCGTTTTTGAATCATCCGCAATTTGTAATATCAAGAAAAAATGATAAACTGGGAAGAGGTCCAGTTTGGCCCTGTGGAGATTTGTGAGCGACAAGGGGCCAAACTGGCAGTTTGGTCCCAAGGTTTCCGACTTCTCTTCACATAGAAATTGCTTTGGTCAATTTGCAATTTCTTCTTCAATTAATACATCAGTTGAAATTGAACGTTAATAAATTATCATAATTAATTACCCGTTTTTCAACTCTCTGGGTATTTGCTACCTATCCAATCATTTACGTTTTCGTCTTTCTTTGAAACCCCGATTTTAACTCACGTAGGTTGAATAGTGACATTCTATTACCAAAAAACAGCAATTAAGTAATTTCTGAAACACGAATAACGAAATTTGAATTATTCCAATAGTAAATGAATAGTAAGATATCGTATTCAGCATTGTCCTCTTCATTTGTCTCAATAAGCATCATCACGTATGTTGGGCTTATTCTTCATCTGTAAGTATTCTGCGTGGTACTGGTGAGGAATCGCCCCTTTGGTACACGAACTGAAGGAAACGGCGAGACAACTGGACGGCAAGAAAATTATCATTACACTTGACAAGTTATCTATCGTTCAGGTGCTCAGACTTCAATTCAATTGATTCGATGCAATTTGATTGATTTAGTTGATTAACTGAATCGTCTGTACCTAAGCAAACATCAGGACTTGAAAGAGTGAACTCGATTCTGCCAAATCTTACTGACTCTAAAGCCATAAGTCATAAAAAATATTCTAGTCAATTTAATCGAAACTATTCGAATCATCATTATATACCTCTCTCAGTTGTTGTAAGGCCCGAAAAACCATGAGCTGAGATCTGGCTGAGAACACTTTCCCCTGCTTCCCCCTTCAAGTTCTAGCCATTGTTTGAAATCACCTTTTCCAAAACCACATTCGAAAAAGAACGGGTGGATGGAGAAAAGATTGCACTGAAACGCCTGCCAACTGGGTGTGGCACATTGCTTCCTCGTTTTCATAACCCAATTGTAGGTATAGTTGATCCGATAGTAGTAGTCTAAAATACATTGATCTCTATGTACGTTGCACTACCTTCATAGGGAACCATCCACACCCCAATTTGAACAATCCTGAGAAATTTCGTCGAAATCGGATAAAAGAGTAGAAGTTATGACAGTTACAAAGATTTCACGTTTGCTTTGAAATTGTGAAAGTTATGGCTGTTAAAACGGATATATCCGTTTTAACAGCCATAACTGTTGTATATATACACGTTTGCGTATGCGCAGTAGCTACTATCAGTCTGTGGGCGATGATTTTTGTAGGAGACTATCTACAACCCAATCCGAATAATGTCCTCGAAATCGAATAAAAAACGTCTGCCAAGTTGGGTGGGCAGTATAGCTTCCTCACTCATTGTAACATGGACGTATAGAATCAGTTGGCAAAAAAATTATGATTCAAAGAGTTATTGAATACCAAAATATTGGCGATAATATGCGGGATAGGGTTGCAGGTATTAATGTTTATAATGTTTTTATAATTTTTATAAGGTATTATAGTTTATAATATTTTGTATTTTCAACGTAGAATTTTATTTAGCGGTCCCCCGTCTAGGACCTAACCCACACAATCCCTGAAAATTTCATCCAAATTGGTTGAATAGTTGCGGAGTTTTGGTTGTAACAATAAATTTAAAGTTCGCGCATGCGCAGCGGCTATTGCTTGACCAATTTGATTGAAACTTATAGGGTGTCTCTTAGAAGTTAGTACCTAACTAACCTCCAAATTTGAGCAAAATCGGTTCATTAGAAACCGAGGTTCCAGGAAATTCACGTTTGCGCATGCGCACTCGTTCCTATTGGTCCGAAGGTGCTGAAATTGATAGGGGACCGTCTAGGACCTAACCCGCACAATCCCTGAAAATTTCATCAAAATCGGACCACAGGTTAGTATAGTTTTGCCCGGGACAAGGATTGACCACAGACAGACCGACAGACACACAGACCGACAGACAGACAGACCGACAGACAGACAGACACGGAACCAAAATTGTTCGGGAAGCTCTAAAACGCAAAAAGCAAGTGGAAATTTTGATTTTGGAGGACATTTTTTTTTTTTTTTTTTTCACTTCTTCCACGAATACAAAGCTTCCCTACCTTCGGTAGTGAGGAAGCAAAAATATGAAAGTTGTGGCCGTCATAACGAAATACACTTTTGCGCTTGCGCAGTAGCTACTATAAGTCCGGAGGTAATGATTTTAGTAGGGGGCAATATACACGCTAATCCGCACAATCCCTGAAATTTTCATTGAAATCGGATGAGAAATGTACAAATTGTTCAGAAAGGTCTGAAACGAGTGGAAACTTTGATTCTTGAGAACATTAAATGAAACAAAAAATTTTTTTGTTTCAAACTTTAAAAGCGAAAACAAAGTTTTCCCTACCTTGTTAGACTCGGAATCAAACATTGATGGAAAAACAATACCTTTACATCAAAATTTTTTGAGTTAGGACGTTTTCAAAATTTCAACCCTTAGAAGTGACTGACCAAAAGGTGCTGCGTACAGCGGACGGACGGCCAAATTTTTATTCGATTTTTCGGATTCTACCTACCATGAAACGTAAACCAACAAATTTTGAGGGGGGGGGGGGTAAAAATGTGTTTCTTGGTCGATTCCAAAGGTTCATTATTGAAAATAATAAACCAAAAACACAGGATGCAACAAGTTGGTAGTGGACGCAAACATAATAAAGGGTCAGAGATGAATTTTCTAGTCAGTTGTTGTGGTTCTGTGCCATTGTATTTGTCTCTGACACGCAAACAGCAATCAGAGTAGTTTGTAGCCTCGTTTTAGTTGGTAAGATCAGCAGTTTGGCCCTATGAACCACGTAGATGGATGCAGTTTGGCCCTAATAACTTTTCGCTTAAATTCCAGTTTGGCCCTTCGGACTTCTGACATTGAAACCGATTTCAGTTTGGCCCTTTGCACAAGAAAAAGCAGTTTGGCCCTTTGGGCGCTCAGGTGTCGATATATTGTGGGAAAAACGCGCAATTTTGTCTGCTAAGAATACCACCAAACGGCTCAATGATACCCACCAAGCCAGGGAGGTATGTAAGTTCATGAGGTATGTCTACGAGGCGAAGACACTGGGACTACTGCCAACTATTAGTAGGTCATCAGTACCTACCTATCTAACACTACATGCAGTAGATATCTGGATATCATCCACGTAAGACTAGAAATAAGTGGTAGTAATAAGTTAGAAATTGGAGGTGATGGGAATGGATAATACTCAGGACATTTTGCAATGAACATCAGGTAATGTAAAACTTCTACGGCACATCATTTCGTACGAAACTTTTTGCCTTCTAATCTCACTAAATAGGGAAGTATTTTGGTTAGCCCCATAATTCCGTAGCAATGGTAGTTTTGCCCGAAATAAGGGTTTTCGGGCATGATGGGTTGGTTTCATGATAATTTTTAATAGTTTCAAAAACGTTTTAGATTTTCTGATTCAATCGGGAAACCCATCACAGGGCTAGAATACAGCGTGGGGTGGAGGAAGGGGGGGGGGGGGCTACGCCAGCGTTGAGGTGGGCATCCAAAATATGCTTCATTACTATGAAATTAACTAAGTAGCAAACTATATTTTCTAGCAGTGGCTAGAAAATGTATATAATATATACATTTTATAATACATATATACATTTTCATAATATATTCAAGACATGAACATTGAAATAA
This sequence comes from Apolygus lucorum, assembly GCA_009739505.2. Lineage (NCBI taxonomy): Eukaryota > Metazoa > Arthropoda > Insecta > Hemiptera > Miridae > Apolygus > Apolygus lucorum. The sequence continues at coordinate 59,517,366 of CM019182.2, forward strand.
GGAAGCAACATAATGGTGATGATTTAATATATATTATATATTAAATCATCACCATTATGTTGCTTCCTTATTTCAATGTTCATGTCTTGAATCTGTCCTCGATAACAGTGATCTCAATGCACTATGTCGAGGAATTCTTTTGGACCAGGTTGCGTCAGAGTTGTTGTCGGCTCTCCCGCCAACACAAGTGAGGTCGGTATTTTCTCATGGAAATACGGCTAAACTAAATGGAATTTCGAACGAAAAACTGGTTCAGGTACGATATCAAGTGCGCTAAATTTGAATCTCAAGTTAAAAAACGTCTGCCAAGTGGGTGTGGCACATAGCTTCCTCGTATCCATAACCCGATTATATAGATGATCCGATGCATAGTAGTCAATCTCAAAACACCAATCTCTAAGTGACAATCTACACGCTAATCTGGACAATCCTAGAAAATTTCATCAAATTCGGACGAAAAATGTAAGTGCGGTAGTGATTGGATCAAAAAATTTCTTGGCCGAACTGGGAGTCGAACCTGGGACTCCTGGGTGGGGATCGAGTGCGTTACTCACTGATCTATAAAGGGGTTAGTTGAATGGGATTTGAGATCCTCACCTTACACGCGACTGTTACGGCTGTTGCAAGGATTTTACGATTGCGCATGCGCACAGGCTACTGTAAATTTTAAGGCCTTGATTTTCATTGGGGACCATCCACAACCTAATCCCCGTAATCCCAGAAAATGTCATCGAAATCGGGTAGAAATTGTGGAAGTCATGGCTGTTACAAGCAATTCACGTTCGCGCATGCGCATCGGCTACTATCAGTCCGGGGGTGATAATTTTCATAGGGGACCATGTAAACACTAATCTGTAACATCCCTGAAAATTTCATTGAAATCGAATGGAAAATGTGGAAGATACAGCCGTTACAAGGAAATTCACGCTTGCGCATGCGCAGTGACTACTATCAGTCGGAAGGTGATGATTTTCATAGGGGACCATCTAATCACTAATCTGTAACATCCCTGAAAATTTTATTGAAATCGGATGGTAAATGTAGAAGTTATGGCCGTTACAAGGAATTCACGTTTGCGCATGCGCAGTCGCTTCTATCAGTCCGAGGATGATGATTTTCATAGGGGACCGTCTACACACCAACCCGCACAATCCCTGAAAATTTCATCGAAATCGGACAATAACTTCGTATAGTTATGCGCGTTACAAGGAATTCATGACAGACGGACAGACAGACAGACACACAGACACACAGACAGACAGACACACAGACACGGAACCAAAATTGTTCAGAAAGGTCTAAAACCCAAAACGCGAGTGAAAATTTTGATTTTGGAGAACTTTTTTTTTCGTCCTTGAAAAGTGAAAACAAAGCTTCCGCTACCTTGGTAGACTCGGAAGCAAAAAATGACCCATGCAACTACCTCATTGACAAAAAATAAGTAATATCACGTACAATAGTTTTTCGAATTATTCGAGAAAAAAGAAACAAACTAGATTTCGGAGAGTCTACATTTGGTACAAATCTTCCCTATATCCGGTAGTGAGTGAACCATAATATGGTTATTAGAACATATTATGTTCTATTTGGTTATTCAATAATTTATTATAATTAGGTACTACTTTTAGTGATTTGATGGAACTCCTCGTTAATCCAAAGGAGAATATGAATAGATAAAGCAATTTCCACCCAACAGCTCACTTAGATGAGTGAGGAGGACTTAGTTCGTCTTTCGTACTCTGCAGTCTCTCTTGTGGGACTAACAAAAGTGAATTGCGCCAGCCCAAAAGTCCTGTGAGGAACTTGGTTTGTCACTCGTGCAGTTCCATTTAGCTCGCCCAGGACCCTCAAAACTTGCTGACTACAATCCAGCATTCCCCATAAACATCGGTGCAGCAAAATCGTGGAGACAAACTCTTACAAGCGAATTATACACAAGAACTGGGCGGATAAAACGCGAGATCTTACGTCGTAGTCACTGGAACCGGAGGACGCGTTGAGCTGCCTGAAGACGTTCCAGGGGTCGACTTGATCCGCTACAGAGAGGCCGTAGATGGTGAGGAAGGCCGAGAAGAAGGCAGTGACGGTCGACAGCAGACAAGCCACGAAATACCACCTGGCGAACGAATCATAGTTAACAGTCTAGTCTTGTAGAGGTCTTGCATGTAACTAATTAAACAATTCGTTCCTTTGATAACAAGAAACGTTGAATTATATTGATTTTATATGTACCTACGTCTCAAAGACTTTTGATACCATCCAATATGAATTTCCTTTGAAAAAATTTGATACGACCATATGAATTTCCTTCGAAAAAATTTAGATTATAAAGGCATATTATTGCTTTATATAGATATAAAAGGTTTACACTCACAGACTATTTAATACTAATTTTAACCTAAATCATCACAAGTCCTAGGTATTTATAGGTATTTGCAGCTTCTACTGGACTAGGTATTCCACTCATTCTACCTCATTCTCCATTACAGTTTCCGCAGTTGTCCCCACCTATACTCCAATACGTTACATTATAATGTTATCATTGTTTCCATAGTTTCTTGTCTTAATTCAAGGGCGATACCAAATTTTCCCCGACTGCCTAATCCAACGATGACTTTAAACCACCACAAATGGATCCTGGGAATTGAGAAAACATCGAGAAAATACCCATAATATGAATGAGCCGATAATATCGTAGTATCTAAGTTACATAATATTATTATGTAAATTTGTGAGATTTAGTTAACGAAAACAAGATATTAATAATTTTAGATACCGGCCTATACACCTAATTCTGTCCTACAAGGTTAACTTGTGCAAGTCCATTATAATTAAAATTCTTAAAAATTCAAAAACAGATACTTTTAAGAAAAATTAAAGATTGGGCCGTTTCGGATTTTCATTATTTTTGCCTAGTTTTACTTCCCTGTTAAGGGTACTTGTTTTTCCTTTGTCAGTAACAAAACAATTATGTTCTGATTTAGATGCCGACCAATGATCACCAAATTCAAGGGCTTTGAATAAACATAAATGGATGAATAGCTTCTTCAAATACTTGAGTGAAAAGTCAGAGCATCAGAGCAAAAAAGCGATTGTTTAAAAAAAACTTGTATAAAAACATGCTTTTATTATGCAGCAGTACTCTAGATAGAAGAGTGAAGAAAAACCAAGAAACAAAGATCGAAATTCTGTCTCAATCAATCAACGGGGAGGGAGATTTTGACGATTCTATCACCAAACACAACGCGACCCGAAAGAGAAACTCAACTCCAAAGTTGTCAGCAATAAATTAGGCGAAAAAAAGCTTTTATTATTTGTTAATAATCAGCTCTATGTCATAATAATATTGTATTGTCGTCCGATTTGTACATGCATGCAAAATTTCAGCTCAATCGGAAACCGGATCAAATTTAACTTGCAAGATTTGATTACAGACAAAGGGACTTGTGAAACTAATTAAAAGCATGTAATAACAATAAAAGTGTTATGTTTTGTACTTGGAGGCTAACGAAAGGGCGAATTTAACGAATAAAATCACTGGCGACGAGATTGTGGAAAACCATTTTAATAAAAACGGAGTTGAGTAGAACGTTGTTTATTTCCACGAAAATAATGAGTTACAAGTTAAATAGATTTCGACGGTTAGGTCATCATCCGTAACAAATAATAACTGAAGGTACATCAAAGAGAGCATAGCTTATATAGTCACAAGTGAAAGGGAGCTTGAATCCCATTGGCCGAGAAGTGAAAGTCATACCCAATCAGATTGAAGCAGATAAATGAAAGGAGAATCCTATTGGCTCAGAGAAGTGAGGGGACCTGGGAGGATCATCAAATGCCAATCAAGGCAGACGAAGTGAAAGGGAGCTCAAACATTGGTGAGGGTAACATTGTGAAGGGGCGAATTTAACATACTTAGAAATTTACTAGAATGACACTTTTTGGTAGGTATAATAAAGATTTCGAGTCAGAAGGATTTTTTTGACTAGTAATTACATTATCCTGGTCTTTGGAAAACCAGCTTGGAAGTTACAGAATTTAATTTATTGTTTGGTCTATGGAAAACCAGGTTGGAAGATAAAGTTTTGAGTTTGTTTTACGGAATGATTTTCTTCTTGGTCTATGGTAAACCAGTTGATGGAGTTTTTATTAAAGGACAAGGGAAGCTAGGTGTAGAGTCGAGGTCTTTCACAAAACCGACTATTCGATAATTTCGGTCTATCTAGAAACTGAAGTATCTAGTGAATGTATTTTGAGCCTGTTATGTTTGCGTGTCGTCCAGTGAAGGAGATGACCTTCTCGAAGCGGCGTTTGTGTTTTCTTTAACCCCTACTCAACGAAGAGAGAAAAGTCCCTATCCTAACTGCTGCACTGTCGCACCGGCGGCTTATTAGCCAGACAGACGTGCAGAGTGCATGGAGTTCAGGCTAGCCCGACAGCCCCGGCGTTTCATAGAAACCTACCGACGGGATGCGGGAGATTTACCTATTGAGCTTAATACTTCGAGGAGATTCCTTGTTGAAGGAGAAAGTAGAGAGCGAAATGAAAAAGACGATTGACTGGACTAGAAGGCATACTGGAGCATCCCTGAGTGAGCTTGTATACTCGGCGAGATTAGCTGAGGGAGAGAAAGGCGGAAGGGTGAAGTCATGTTGACGTGTTCTCCCCGTACCTCGTCCCTCCTTTGTGGGTGGTGGCTCACTCAGGAATCCTCCTGTACTTCTTTATTTAAGAACTATTTGATTCTTGAAATGTGGGTCATAACAGAGCCCCTGTGAGGAAAGTCAGGAGAGAGAGAAGATTCAGTTTTAAGTTTTGTCGTTCGTATGATGTGGTGAGACCTAGACATCAGTATATACATCCTTCCCCTTCTCCTTTCCAGATCCCATATTTTCTGTTGGGATACTGTGAGAAGGGGGGACGGTTACCTTGTCTGGGTCGTACCTACTCGTGACCACGTGTTTATTTAGTAATACGAGTTGGATTTGTCCTGGAGGCACAACAAAAAGCATTATTCCATAAACATTATTCTTAAAAAATAGTAAAGTGTATAATTGTGTACCTTATGTATCTGTCGACGTACCACCTTTTGCATGCCAGAACGCCTGCTATGAACGCCAATACACACCCTGAGATAAGGAAAACTCCTCCCAGCATGTCTCCGACGATGAGGACATACCGCCCTGGAAATATTAAAAATTAACGGCATAAGAAGGAGCGATAATATCACTGAAGCAGTTCAAGTTTTTGAAGTAGTGTTTGTAATAGGAAGTAGAATTTTAGTTTGCTATTTTCAATGAATAAAAATGTTCTGTTCATCCGCTTTACGCCATACTTAGTCCCTTTCCTTGGTTACCAAGGACCGATTTTGATGAAATTTGGCACAAGGGCCCCACTTTAGCATCGGATGGTTACTACGTGGTAATGATAACTTCAACTTTGTGATGATTTGCTGGTGCACATGTTACTTAATTATATGAGTGGATTTACACGTTCCTGATACCCCACTACTTGGCTCTTCCTATACAGGGTGTCTACACTTTCGATGGGCATAACTTGAGGGTTCGATTCTACAAGGTATTTCCAACAAAAAATGTCTCTTAGCAATTTTCTTTTAACCCACTCAAAATTCCTTTTTTTTCACTTTAAAGTTTTTCTTCGCGTTTTCGACCTTACGGCACTGATATGGTCATAACTCCCTTATTTCTCCTGAAAATTCAAATCTGACTACACCGTTAGAAAGAAAGTTAAATTCCCAAGCTACCTAGTGCAAAATCAAAATATTTCAGCAATAAAATAGTTTCAAAAAATCAAGTCAAAAAGCCAACTTTAAAAAATTAGCAAAACTTGACTTTCTTCGACCAGAGTTTTCACTCTAAATCCCTGCCCATTTCGATGGGCGCTCTTCGGAGAAAACATGCTCAAGTTGTGAGCTTTTCAACGGTCTATCAATTTTTCTTTTTAATATTCAAATTGGAAGAGTAAATTAAGTTTGAATGCCAGAAAACGTGTGTTTTACATGCAAATCCATTGTTTTAAGCGGTTTATGGTCCCCCTCGACCTCAAGATGGCTTGAAGATTTTGGTATCATTTCCTATGTAATTTTTTACGCTGAATCCAATGGTGATACTTTTGAATGATTCCGACTGCTAGAAAGTGGATTTTTTTTTAAGAAAACCTTCAATTTTCGTACATAAAATACGCATTATTCGTAGATATAGTCGTGAGCATAAAGTAACACCTTTGAACTCAACAAAAAGGTGTTCAAAGGTGTTACTTTATGCTCACGACTATATCTACGAATAATGCGTATTTTATGTACGAAAATTGAAGCTTTTCTTCAAAAACTCCACTTTCTAGCAGTCGGAATCATTCGGAAGTATCACCATTGGATTCAGCGTAAAAAATTACATAGGAAATGATACCAAAATCTTCAAGCCATCTTGAGGTCAAGGGGGACCATAAACCGCTTAAAACAATGGATTTGCTTGTAAAACACACGTTTTCTGGCATTTAACCTTAATTTACTCTTCCAATTTGAATATTAAGAAGAAAAATTGATAAACCGTTGGAAAGCTCACAACTTGAGCATGTTTTCTCCGAAGAGCGCCCATCGAAATGGGCAGGGATTTAGAGTGAAAACTTTGGTCAAAGAAAGTCAAGTTTCAAAAAAATGTTTAAGTTGGCTTTTTGACTTGATTTTCTGAAACTATTTTATTGCTGAAATATTTCGATTTTGCACTAGGTAGCTTAGGAATTTAACGCTATTTCTAACGGTGTAGTCAGATTTGAATTTTCAGGAGAAATGAGGGAGTTATGACCATATCAGTGCCGTAAGGTCGAAAACGCGAAGAAAAACTTTAAAGTGGAAAAAAAGGAATTTTGAGTGGGTTAAAAGAAAATTGCTAGGAGACATTTTTTGTTGGAAATACCTTGTAGAATCGAACCCTCAAGTTATGCCCACCGAAAGTGTAGACACCCTGTATAGTCCAGTCAAATTAGCAGTTAGGGTTTGCATTAATTCCGGACAAAGCGAAACTTTTATGGGTGACTTGTGGGTGCCTATGGAACATGTTTTTAGTATATTCTACTAGATTCTCCTTGTGCTAACTTTTTGGTGCCCGAAAAACCGCGATTTTTCGGCACTTGTTTCAGTTTTTTGCCTATAACTCGTACACGATGCATCCTACGGAAAATTTTACTCTTTCCTTTATTAAACAGGATGAATTTCTGCGTCGAATGACCACCTGAAACGTTAAGATCGGTTCAGCCGTTTGGCCGAAATCGATCGTTGAAGTTTGGCGATTTTTCCCAAATTGGTTGAAAAATGGGTTACGCTCAAGTTTCAAGGCCTGTACATCAAAAACGGCGTATCCAACCAAAAAATGTCACATAATCAAAGTTGTAGAGAATCAAATTTTGTGTAAGAAAAGCATCCCCCCTTCCTCCCCCCTCCCACCCGCCCCTACCAAATGATAGAATAACGAAACAACTTCTGAGTAAACGAAATTATGAGTATTGAAAACGGTTTTGCAATCAAAAAATGTCATATAATCAAAGTGAAACGTCTGTTGTTCAACTTACTAAGGCACTGAGGTACTTGTAATACTAGAAAAGGCGAAAGAAAAAACATTCTCCTGGTCCTAACTTTTTGGTGCCCGAAAAACCGCGATTTTTCGGCACTTGATTCAGTTTTTCGCCTATAACTCGTACACGATGCATCCTACGGAAAATGTTACTCAATCCTTTATTAAACAGGATGAATTTCTGCGTCGAATGACCACCTGAAACGTTAAGATCGGTTCAGCCGTTTGGCAGAAATCGATCGTTGAATTTTGCCGCTTTTTCCCAAATTGGTTGAAAAATGGGTTACGCTCAAGTTTCAAGGCCTGTACATCAAAAACGGCGTATCCAACCAAAAAATGTCACATAATCAAAGTTGTAGAGAATCAAATTTTGTGTAAGAAAAGCATCCCCCCTTCCTCCCCCCCCCCCTCCCACCCGCCCCTACCAAATGATAGAATAACGAAACAACTTCTGAGTAAACGAAATTATGAGTATTGAAAACGGTGTTGCAATCAAAAAATGTCATATAATCAAAGTAAAACGTCTGTTGTTCGACCTAAGGCACTGAAGTACTTATAATAATAGAAAAGGCAAAAGAAAAAACATCTCCTAGATTCTCCTTTTGCTCACTTTTTGGTGCCCGAAAAACCGCGATTTTTCGGCACTTGTTCCAGTTTTTCGCCTATAACTCGTACACGATGCATCCTACGGAAAATTTTACTCAATCCTTTATTAAACAGGATGAATTTCTGCGTCGACTGACCACCTTCATTTTTTAGATCGGTTCAGCCGTTTGGCCGAAATCGATCGTTGAAGTTTTGGCGATCAACCAATTTGGGAAACACACATGTCCAGGAATCCAGAGTAGGGTGACCTGGTTGTCCTGGGCCACAGTTTTAAGGGTATTCAGGCATTCCCAGACCAGCTTGGAGGTTATAGTGTTTGAAGCAATGGCCGTCAGGGCAGCCTGACTGTCTGACAAAATGTGCACTTTGGCTCTGTTGATATGCTTGTTCAGCATTTCTTCAGCGCACAGTTGAATTGCATGGACCTCTGCCTGAAAGATTGTGGCATTCGTCCCGAGAGACTTTATAAGGCTTGCCGAAGGGCCTTTAATGCCTATGCCAGATCTTCCACACATGACTGATCTGAATACCACACTAGAGAGCCCGGTGCAAGGTTGGACCCCGTTTTTCCAGTGGTCTCTATCATTAATGACCACCTTGAAAGGTATTTCAAAGTTTTGTTTTTCTATCATAAGATCAGAGACTGTCAGAGCCATTCCACCTTCATATTTCTAGTTTTTTATTGTAAAAACCACAGTCGGTGGTACAAACGTCATAAGCACACAGACTGCAACTATGTAACAAAATAGAATGATCATTGAAGAGGTTCAAAACTTAATCACATACATAACAATAGCGTGAAAAGAGTAGGTAGGTAATTATAAAAAGTCCTCTGTCAGTTTTTTCAACAAATGAAAAACAAAATAAGCCGGGCAATCACCATGCCAAATGAAAAATTCAGATGGTAAATATAATTCTACGTTAGTCAGGAGGGATTTAACCTTCACCTTCACGTTTCGATGTCAAATTATAGCCACTTTGCCACTGGTAAATGGTTAAAAACTCGGCACTCGCTCGGACCACCCCCTGGACCACCGGATGCTATCTACTTAAATACGTAAATGATAGAATCATGGAACATGTTTTAGACAAATTAAGTGCAGAACCTTTAGTCGTAGGTAGAATCTATCTAGTAGATATTGATTGATAGACTTGAGTATATCTGATATACTCAAGTCTATCAATGATTGAACGAGACGTTGTCAGTCACACAGTTTTATTTCGTATTACTACAGGGGACCGGTTTCGGACGTTATGCCATCATCAGCCTCTGCAAGTAACAAATGAGGCTGTCAAAATACTTATGGTAATAATGGTAACAATATATTATTTATAGTGGTAGAAAAGAAACAATTGTGATGCACGTAAATAGTGGTTAAAATGAATGTTATAAATGTTATGAATGTTTAAATTGCAAGATATGGTAGCAGGAGGCTATGAAAATGTATGGTAAAGAAAGACTATGGTAAAAAGGTGTGAATACAAATTTTTGAATTAGAAGAACCGAAACAATTGTTATGCAAGTAAATAGTGATTAACATGAATGAATATGAATGTTTAAATTGCAAGGTATGGTAGCAGAAGGCTATGAAAAATGTATGGTAAAATAAGGCTATGGTAAAAAGGGGGGTGAATACAAATTTTGAGTGTTAGAAAAGTACAATAGGTAGATAATGAATTGGCTTACTGGGAGAAAATTGACGAATCGCACGTTCGCACTGTGTATGATGTTCGCACTGAATATGTAGGTACTGTGAGGGGCAGTCTTATGACAGTGGGTTTTTAAGCGAAACAGCCAGACGGGGAGAAAGGAGCTTTGGAAGAATTGGGAATTTTCGCGGGGCCGCGGTGTCTTTGAGGTCTTAAGGGTTGAAAGCTAGGGGTTTTCTTTGTTCGAACGGTGGTGAATGAACTTGGTGGTGAATGAACTCAGGTGGTGAATGAACTTGGGAGGCGGTGGACTGGCCATGGGGGTTCGGTGGAGCTTGAGTGAATTTAGTGAATTTTGCGGAAATTTTTATCGGGAATGAGTCCATAATTATTATGGTAAGAGGTAGTGGCTTGATTAGTTAAATAAGTTAAGAAGGGTGGAATGGGTGACATCAGTCTGTTTGTTGAGGGAGTTTTGTGCTTTGAACGAACTATTTATTTCTATATTTTCTAGGTAATTTAGTGCCAGGCCTTTGTTTTGAAAATGTAAAATTTTGAAGTTGGTTAAATCAAATTGGGAGTTTTCAGAAATCAGGTGTTGTGAGTATGAGGATTTGTCAGTTTGAAGCCTGAAGTCCCGTTCGTGTTCCTTTGATCTTATTGTAAATGACCTGTATGTGCGATCATTTACAATAAGATCAAAGGAACACGAACGGGACTTCAGGCTTCAAACTGACAAATCCTCATACTCACAACACCTGATTTCTGAAAACTCCCAATTTGATTTAACCAACTTCAAAATTTTACATTTTCAAAACAAAGGCCTGGCACTAAATTACCTAGAAAATATAGAAATAAATAGTTCGTTCAAAGCACAAAACTCCCTCAACAAACAGACTGATGTCACCCATTCCACCCTTCTTAACTTATTTAACTAATCAAGCCACTACCTCTTACCATAATAATTATGGACTCATTCCCGATAAAAATTTCCGCAAAATTCACTAAATTCACTCAAGCTCCACCGAACCCCCATGGCCAGTCCACCGCCTCCCAAGTTCATTCACCACCTGAGTTCATTCACCACCAAGTTCATTCACCACCGTTCGAACAAAGAAAACCCCTAGCTTTCAACCCTTAAGACCTCAAAGACACCGCGGCCCCGCGAAAATTCCCAATTCTTCCAAAGCTCCTTTCTCCCCGTCTGGCTGTTTCGCTTAAAAACCCACTGTCATAAGACTGCCCCTCACAGTACCTACATATTCAGTGCGAACATCATACACAGTGCGAACGTGCGATTCGTCAATTTTCTCCCAGTAAGCCAATTCATTATCTACCTATTGTACTTTTCTAACACTCAAAATTTGTATTCACCCCCCTTTTTACCATAGCCTTATTTTACCATACATTTTTCATAGCCTTCTGCTACCATACCTTGCAATTTAAACATTCATATTCATTCATGTTAATCACTATTTACTTGCATAACAATTGTTTCGGTTCTTCTAATTCAAAAATTTGTATTCACACCTTTTTACCATAGTCTTTCTTTACCATACATTTTCATAGCCTCCTGCTACCATATCTTGCAATTTAAACATTCATAACATTTATAACATTCATTTTAACCACTATTTACGTGCATCACAATTGTTTCTTTTCTACCACTATAAATAATATATTGTTACCATTATTACCATAAGTATTTTGACAGCCTCATTTGTTACTTGCAGAGGCTGATGATGGCATAACGTCCGAAACCGGTCCCCTGTAGTAATACGAAATAAAACTGTGTGACTGACAACGTCTCGTTCAATCATTGATCCAAAATCACACAACGTCTGGACATCTCAACTCAAGTCTATCAATCAATATCTACTTAATCATTAATCACAAAATAAAGCCTACTTATCAACATAATCTAAAATGCATTAAAATAAAACTAACCTAACCGATCTATCAAACTCAAATAAAATGTTAGATGAATCGATAGCTTTTAAGAGTGATAAACGATTTCAATGGGTTGGATAATACTAAAGTTATAAATATTATCCTTAGCAACATATTATCTAAAAAGCATTGAAAAAATCTACGTACCTACCTTGAAACGTAAACCAACAAATTTTGAGGGGGGTTAGAATTTTTTTCTTGGTCGATTCCAATGGTTCATTAACGAAAATAATAAACCATAGGGTGAGTTGCTATTTTCGTAACACAATTTTGTGACCTTTTTGGCCAGTTAGCTCACAGCTAAAATATGTTTCATGTTAAAAACAAATTCCAATCTGCAGGTATGTGAATGTAAGGCGACTAGACGTTTCCTGTGGAAAAGAAGGAAGGTATTTATCATCGGTCTCCGGGATCTAAATCAGCCAGTGGTGGGGCGTCAGGAGCAATTCCGAGAGCCAGCACACCCAACCCGAGACCCAAGGCCAAGAAGGTCAAATCCCTCTCCAAAGCTGCTATACTTGATGTGGACGACTTGGCTAGTGAACTGGAGACTGAGCTGGGGGCTTGGGAACTCTGGGCTAGCACCCCAAAGAACATTGGTATAGGCCCTGCAGCAAAAGTAGGTAGCCTGATTGACAATCTGAAGAGGAAGGTCATTGACCCCCTTCTCAGAGGCTACTCAGATCTAGTCAATGAACTGGCATTCCATAGGAAGATCTCCTCTGGTATAACGAGGATTTCCAGCTCAATGGATCAAATAGACAGAATTGTGGGTAGGTTTGACGGTGGACCATTGCATACTGAAGTGGAGGACGAAAGCTCCAAGGTGATTGCCTTGGGCTTGGTTCGTCTAGAGCAAGCCCTGCTCGCAAAGTTCGACGCACTGTCGACTAAAGTTGACAATGTAGTCGACAAAACAGATAAAGTTCAGGGCAAGCTCGAAAAGGTTGTGCGTGAAGACATTACGAACTTAGGGAGGAAGATAGATGTCCTCAACTACAAACAAAAGGAAGTTGCTGAGAATACCGCTGCTTTGGGGGCACGAAGCTTACTTAAGCAGAATACTCCCAAAACTAGTAAGGACAAGACAGGAAAGACAAAGTTTGCCAGTGACAAGACTGACACTGATACTGATTCTAAACGTAAACGTCCCGAAACTGATGTTGATACAGATGGAGATTCCGACGCTCTCTGGACTCCAGTTACGCGAAAAAGACGTACTAACGGCGGGGGGCTTGGTGGTGGCGGTGCCAGTCCTAGACTGGTCACAACGGCCGCCGAGGCCCCTAACCCAAGGACCAAGAAACTTACGAAGAAAGCCAAAAAACGACAGAAAAATTTAAAGATCGAATACGAAAACATTTTGACAAACAATAAACGCAGGGCAAGCATCCCAAAGCTACCGACATTGGTGATTTCTAAGCCCAGGCCAAATGAAATCCCTCTTGGATCAGAGCTGGAGAGCGACCACTCCTACCGTGACGCCCTAATGTCCCCAAAATCTCTGCGCAGAGAGATGCGTGCAGTAGTGGATCCTGGGAGGCTTGGGCTTAGCGTGAAGGGAGTGGTCCCGCTAGGTGTGGACAAGCTCAAAGTCACTGTGACATCAGAGGACCAGAAAGAGAAGCTAACCCGGGAGTTACGCAGTCATAACTTCGAACTACGTGAGGATAGACCCCGCACTCGCTCTTTAATGGTGCGTATCCACCGGGTAGACAGAACCATTCCTCAGGAAGACGTAGCTAGAATGGCTTTTGAACAAAACCCATGGGTTAGGGAATTGTTCAAAGACCTGAGTGAGTGGAAGGAAGAGTTTATCCCATCTTTCCGGAAGGGGAAGCGTGAACTCGATGATGTTATCTGGGTTACCCGGGTGACATCTAGGGTCAGGGATGAACTACTTAAGCGCACTTTCATCTTTATTGGTTTTGACGTGTGCACGATCTCCGACTTTATTGACATTACCCAATGTCGCAAGTGCCTCGGCTTTGGACATCCTGAGTCCAAATGCAGGGGACAGACGGTGTGTTCAACCTGCGCTGGTAGCCACGAAGCTAAAGCCTGCACAGCTGGGAATGGAATCAAAGTATGCCACAACTGTAAATCGCAGGGGTTGAAGCAAATCAACCATTCTCCCTGCGGACTGGACTGCCCAGTCTACATGAAAGTGTGGAGACGTGAGATGCGTGCGGTTGGACCACTATGAGAATAGTCCAACACAACTGTGATGGCGCACGCATCGTCAGGGAGGAGCTCAGACTTGGTTGTAGACTGACTAAACGTACCAACTTCTGTATCCCCAGAATTTACGAGGATCTAGGGCCCACAGGTGACCTTGATCCCACGATCATAGGACAAACTAGATGGGACTTGAACAACGCACTGATAGACATATGGCAGTTTGAGTGGGACAATGCCCCCAAAGGCAGGCTCCCACACAGATTTTTCCCTGATGTCAGGTCGAGAACTGAGAGGAAATGGATATGCCTGACCCATGAAGTCACCCAGTTCCTGGTTGGGTATGGTGAATTTGCTGGAAAGCTTTCTGAGTTGGCATTGGTTGAGCACCTGCCGTGTGTCTGTGGGGCCTTGAAGCTGGCAGACCATGTTCTGCTTGAGTGCCCTGGCCTCGCTGACATTCGGTTGCATCGGGACCTTTGTGGATTGTCGCATTGAAACCATCTTGGATAATCCTGCCAGTTTCTCCCTCCTACAGGGCTCCACCATTGAGGCACGACTAGGGTGGGGAACCAGGGTTAGGATTTGACGTGACTAAGCCACCTCGTTGTTGTTTTTTCTGCTCAGTTCGATTACGTAATTAATGGGGGTATGCATCGAAGTCCTGCACACCAACATCCAATGCGATGCACGTAGTGCACTCATCCAAGGCCCAGTCCCTCCCCTGTTGGTTGTTCGGTCCATGTTGCGTCTTCCCCTTTACCCAGGGCTAATTGGGTACTCATTGAGGACGAGGGTACGTGACCACCCTTAGTGGGGCTCATGACGGGGAGTTCCTCCCGTCCAAGAAGTAGGCTCTTTGCCCCGTCGGGTTCTGACCTTTGGTCAGTTGGGTTTGTACAACCTGTTAGTTGATCAGTCTGCGTTGCACCTTCCCCTTCACCCAGGGCTAATTGGGTACTCACTGAGGACGAGGGTACGTGACCACCCTTAGTGGGGCTCATGACGGGGAGTTCCTCCCGTCCATGACGTAGGCTCTTTGCCCCGTCGGGTTCTAACCTTTGGTCGGTTGGGTTTGTACAACCGGCCTCCCAGTTTAAGTTGGAACGGTTGAAAAATTGTGTCGAGTCCCAACCACGATGGCTGGAGATGGGGATCCCAGTTATCACGATATGGATGCCTTTTGACTTCTTGGATTGTGAATTGTACTGATAACTCGAGCTGTCGCCCAGGTGGGTAACGGGGCTTCTTCCCCAGGAAGTGCCGCCAACCATCCTGCGGGGCCCCCGCTTGGCAGCGCCCCTTACCGGTGCCCACGGTGTCGGAGCCGTGGGAGTTTCTGAAAATCTTCGACCAGTAAGAGCCTTGAGCCCACCCTATTGAGTATCATCTAGGGATGGGCATAGCCTGCCCAGGAACCCCCTGGGTAGGTGAGCCGGTTTGGGGTGGTGGGATAAAAACCCAATGTGATGTCTAATCAAAATCTTGAAATGAATAGTGGAGTAGTAGATGTGTCCCAATATAGCAGCTGGAAGGAAATACTGCTTCTAGAAGAGGTGAACCGAGAGAGTCTTGCCAACATGAGAAAGGAGATTCAGAGGATGTTGGCTACAACAAAGCAGCAGAAGACTGTCAGTATGACCATTAAAGATGGACTCGTACTACTTGTGGAGTTGCATGATGTCCTTAGTGCAAACTTGAAGAAGAAAGGTCCACTTATGGAAATTCTGAAGACTGAGGTGGAGCAATCTACAAGATGGTCACCTGAGAAGGAGGGGAAGGATTTAATCCGAAAGAGGCTCCATTCAGAGGCACCAGATAGCAGAGCCAGCAGAGAAAGTGAGGGTGAACTCACTGACATTACAGCCTTCCCAGGTGCAACGTTCAGGGACACAATACCTGGCTGCTCCAGGGTGGAAGAATCGAAACTGGGGAAAGAAGATAAATTCATCAATAAATCAGAAGAGGAGGAGATGGAGACTGACAGTGAAGGCTCAAGCCAAACAGTAACTGACTCTGACAGCTTAAACGTGCCACATAAGTTGAGGTTCCGAAAGGACAAGAAGGACCTAAGCAAGGAGGCCCAGAGGAAAGCTGCCCGGGAGGCAGAGAGAGAGGCGGATAGACTGAAGAGAATCCAGAAACAAGCGGAGGCAGAGAAACGAAAAAAGGAAGCAGAGAGGAATAAGAGGGAAGAAGAAGCGAAACAGCGAACAGAACGGGACAAAAGGAGGAAGCAGGCGGACACCATCAACAGGAAAAAACGGAGGAAGAGACCACAGGCCCTAGTTATTAAGGTGTCTGAGACGCTTCCATATGCCGAGGTGCTTCGAAAACTGAAGCTGAGTGTGAAACCAGCGGACACTAATACGGAGATTAGAGCCATTCGAAAAACAATGGGAGGAGACGTGATGCTGGAGATGGAACCATCTTGCGGCATCACAGAAAGCTTCAGAAAGTCCGTAGAGGATGCCGTGGGTGGGGGGCTGGTGAAAGACCTCAAGATTCCCTTACCCCAGCTGACGAGGTAAGGGCTGGGATCGAGAGGAAGCTTGGAGGACCTCGCGAGGACCTTACGGTGAACCTGACTGCCCCAAATGGCAGACAGCAGATCCTGGCCATTGTCTCCCTTGCGGGAGGGGATGCGGAGAAGCTGGTCAAGGTAGGGAAGATCCAAATTGGATGGGTAAACTGCCGAATCCGAAGAAGGGTGGATGTACCCCGATGCTTTAGATGCATGGATTATGGGCATCTGGCCAGAGATTGTAAGGGCCCGAATCGGGCGACAATCTGTCTAAAATGTGGCGAGACAGGGCACAAGAGAGCTGAGTGCACGAATGATGCTGCATGTCCCTTGTGCAAAGAGCTGGGCGTCGCTGATAGCCACGAGGCTGGCAAAAAAGGTTGTACTGGCTTTCGGAGGGCCCTAGAGAGGAGGATGAGAGGAAGGATATGAAGTTCCTTCAGATCAACCTCCACCGGAGTCGAACGGCTAGCTCCCTCAAGGAGCAAATCGTCGTGGAAAGAAAGGCAGATGTTATGTTGATTAGCGAACAGTACAACTACGAGGATAGGGGGGATGACTGGTTTGCCGACTCATCAGGCACTTCTGCCATTTGGGTGGCAAATCGCTCGTCTGTCCCGGTGAAGGCGAGGGGGGCTGGGGTGGGTTACGTCTGGATCAGGAGTAAGGGCGTGACCTACTTCAGTTGCTATCTGACCCCCAATGATCCAATCGCCAACTTCGAGGAAAAACTAGGTGCTATCGAAGATGAGGTGCGCAACACCAGAGGAGAGGTACTAGTTGCGGGTGACTTCAATGCAAAAGCACTGGAGTGGGGGGAGCCGAGCCCAGACAGCAGAGGGAATAGAGTGATGGAAATGGCGTCAAGATTGGGGTTGACCATCATGAACCAAGGAGACGTGCCAACCTTTCGAAGAGCTGGATGTAGAGGGACCATACCCGACATTACTATGGCCTCCGATAGCCTCGCAGCAAAACTTAGCAGGTGGAAGGTACTGGAGGATTACTCCGCCAGCGACCATCAGTACATTGAGTTTGAGATAGGTGAGTACGTGCCCAGTCTGGGAGAGGCCCCCCCTCCGCGCTGGAATGTGGAGCGGCTGGATAAGGATCTGTTCCGTACTATGATCCATATGAGTAGAGGCACCCTCGAGGGCATTAAACACCGCATTGTGGGTGGACCCATTGCTATGATGCTGGTAACAGCTACAATGGGCCTGCTAACCAAGGCATGCGAGTGCTCTATGCCAAAGAGGAAAGCCATGCGGGATCGTCGCCCTGTTTATTGGTGGAACCAGGAGATTGCTGACCTGAGGAAGAACTGTTTTCGACTCCGGAGACTAGCTCAAAGAGCCAGGCCGAGGGACTATTATGATTTCCAGCAAAAGACCGAGCAGTACAGGGCAGCAAGACACGCACTAAAAGTGGTTATTGCCAAAAGTAAAGCCCAGAAATGGAAGGATCTGTGTGATGAGGTCGAGAACGACCCCTGGGGACTTGGGTATAAGATTGTGCTGAAGAAACTCAGGGGGATGGACTTAACCTCGACAATGGCACCGGAAGTGAAGGACAGAATTGTGGGGGAATTGTTCCCTGAACACGAGGTTGAAGACCGTCCACCGGTCGAGGTCACCGGTGAGATCCCTCTCTTCACTAAAAACGAGGTGCTGTGTGCAGCAAAATCTATGCGCAACAAAAAGGCTCCAGGTCCAGATAGGATCCCTGTAGAGATACTGAAGATTGTTGTCGATGAACAGCCAGAAATATTGTTGGACATGTATAACGCATGTTTGAAGGAGGGCATCTTCCCGAGTCAGTGGAAAATTGCAAGACTAGTCCTCATTGGAAAAGGGAAAGGTGATCCCAACACTGCGTCAGCACACAGACCTCTGTGTATGCTGGACACTGCAGGGAAGTTGTATGAGAAGATGGTGAGGCTCAGAACGCTGGCTGCGATCGCAGAGGCTGGGGGCTTGTCCCCGAAGCAGTATGGTTTCACAGCGGGAAGATCAACTGTCGATGCAGTCTGTGAGGTGGTCTCTGCAGCCCAGGCTACGCAGACGGGTAACCACCGGAGCAGAGACATCTGCATGGCAGTTACTCTAGATGTAAAGAACGCCTTCAATTCGGCAAAATGGAGTGACATCCTGGCGGCTCTCAGGGACTTTAGCATCCCAGGGTATCTTTACCGGGTCCTTCAGGACTACCTGACAGATCGGTGGTTGGAGTACGACACTGTGGAAGGAACGAGGAGGAAACGAGTCACCTCGGGAGCTGCCCAAGGCTCAGTCCTAGGGCCAGACCTCTGGAATGTCAGCTATGATGGGATCCTTCACATAGAAATGCCAGAAGACGTCTTCCTTGTGGGGTACGCTGATGATATAGTGGCGGTTATGAAGGCTCGAACCACCGAAGCCTTGCAGCTCAAGCTGAATCAGACCATGAGAAGAATACTGGAATGGATGGGATCCCGATCCCTGTCACTGGCTATTCAAAAAACGGAGATTGTCCTTCTAACCCGGAAGAGAATAGACAGAAATATCCAGATGCTTGTCGACGGCCAGAGCATTATCATGTCTGACGTAATAAGGTATCTGGGTGTCATGATGGATGTGAAACTGAGCTTCTGGGCGCACATATGTAAGGCAGCTGATAGGGCGGCTGCAGTGGTGGGGAGGCTGGGTCGTCTTATGGCTAACATAGGTGGCCCATCCTCCTCCAAACGCAGGCTGCTCATGAGAACAACCGATGCCATCTTGTTGTACGGTGCTGAAGTATGGGCAGACGCTCTGAAGTTTCAAAAATACAGGACGCGTATTGAATCGGTGCAGCGACGTGGTGCACTAAGGATATGCAGCGGCTACAGGACGGTTTCAGCCCCTGCAGTGCAGGTTGTTGCCGGGGTCACACCAATTGACCTACTGGCAGACGAGCGCAGGAGGATCCACCTGAGGAAAGCGGAGAATGCGCCAATGGTGGTTAAGAAGGAAGAACGAGAAGAGACCATGAGGAGGTGGCAAAATAGGTGGAGGTCTGAGAGTCAAGGACGATGGACTTCAAGGCTGATTCATGGTGTCAAGGAATGGACAGAGAGAGTGCACGGGGAAGTGAATTATTATCTTACACAATTCCTTACCGGGCACGGTTATTTTCGGTCCTTCCTGAAAAAGATTGGGCGGACCACGGATTCGCGGTGTCTGTACTGCCAGCAGCAGCGTGACCGCATCACAGACGACGAGCAACAGGATCAAGATGGAGTCGCAGAAGGCCTGGAGATCGAGGAAGACGATGTGTACCACACATTCTTCCAGTGTCCTAGATGGGAGAGAATGCGGAGTAGCCTGATTGACGAAGTCGGTGAACTTCAGCCAGAGACCATCGTTAATAAGATGATGGAGACAAAGGAGAACTGGGATGCCATCAATACCTACGTCATCGCAGTTCTCAAAGAGAAGGAAAGAAATAGGGATTGGGAAGGCCTAACATCATAAACGCCCCATCCCCTATCGAAGCCAAGGAGGAGCCTAAAGACATTAGGCCTCACGAAGAGGAAGCCCAGCAACAGCCGGGCTGAAAAAGGGGCTGTCCCGAAGTAATGCATCAACTGTAGTCCCGGGGCAGTCCAGACGAACAGAGGAGGTTTTAGTGGGTAACCAGTTGCTTATAGCGGCCGGACCCCCACATAAAGGGCGGTGAGACAAACATCCCTCTCCCGCTGTCAACCAATAAACGGTTTCCTCCTCTATAAAAAAAAAAAAAAAAAAAAAAAAAAACTCTATCAAAAAATAAAAAAATAAAAAACTAGCGATTGACCTAGTAAGGTGTAGAAAATCATAAAGGGTATACCAATAATCCTCATAAAGTGATTTATATAAGGCAGACAGTGCCATCTAGTTGAATTAGTTGAATCTATTACCTTAATGTGACAGTGACGACCTTCGAAATGCGATCTGTGATTTGTCTTATATTAATATCAATACACGAGTTTTTTTCTAGAATGGTATTTATTAATAGAGCTCGGAAAATATGCACGAAAATTTCCCGAAAATATGCACCAGAAACTGGAAAAATATGCAAAATATGCATTTGCCCTTAAAACTGCATACGACTTTGGAATTTCAGTATTTTAAGAAAGGATGTTCCACATTATTTCAGCCCTTTTTTCTACTAGAAAAAAGTTATGAAGCATCAGGTGAAGTAAACAAGCTATTCAAAAAATCAGTTATACATTTTTTATTTACTTTTATACATTTATACGAACTAGGTATAAAATGTAAAGATGAACATAAAGATGATTATATTGGACAACAATTACACGCTCCAAATTATCAGGTGTAAAACAGTTTCTCCTGTCACTTAAAATTTCTTTCAATGCAGAAAACGATCTCTCTACACCGCAAGATACAATAGGCAAACATTTAAAAGTGGAAATCTCTTTTAGAGAGTAGGGAGAGTCCCATGAGCTGTCTTCTCCTTTGAGAATTTTCGCGATTTGAACCACTGAAGACCACCCTGGATTTTTCGATAGGACCCCCTCCAGTTTATCCTTGACGGCTTTTCCAGTTGTTCCATGCCAGTGGGAGCTTTTTTCGAGCAGGTCGGAAACAGCACCTACGGCAGAGCAGAGATCCAACCCCCTGGTCTCCAGGTGGTTTATCAAATGGGGTATGGTACTAAAGTAGGCATTTATAAAGGCCAAACGATGGGCGATCTGCCTGTCCTCCTGCTGGGGTGATGTGAGTGAGGGGACAAAACATTCCAACATTCGATTTCGAATATTGTCAACATCCAGCACTGACTTTTAAAAAAATCCAGAATACGCAAAAAACTGGTAAAATATGCTGCAAAATATGCAAAAATCCCCAAAATGGCCAAAAAATGCAATAATCCCCAAAATGACCGAAACATGCAAAAACATGCTATTTAAATTTCAATATAAACCACCGCATACCCTTCAGGAACCTTCAAAACGTTCAAATACAAAGATATACCGCATAATAAAAGATATGCAAAATGTGCAAATTCCGAGCTCTATTTATTAATATCAAGATTGAGCACCGATCTCCTTCCTTCAGTCAGTAAGGTAAGAGTACCATCAGCCTGGTTCTAAACTAATTTGCAGTGAATTCAGAAACTACTAGTTCATAGTTGGTTGAACGTACTATGCACGGTTGCAGGTGGTGGGACGAGGTCGCGGGTATTGTTCCTTCCCTCTTCCACGGAACTTCCACAAAGAAGAGATACCTCCTGGTCTGTGGACACCTCTGTGGAGGGAGAATGCTGAAGCGTGACGGATCGAGCGTCAGAAAACCATACGCGACGTCGACACGGTCTTTGATTCTTCCACAATAACCCGCGATGACGAGCTGATAGCGATTTTTCCTCACCTCCCTCGCTTCCCCTTCCATCCTCGGTTACGAACACCTGATGGGGCAGCAGTCACAAACCCACCAACTATATAATAACCTGTCAAAAATCCATTGGGAAAGATTCAGTTCGTAACAATAACGAGGTCGATCCTTTCCATCGATTGCTTTCCTTTGACCGACTATCACTGTCTCGTTTCTAGCCATAAGTAGCGTTTCATTTTTGAGAGAAATGCACTTCGTTAGAGGAAAAGGTCTATCGAGTTGACTGGACCATCACTATAGCTTCCCAACATGAAATTAATGGACTTTCACAATAAATTAGTTGGGCAATGAATTTCATTGTAATTGAATGAGTAGGTCAAACTCCTTGTCTACAGCAAAATAATGTCAGGTATCACGATCAGTCCTTAAATGACCACTACCAAAATTACCAAAATTAGGGGGGGTACCAGGGGGGGTATTAGGGGGGGGGGGGTACCTACCAAAATTAGGTAGGTACCTACCGTCATTTTCTGACTTCTCTATCCAAATGATTGATATTCTGTTTTGATGATAATGCTGAGGTACTTTGAAGTTGGTTCCAGGATAATTGGATGATGAATGAATGAATGATAGAATGAATGATGAATTTGATAGAGAACGGATCAGCAGAAACCACGGTTTATAATTTTTCTGTGAAGATCATCAGTCCGTGAAGAACACGGCATTTCCATTTATAGAGCCTAACAACCATATTTTGACAGAAAGTTCCTACCAGCAAGACATCGTTATCCCAAAGTTGAGGTTGTCTCCAACACGAAATTTGATTTATGGTAGTTAGGAAAGCACAACTGGTTGACGGTAAATTCTATTCAAATAAACGAAAACTCGGTTACTGCTAAGAGCCTTCGGCTAAAATTCGAGAAACATGGAACATGCTTTAGCCGTGTTTTGTTTGTTTGCTGTTTCCTTTTACTAGGAATGTGTTGTCTGTGGTTTTAATGTAGCTCTTTATGAGCCAGCTCTTCAAATTGATCGTCATTTCATTCACCTCTTGATGTCCCAAACGTATTCTTAATATTAAGAAATCGAAAACACCTAAAGCGTCGAAGATCACAACTGAAAGCCCTCGTTCATAACAAAATCTCGCCTAGGTTTCAAGATCCTTTGATTACATTCGTAAAAACCAAGCCAACCAACAACATCAATATTACTTAAATCGATGTTGGTTTTTACCGCGAATGTTGTTTACAGTTCTTTTATATCAGCTTCATCCATATTTATAGCTGTTTTGGCAGTATATAATTTACGCATAAATTGAGGGTTTTCAACGAGTGGCGAACGATTTTCGTGGGATGAAAACTAACGGGTCGGTTGTAGGCGAAAATCTTACAAAATCCTGCGCTATTTTCGTTCCTTGGTTTCGTCACGATTTTGCCCAGTTAGGTGATGTCTAAAGCATGTTCCATGCGAAAAGATCGCATTTGACCTGTTGTGGTTCGCATTGGCCACGTGTTCTGATTTCACAATAGTCGGTTGAAATTGAATAATTTCATAATGTTGTTGGTCGACTTGGTTGTTTCATTCGTTTCCAACAACTGAACAGTTTAACGCTATCTTGAGTTGATGAAACAGTGTGATCGAAAATTCATTAATATTATGTAATTAATTATCCTCAACTGTTGGTTCCACAAAGCTATGGGTGGTGTAAAATAATTCTTTAAAATCGTCACTATTCAGAATTAATGAAATAACAATACCTATGCATTAAGAGTTTTCGAGCTAGGGCGTTTTGAAAATGTTTTCTCCTACTTTTTGCCCCTTAAAAGTGACTGATAACCAAAACCGGTATCCCGAATTTCAACAAAAATGGTCCCCGGAAACTGGGCAAAGTGTCGCGAACGAGACACATTTTATTCGATTTTTTTATTCAACGTACATACCTTCAAACGTAAATCTTCCGATTTTGAGGGGGAGTCACAATTTTTTTTTTTACTCGATTCCAAACGTTCATTATTCATTCCAAAGGTAACAACAAACCAAAATGAGATATATTGCTCGATTGTGCTGTTGTTTCTCAAGGAAGGAAATCATAATATGATTATCTTCATACTATGATAGAATGGTTCAGATATGTAGGAAGGTAAGTAGGTACCTTTCCTGCTTAGCTCATTTCAACCATTTTCTCTCCCGCAGATTGATTCTGATGTGTTTTCATTACCATTTTGTCATGTTATTCACTTTTGAGGTGCAACCAGAGAGTTTGAGGAGTCCATGAAATTGTGTATCTGGGTCATTTTCCCAGAAAGGGCCAATCGTTGTCCAGAGAAGATTCCGAATGCCCATTTATGATTTAAGCGTTTAAAAAAAATTCTCCATCAACTTTGTTCTACTTCGGGCAATCAATAAAATATGTACTTATTCACGCTAAAATATAGAAATTAAAGTTTAAACTGCTTAATGTCCAGTAATCTGCCAAGTCCGGACCCCTAGGTAGTCAACTTTGCTTGAATACTGTGAATCACCTACGAAAGCAGCGGCCTGAATTTGTAGGGAATCTTTATTGCATATACCTAGACATGAAAAAAATGGGTTTGCAGATTTTTTTGGAAGCAAATAAAGCGAGCAGGAGGATAAAATGTGCTTGTCCGGAGGTTTCTGTCTTTAATCTGCCTTTTTTGTGTTTTCGTATTTTGGCGGCTTTTAATCGTTTCCCGCGGTTCTACTACCACTGTAAGAGGTGAGGTTAGTCGTTAGGTTATCAAAGAAAGCGGCGGGAATCGTATTTCTTCTATGTGGAAGCGTGCGCAAGTGGAGTCAGTTGCGAAATTGTGGTGTCACAGTCACCACAGTCTTTCATCTGCCCTCTGTGAAACGGTAAGAAATCGATATTATTTTTTCTTTTTGGTCTCTAGTTCTTGTTTCTACCGAGCTGGTTCCAGCGATCTGGTTACATTTCAGCAGAACAGCACCAGAACGCGGGAAAAGCTGAAAAACCTAAGTGCCACCCAGGAATTTTGTGTCTTTTTTTGTGTCTTTCATCTGCCGGTGATGGTGGCTTTTGGAGAGATGAAAGACTTTTTCAAGTTGTTAACAATTTAATTTGAATTTTTCGTTGCAATTTAAAAACTTTACATTTTTTGACCTCATAACTGTATCCAGCAACCGTAAAAATCCCCTGGTACCAAGGTTTGGCTCGAAAAACCGATAAATTGAGATTACTTGGTTACTTTCGGAGGTTTCTAGGTTGCTATCAGAAAAACCGTGTTCCACGTTGGTTTAACCCTTTTCTACACCTGCGTCCCTTCCTGGTTCAATTTTTGGAATAACTCCCAGTTCTCGCTCCTCATGGAGATGGGGTTCCGAGTATTCTCCTTTACGCGGAAACCACGCCTATAGGTTTCTTTCGATAGGTTTTCTTCTTTAATTTTTAATTAATTAATTAAGCGTCCCACTGTGTGTTCTTTCGTCGAAATTCAATCAGTATGGTGTGAGGTTAATCCCAGATTGTTGGCAGAACTTGAGTCGAACTTTAAGTTTTCTGAAATCTGGATACCGATTGTACCTTTCCAGGAAAATGACCCATATTATATTTCCAAATCAAATTCGGTATTTTCCATACCAAAATCAAGATTTTTCAAACCAAGGAACGTAAATTTAGCACAAACTAGGCCTTGAACTCGTTAGAAGAGAAAAACAAAACAGTATATCGATAGTTTTCAACCTTCGGGGATTTGGAAGAGATGCCAGTAAAGAAGGTATTCGCATAAAGAAGGAATGGACATACAGAAGGAATTCTTGTATTGTTTCATTACAGAACTTTAAATTAGTACAGGTAAGTAGTTACTGAGTTTTGCCGGCGATGATCGAGAAAAATATTAATACATGGACTCGTAAAAAACTGAGTTCTCAAACTTGTTGGTCTCAAGGAGAGTAGCTGTGGGGCACCTCAGAGCAACCGTTAAATGACGGTACCAAATCAGCAATTCACATGTGGGTACTCTCTAAGCCCGTGGAGAAGATAAGATTATGAATATTGGATACAGACCTTCTCAAAACATAATTAACAAAGTGAAAATTTTTTCCGCTAACATGCAAAAAAATCAAGGCGTGGATTATATTATGTCTATTGGATTTTTACATAGTACTTCAAATGACAGACACGAAATAAACCTGCAGTTTTTGCGAATTTCATTTAATTACTCGTAATTAGGGTTATTAGTCTCCGAGATACATGTTATAGTATAGTTACTGAAAATATTGTTGTGTTGAATTTTTTTGGTTTATTATTTATCTTAATTTTTATGCTCACGTAGGCCAGCCAATAGACGTCAAAAAAAACCTACGTCAAAACATATTGTTTAGTAATGCATGCATTCCAGGGGACGTCCCATTGGATAAGCATTAGATCAGTTTAACCAGTTGTTAAGTGATAAAACTGTTTCACTCGATGTAATTTATTTATTACTTTAGGCAAGAAATACTGACCCCCCCCCCCCCACCATTATCTACCATAACACTTCTAGCGGCATGGGAGCCTCGAATCTGAAGAGCATTTTAAAAACCATGATCTACGATACCCAACATGCGAATTAGAGTTACCCCCCCCCCCACCCAACGCCAACAATGGTGCCAGTGTGGCACCAAAGCGGAAATACGTCGTAACATTGAACTTTCATCTGTTAGTTTTGGTAGGCAGTCCGTCGAAGTTCACATCCGTATTCAAGGTGAAATACAAAAAAAAAAAAAACACGAAATAAGCGGTTTATGGCATCATGGCACCATGTCCTGGCACCATGTTGGCACCACTATTAATTCCATGGTGGTACAGAGAATAATTCATGAAAATCCGGAGGTATAATGAGAATTTTTCCTCAATTTCAAAGCTTGGGTACAATTAGTAAGCAGTAAAGGAACCGAAGTATTGAAAAATCGGATATTTTGTGAATATTATCCCCCCACTCACCACCTCCCCTTGCGAATTTTGGTACTCTGGTAAAATTATGTACATCTCGGAAGTTATTTGAGTCAAACAAAAAAAGAAACACGCAAATCGGTTGGAAATTGAGGCTTGGGCAGAGTTTACAAGATTGTGCACGCAAACGAACGTTTTTTAAGCATTAACCCCCCCTTTCCCCCTCTTAAAAAGCAAAATTCAAAATTCCGGCGCCGTAGTGCACAACTAGATAGTATTTCGCGTCAAACGAAAAAAGAACCAGGAAAATCGTTTGAGAACTAAGGCCTGGGCAGAGTACACAAGATTATGCCCAAAAACGCACGTTTTTCAAGCATTAACCCCCCCTCTCACCCCCTTAAAAGGCAAAATTCGAAATTCCGGCGACGTAGTGCACAACTAGATAGTTATCCGCGACGAACAAAAAAAGAACCAGGAAAATCGGTTGAGAACTAAGGCCTGTGCAGAGTACACAAGATTTTGTTACACACACACATACACACATACACACATACACACACACACACACACACACACACAGACATACACCTATGGTTTTTTTCGTGGATTTGGATTCAGAATGGTCTAAAACGGATTACTGTGTGGTTATTTTTTTTTTCTGTTGAGTGTTGTCAAACTTCACCCCAGATCGATCGCATAAGGACGCCCAAGTCTTACTGTGGGACGTCCTAAAAACGACGACGAATAGACATCAAAAAAATTATCCCCTTCTCAAAATTTAGTGGTTTACTTTTCCAGGTTGTAGAATCAGAAAATTTAATTTGAAAAAATTCGACCGATTTTGATGACATTTGGTTAATGGGGTTTAGTTGTGTCTCCTTATCAACCAAAACCAAAGTTCATAATGAAGGGACCCACAACTAGAAAAATGGTAATAGAAAAGCCGTGATCTGTACAGACGGGTGATCTAAACAGTAAAATAATAAACCATTGTGTAGTAATTTGAAGCGTTTGTTCGTTATACAGGTGCAACTATATCATAGCACCTACCAAACACAATTTCAACCACGGCGGTTCCAATATTATGAGGAATTCGACTCAATCCTTGTAACACGAGCCAAATTACCCCTAATCTGTGAGACCTGATCGACACCCCGTTCCTTTTATGGGTATCGTTCGCTAGATTCGAGAGGAAAGCTGCAGTTATAAATCGATTTCAGTGGTCAGGTAAGCTGATGGTAACGAAAAGTGCCGGGTAGGTCCAGGCAACCACCCTCGAGGCAGGGATCGCAATCCGGAGGTGATTCCCGACTCTGTTGTGAGTGATTTAACCTTGTTGAAAGCAGAACTCGTTCAGTGAGCAACTCATTATAATTTACCTCGAGCACTCATCATGAGAGTGGTACGTTTTGTGGCGTAGTTTTTGAATCCGATTTCAGTCGCTTTAACCCTCCGATATGATCATCGGTATCAAATTGACACGAAATTTAGTTTTGAAAGGTTCCCTGTGTGGATTTGAAGAACACTTCTCGTTACCTTCCTAACTTCGAATAATAATAGGTAATAATATGGTAATAATAATAATAGGTTGGCCTGTCATAGAAGCCACCTGTAGTCCCTGCAGCTGATTTTTATCAAATCAATACACCGCGAGCATCCATGTAACTTCCCTAATTTTCTTCGTAAAGAGGGGTTTTCTTGTCAAATTATCAATGTTCAGAAAAATTGACATTTCCCTGTGAGTGATGTTGCCAATGAATTGTTTGGTCGATGAGTAAATACCTACTGTGTCTAGTTTTAATTTTTCAACACAAATGAGGTAGACACAAATAGGGGAGTGGGGGGCACATTTGACATACGGGCACATTTGACAATGGCTGTTTTTCACACAAGATTTGAATTTTACCGCGATTTCGTGTTTTTGTATTGTGAAGGAGAAGAAGAAGAACCATTCCAGATGAAAACCGTGCAGGTTACAAATCATCTAGTAGGCTCATGGCGGTTTGATTGTTTGGACCCCTCAAAAGTAAGATTTTTTTCATTTTGTTTTTCGTTGATTACCGAGTTGATTCAGTTTTTTTTTCAAATGTAGCTCATCCAGTTTGTCAGTCGTATATGTCTCCATGCAAGTGTTTTCCTTGGATTCTTCAAAACAATTCATCGTTCGAGGTTGGCTTGGTTTTACTGCAATGGCTACCCTCGGGGTAGTTTTGACAGTTTTGCTAGGGGAACATTTGACATATGTTTTTATATACCTATGAAGTTTGTCAATGCTATGTTGATGTAGGATTTTGAATACCTACTCGACCTGACGTTTTTCAATAAACATCTTTGTTTTGATCATTATTTTGTGTTACTTCAATTCCTACATCCATAAAACTTGGTGTTCCTTTGAGAAAGAAGAGTGGGTACTCATCTAATTGAAATTGTGTTGGTAGTGTTGATTGCTACAGGCTGCAGGGTCTATAGTTGTTCTGTCTGACTCAACATTATTGCCAGATAATGATTTGCCGGACGTTCCATGGTTTTTTAGTAAGATTAGTTTAGAATTATGGTACTTTCTGTGAACTGTCAAAAGTGCCCCTTTCTCATGCCAATTGTGCCCCACCGGTGGGGCACAATTGTCACTTCCTAAGCATTTTGAAAATTTACAAAAAAAAATACTTGGCAAGCAGATTGAAAAAGGAACGAGATGTATGTGGGTAGCAAAAATACCGTAGTTAACGACAGAAGAAAGAAATTCAAGACCTCTCGTTCTTTCAACCTTGTAGGATGGAAAATGCGAAAAAGTGTCAAATGTGCCCCCCACTCCCCTACATTTTTTGCTTCCGAGTCTACCAAGGTAGCGGAAGCTTTGTTTTCACTTTTCAAGGACGAAAAAAAAAGTTCTCCAAAATCAAAATTTTCACTCGCGTTTTGCGTTTTAGACCTTCCTGAACAATTTTGGTTCCGTGTCTGTCTGTCTGTCTGTGTGCCTGTCTGTCTGTCATCAATTCCTTGTAACGCGCATAACTATACGAAGTTATTGTCCGATTTCGATGAAATTTTCAGGGATTGTGCGAGTTGGTGTGTAGACGGTCCCCTATGAAAATCATCATCCTCGGACTGATAGAAGCGACTGCGCATGCGCAAACGTGAATTCCTTGTAACGGCCATAACTTCTACATTTTCCATCCGATTTCAATGAAATTTTCAGGGATGTTACAGAGTAGTGTTTAGATGGTCCCCATTGAAAATCATAGAGAATTGTTTTTCATAGAGGGATTCTTTCATAGAGGGATGGTCTCCTGTGAGAATCTCAAATCTTATACATGACAAGGCTTCAATAGCTCAGAGGACAGAGGGCAGATTTGTGCTCCAGGGATCGCGGATTCGAATCCCAGCCGAGGCTAAGAATTTTTTTGATCCAATCACATACATCTACTCACTTAATTTTTCATCCGAATTTGATGAAATTTTCCGGGATTGTCCAGATTAGCGTGTAGATGGTCCCCTATGAGGGTAGTGAAAGGTACTTAGAGATTGGTGTTTTGAGATTAACTACTATGCTTCGGATCATCTATACAATCGGGTTATGGATACGAGGAAGCTATGTGCCACACCCACTTGGCATTTGGTATTTTTTCGACTTCATAGTTTTGTTCAATGGCTTTAACTTTCACAGTTCCTATTCCTATAAGTTGGTTTCCCTATGCAATAAAGTTTGTTATAGACAAAAAATTAACTCTCTTCTATTTTACAAAACCCTCTCCCTCTCTCAAAATCCGTTTTATCAAAATGATACACAGCGCGTATCACCGTTGTTTAGGCCGCGCTTATCCGAGGGTTAATTCCAAATTATTATTTACCTGTAAATACGAAAAAGCAACTCAAGTGTTGATTTGTTATTTTAAAGAAGTCTACCAATTTCGGTGGACATGAATATTGATTAGTTAGATGGAATTTACATCAAAATGTTTTTCACGACCACTTTGATAGTTTTGGAAAAACAAACAAATCTTTGAACTTCTTTCAAAATCTCACTATGCTTTCGGGTAGGAAGATGGAGAATTTATAGGGGTCATAAGCGTAATCAACTTCCTTCAAAATTGAAATTTCCATTTGGCCTAACGAGGTTATCGTTCTGATCTCTTGGTGGTAACAGAAATAACGAGTTGGCGCACCATTAGCGCTTGCCAAGACAGCGAAATCAAATGAAGGTGATAAGGGCAACAATTTCCTGGCTTGGGATGGGCTTGGTAGGTCATCCAAGGGTTGGTGCGACCAGGATAGCCGTTGTTCTTCAAAGAGAGGATTACCTCCCTATTCCTCACAGGAGGAACATTCATGTCGCCTGCATTCAAGACTAAGGTTTGAGCAAGTTGGCCCCGTGGGACTTGGAGCTGAACTCAAAGGTGGAGAGGAGAAGCGTCTGTTGATACCATAGCAACAGGAGGCACAAACATCTCTCCATTAACTCGGAAACAAGCTAATTCAATCGAATTAAGAAAAATCACATATGTAATGACTCATATACTCAAACTTGTTAGTTCTCCAATAAAGGAAACAAAGGAAACCCACAGTGACTCATCGTGCCAGGTGGGTAAAGTACGGGGGACGAACACGTCACCTGACGTCACCTTCCTCCACTCTCCCCTTACCTTGTTAAAGTAATATAAAAGGAGGACTCAGGGCTTCCCCTTCATGCATTGGTCTTCAAAAACTCGACTTGATTATTTCTCGCTCTACCTCGCCTTCTCTCAGAAGCCCAAAGTTCCTCGGAGGTCTCGGTAGGCAATAAGCTCATCGCGCCGGCCTCTGCTCCCATTTTGCCTAGAAGTTGTCTGCCCCCAACTAGGCCTAGGTAAATGGGCTGCCTCCCTCCGGTCGGCAAGCAATCGCGCCGAGGATTGCAGCTGAGCTGAAATCCTTAAGCACTCCTGCATGCGGTAGGCAGTAACCCACGCCAGGCAGAAAGTGCTGTCCCGTCCTTCACCTTCGTTGAGTAGGGAAGCCAACGTGAAGATCATCGCCTTCACACGACGACACGCCGACATAACAACATACCTACATCAAATAAATCGGTAAAAATATCGGTCTTAAAGAAGAGGTAAATTAAAGTTTAAAAACATATATTTCATCCAGCGTCCTAATTTCACTAGTTTGAGGAAAGTTAGGAGCAGAGTTTAAGGTAATGGGGGGTGCGCCTTGATTTTTTTTTTTTTTTAGATTTTTAATCGAAAGTAGACTACATCCTGAGAATTTTGGCACCAACCGCGACCTTCTAGCGTGAGTAGATCTGTTTCTATGATTTTTCAAAGTTTCGACCGTTTATGACGTCACGCGCCCCTCTCGCCTGGGCGGGACCCCCCAGCCCTCTGTGACGTCATAAACGGTCGAAACTTTAAAAATTCATAGGAAAAGATTTGCACACGCTAGAAGGTCGCGGTTGGTACCAAAATTCTTAAAATGAGGTCTACCGTAGATTTAAAAAAAAACAGTTTTTCCTACCCAGGCGCACACCCTATTGACTATTGATTTTCTGTCACAGGTGCCACGGAATACGTAAAAAACAGAAAAGTCGTCAACATATTCGGAAATAACTTCTAGATTGCAATGATGTACGTCAATCCAGAGAACTACTACCAACTTGATTGTGAAAATACGAATGTTTCATATTTAATTTCTTCAGGGGTGAAGTTTCACATCCCCGCCTCAGGTGAAGCTGGTTTAAGTCATAATTACATGCCTTAAACCTACACCTATGACCTAGATATCCTACTCTATGTGATTCACTGTAAAAACCAAAACAGTTCGTATATTCTTGGAACTTTTCCTGTGTGACCGTAGAGGTGTGTAGGTACCTATTCGTATGGAATCCGTAATAAGGCTCGCATATTCCAAATACTAGTTCTGTTTCTTCTTTGTTATTCCTCGCTCGCGTTCAGCTAACGGAATTTCGTCTCGTCCTTATGTCGCATTCTTGGTGAATCTTCAAGCCTTTGTAGGAGTGAAGCAGTGCTTAAAAAAATACTGAACTTTTATTTTGTGGACAGAGAAGACTTTTGCTCTCTAAGTAATGTATCTGCAATATTTTTTGTAAACCTGTTCATGTTGAAAATATTAGTCAACCAGAACCAGTGTTTTCTCATTGTTCACACATTAACTCCTAATTGAAGACAAATATGTTTTGTACTTTTTATTCAATTGCAATAGTTATTCGAAATGACGATTTCAACTCTGCGCGTGCAGACCACCTCCTACCACCACCAGTGAGAACCCGCATGTTCGACTACCTACCTCCAGTTCAGTACTCCTTATTTTATGGTTGAATGTTTACCGACTGATGAATTCTCTTTGATTAGAGTTGTCACTCTGTTGAGCTTCCTTAGCAATCAAGAACCAAATTTTGTATGAATATTAGGGCTCCCACAACTCTTGGATAACGATGTTTTGCTGAAAAAATAACATTTCAGTTTTTCCCCCGAAGGGAATAAAACTGTTATTTTGGGTTGAATGTAGTCCAACCCGGTGATTATTCGATCTATTCTCCTGTAATAAATAATTTTATTAGATAAAATTATATACTTAATAGATAAATCGATTTTAATAAATATGATGGATTATTAAATGGATTATTCGATCTATTCTCCTGTAATAAATAATTTTAGTACATGAAATTTATCTATTTATTAGATAAATCGATTTTAATAAAAATTATAATAATTATTAACGCTGAAAGGTGGGGGGGGAATTATGCCTTGATTTGTAATGTTGTTTTGTTGTTACAATGGAGGTATTTTATCCACTTGTAGATGCAAGAGATAAGAGTGGGGGATTTATTCGACCTGGAACCGGTGGACCAGAGGTTAGTTCCAGAAGTTATTGCAAATTCCCTGCCTGAGGGATGGCGGGATTGGAGAGTAACTGACGCCATACTCAACTTACCACAGGAGGCCATTCAAAAAGGAGGTTTTAGGTTCGGAATGCCCACAGTTCCTCTTCTGAGAGCTTTCTTCCCAGGTTCAGTTCAGGTTAGTGAAAAGAACTTTCGGTCCTTTTTACAGACCTTGACAAGTTGGGTTATGGGCAGAGTTCTCATTTACTATCCTCGCTCTTTGGCAGAAAGTTACCGCTCCCCAGAAAATTTCGAGATATTCTGGTTGGCAATGAATCAGTTGCGAGCAAAATGTGTATCCAGACCAGAGGCCAATGAAGAGCTGAGCCGCAGTGAAGTTTTACTGTCAGGGGATGAGGAACCTGACGGTCTGTCTGTTAGAGACCCTCGGTCTAAGGAATTGCTGAAGAAGTTGGGTGACGAGGTTAGATCCTTGAAGGCTCTACCTTCCAGAGTTGGTCAACTTGAATCCAAGCTAGATTCAATTGAGAGTGGGATTAAAAAGTGATCTCAGAGCGCAGCAAGCACACTTATTCTAGCTCAGAGGATGGAAACTCAGAACTTGATGAATCTGACCAAGGCAGTAAGGGGCAGGAAATGCTGTCATGGCAAGACACCCTCCAACCCCTGGGTTTTGCTGAAAAAATAAAGTAGGTATTGAACCTTGCTTGATGGTAGGTATGGTAGATACTAATAATGGAAAAACCGTGTTCTTTGCAGGTGTGATCTATTATAGATATATAGATATTTTAGATACATTATAGATATATAGATCTATATAGGTATTTTCTCTATAATAGAGAAAAAATAAACAGTTGTGAAATAATTTGCAGCGTTTTTTTTCTAATGGCCATTGAGATCAGATAGGAATGTTTCAATTTTAACTATTGTCTGAAAAGAACATTTAGTCATCGAATAAAATCGTAAATTTTGTATTAATTTCATAAAATACCACAAGAACGACTATCATTCTAACTTGCACGAATAGAAGAGGAATAGTTGAATAATAATAGATACCGACCTAGAGTTTTTAGACACGATAATAGGCACCTACTACTTCCAGTAGATAGGTAATTCTTAATCAATATTTCTTCAATTTATTGCACAACTCCATTTTGAAACAATTGAGTCGTTAAAATTACTGTTGAGTGAGAGGGTATCGATGCCGAAAAAATCTAGCCCACCACCATAATTGGAGGGTAATTGAATCTCCAGGTTGAACAAGTCTGACTGCTAGAAACAATTTATTGTTCCAAAAGCAGGTTGTCAAAGTAGAAAGGTGTAGTTGCTCACCAAAATTAACATAGGACGCTGTGTAGAGCGTGGTGCCAACTACAGCGAGTGTCAGATGAGTGAGTGCGAGACCTCCGACGGTTGAGGAAGAGTAGGCGCGCTCGCTGGGGTAGTTCTGACCGGGATCCGGCCGGCATTTCACGTGCACCGTGTAGATTTCTTCCCGTTTCCCTGGACATAAGAACAAAATAACCTCGTCAGTTTTGGGATACCTTCTTCGTGTGAGGGAGTCGTGACCATTTTCGTGAGAAAGGTCGATTGTTGTTATGCACCTACGTAAATGTAATAGGCCACGAAGGGTAGGTATATGAAACCATGGATCTGACAAACAGATTTCAACCATGGATAAATACATTAATCGTCCGACAAAATAAATATCAACTTTGAAGAATTAAATTTATACTATTCATCCAAAAATAAAAAAATAAAAAAATTAAAAAAATAGTAAAAATGTAAATCCTTGTAAGTCAAAAATAGAAATTTTTCAGGGGACGAAAAAAAGTACTAGTTTCATGGGCTTCCCCTTTCTACATCTCTTATGGATGGAGATTTATATTAAAAGCAAGCTGGTGGAACGTGAATCCTATTTGCAAGACTTCTGTGCACAAATTTCGTATTTATTTCGGTATTTATGACTGACGATTTTTGAATCAAACCTAACTAGACTTACGAGGTTAACACTTTTACTATCGTAGCTCCCTGCTATTAAAGATACATGCATCTCGTAGGTAAATCTTCGCTGTGACAGAGTGAAGGCGGGAGGGGGGGATGAATCTCTTATGCGTGGATGGCCTCCATTTCATTTCATTTACCTCCGCCCACTTCTGATGTAGGGAAGTGAATTTTGGTTTTTTGTCTCCACAACTTCATACTTTTTATGCTCCTGCATAAGCAATAACTAAACAGGAATTAATGACCTACCTAACATATTCTTTGTGCTTTGATAATTTTTTACATATTCTTATGTAAAACTCGACCTGCAAGATCCTTCATATTTCCCAAATTCGGACCGCTACAAAGTAGGTACCTATAATAAAAATTTTCATTCAGAAAAACGGGCTACAAAAATAAAGTTTTACGGTTGCATCACAAAGAATATCATGAACACGAATGGAATCTGTCGGTGCGAAAATTATTGAGTCCTTCTGAACACTAATAAAAACTAGGAAGGTAGGTACTAATCTACTCAAAGACTACCTATTTTATTTCATGTGAATTTGAAATGTCTAGGGCAGTGAAGTGGTGGGAGACGCGTTTCAGTAACCATGGAAACACCTCTTGGTAACCGACCCCCCCCCCCCCCCCGGACGAGCAGACCTCCCCTCGCCATAGCGTGGTCACCCGCCGACCCTTTTCTCTCTCTCTCCTCAACCTCAAATTTGCGCTACGTTTTTACTGTAAATTTTTCTGTTTCGGGCGGATTGTTACCATATTTATTTATGAGGGATATTTTGAGAGCTACTTGACATCTTTGAGAATGGCGGCTGTAATCGTTTTTGCGGGAAAAATCGCTCAAAAGTATATTTATAGGCAAAATAAGAAAACTACTTTTTTTTGGTGGATTTTTTTGAAATTTTTGCATGACAGCTGGTTTAGTTTTGTTGAGACAAATCCAAAATGTATTGAAAAATGAAAATCGGTCG
This sequence comes from Apolygus lucorum, assembly GCA_009739505.2. Taxonomy (NCBI): domain Eukaryota; kingdom Metazoa; phylum Arthropoda; class Insecta; order Hemiptera; family Miridae; genus Apolygus; species Apolygus lucorum. Next base: position 59,553,936 of record CM019182.2, read on the forward strand.
ACCGGTTGTAGAGATTAGCTAGATATAAGTTTGGTATTCACCCTCTCACTCGCACAACTGTCGTCCCCTTTAGCCTTAACTTCACTTTTGGTTCAAGAAGTTACCAGTTAAGTTAAAAGTTAAGGAATAGAAGACGACCGTGTTTGAAATCATCATTTCCAGGTTTGCATTAATTTGAGAACTTCAATGCATTCCCATTATTTCCTTCTAGAATCTGTATTGAACGAAACAGGTGTTCCAGGATAATACTTGAAAAGGTGAACAGGAGTTAAATCAGAAACCGTGTCAAATGCTGTTGTTCGGTAGGTACCATTCGTGTAGTACCTATAATCTAATGGTGAACTCGAAGTTTTCAGTTTAAAAATCCTGTCACAGGAGCGAATTATCAGTTTGCATCAATGTAAGTTTCATCCCGAAGATAATATAGAATATTCTTACCTGTTCCAACGTACAGCTTCAAAAGAGCGCTGTTACTTGGTTTTACAAAGCGCATTTCAGATATTACGAACATTCTTCCTCGCAACCCACAATTACCTTTGTTCTTTGAAATAGTGTAGGTACGTGAATGTAGTAGAATTGGTACATGGGAAGGTTGGTACCTATGGCTTCCATTCAAGCCATATCAGGTCTGAAATGAAGGTTATTCGCAAGGAAGCATCGACCTCAGTCCTCCTCGGTCTGATGGCATGCGATGACGTTGCCCCAAGTTACGCTTTGATCACATTTACCGCCATTGTGTCGCCAAAAGTCCATCCTCTGCTTACCTAGTCAATGGTGTCGAATTGGATCTGGTTTCGGGTCTTTTATGATCGTTCATTGTTGTCAAAATGTGCAATCCATGTACGTTTGAATTTTGAAATTTTTTTTATTATCAGTGTATTTTTGCTAGCAGCTTTCCTCTATTCCCTTGTTCAAGTTCCCATTACAATTTCTACCAACGCTTATAGGAGAGTGCCATAATAAGTTACAGTCTTTTAAAAACAGCCTTATTTATTTAATCAACTACGTAACAAACGACATGATGGAGAACAATTCAGCTAAGGCCAAGATCAAGTTTTAAAAAATTCTTAAAAAGGAATTTTTAGTGTTTAAAATATTATGCAAGCCACTTTTTAAATTTTTTTTAAATTTAATTATTGAGAAAAAAATTTGCAGACTTGGAACCAATTATGCATACCATAATAATTATGGTTATTATGGTATGAATATGGTATTATTATGGTATGAATTATGGTTATTATGGTATTAGTACCAATTATTGGTTCCAAGTCTGCAAATGTTTTTCTGCAAATTCTACGTGAATCTTGAAGAGAAATCCGTTTGCAGAATTAAAATGTCTTGTTCCATTCTCAAATGAGGAGAGAACTCAATTTGGCCCTGTTGGTGCTACCATGTCTCAGAATCTGACACTTAGCCATGGCTATGGTGGACGGCCATGTCAATTGGAGGTACCTACCTACTATTATCTAAAATGGACTATTTACCAACCCTGTACTTGGCAACGTCTAGTATACTATACGCTTCATCAAAACCTGTTTTTTTCTGAAATACCTCCAGGAATTAGCGTTTCTGTGGCTTCCTTGGGAACTAAAACTAAATCGGTGACGTCACACCCCACCACCATGCGGCGGGTACTAACATTAAATAAAATCAGTTATCTATACTTGGTTCGAGACGTTCCTTATTCAATAATAATTAATATCATATTACAACAGGCCACTTAATGTGATTCTCATAAAATTTATGGCCTTGTTGGCGGGATCGAATTTTTTTTTTTTTAGGGATTTCCTCCGAAAGTTATGAACTTTTTTTCAATCTGAAAACGCAAGTGTGGTCATAATTTATAAATGAAGGTAACTGTAATTGTATTTTTCTTTCAATTTCGATGAAATTTGTATTCTTTTTATTGCTAAGTGTTATGAGGTGTGGTGGTCCACATAATGGGGTGTGCGCTTTGATTTGTTTTAGATTTTTAATCGAAAGTAGACTACATCCTGAGAATTTTGGCACCAACCGCGACCTTCTAGCGTGAGTAGATCTGTGTCTATGAATTTTTAAAGTTTCGACCGTTTATGACGTCACGCGCCCCTCTCGCCTGGGCGGGACCCCCCAGCCCACTGTGACGTCATTAACGGGCAAAACTTTAAAAATTCATAGGGAAAGATTTACACACGCTAGAAGGTCGCGGTTGGTACCAAAATTCTCAAAATGAGGTCTAGTTTAGATTAAAAATAACAATAAGCAGTTTTTCCTACCCAGGCGCACACCCTATTGTAGACCAGTCAAACCATCCCTAATGAAATCAAAACATTATTGGCGAACGCTGTTGAAATATAAAATTGTTGGTATCTCATATTCCTTAGTCAAATATATTTAATAGATTACCAATGGACATCGCTATTTAAATACCATTCAAAAATAATAACCAATTTTATGTCGCGTCCATAACTTTGTGAACATTTATGACATTTGCGTTCTATTTCAATGACAATGGAAGGAATTATTTGGGAGATGAACCCTCTTACTAACCGGCTGAGACCTATGCTCAATTTTATACAGGTTATATAAAGCTATAAATAGCTATTTTATACATAGAATACACTATAGTTATACCTAGGTGCATTTACTAACTTTTAGCAGGTTTCCTAGCATTTTTCCACTTAATCCAAACTCTTTTCTGTGTTCGCAAATAAAACAACTATGACCCCTCATTGATTTGCCCTCAGTTTTGAGGTTGGTCCCAATAGTTCATGTTCCAATGTTATAAATTATTGCTTCCAATGTTATAAATTGTTGCTAGAACGATACACCCCCCCCCCCCCTTACATTGATTAAAAGTAAAGTTCCTATTTTGAAACTTATTTTATGTGTACTTATTGCAATCTTGATCCCTCCCGATTTTGGTTTCTACTTGTCTTGATTTCTAAATTAAATTGCAAATTATATTGTAAGAAGGCGCATAACTATTTAGTACTATTTAAATTGCGTCCCACTACTTCATAATATTATGGAATTCGGATTTAAAAATAGCATTTGCACGATCATAAAAGGTATCAAAGACAGATAGGTAGAAACAAAGTACCAACAAATATCCTCGCAAAACAATACCGACTGTATCTAGACATGGGTGCTCTGTTTGGATCAAAAATTCCATATTTATATTCAGGCACTTGTCTCTGATCTGTCGAATGAAAAATAGTCCATTGCACAACGTTTGAAGAAGTAACAGAGCGAACCTTGAATGATGTGGCTATTTCTGCACTGAATGCGAGTCAGTCGAGTAGGTATGACTTCGTAGAAATTGCACGCGGAAAGTGTGGGAAGATCAGAACCCTTTCACTCGGGCGTCTCTGACCGCCGAGTTGCGACAGTCTGTTGGTTTCACGGTTGACGCAAACCACAGAGGAGGGAACAGCGATCGACAACAACAACAACGATCGAAATAACTAGCACTATGAATACTGGCCTACGTAGGTACCACCCGGGGATAAACTCCCAAAATTCTCACTTGGGACAGACAGGGTTCTCTAGCACTCCTGGAGAATTACGACTATCACCTACATCCATTCCACACAAAAAAAAAATCAAAAATCGTTGCCAAATTGGGTGAGCATTACCTACAGTTTAGGATGTAAATTATTGAACTTTTATTCTCACCTGAGAGCACGTATCTACCTGAATTCTTCGATATGAAACATACAATTTCCAAAAAACAATAAATCAACAATTTTACTCCGACTAAATCTGTTATTTCCTCGTTATTCTGTGAAGAAGCTATACTGCCCACCCAACTCGGCAAAATTTTTCCGTTTAGTTTTTTTTACTGGGTTTCTCTTGCACTGTGGTTCCTAGTGGTTCAAATGCAGAAGCATTATAAGCTACGATTTTAGACACTAAACTCAGAAGCCACCCGAATTGTGGCGATATTGATATTGTCATGTACCTGTGGTACCTTAAACTTTCCAAATCTAGAAAAAACCTTTTTAAAAGAAACAACGAAGACAACATTTTTTAAAAAGGTTTCATTTTGTGCTTTCTTTCCTTACCTATTGAAAGGCGAAAACAAAAAATGAAATGAACATAGGATACATAGTGAAGTCTTAGTGTAGATAGAACATAGAATACATAGTGAAATCTTAGTGAAGTCTACCCATTTATTGTGTAAATACGCATAGTGCAAGGCTTCACACTTCAATTTTCCTCTCGAAACTACCGTAGAAAAACGAAAAATGCTGTATTTCTCAATTTTTACTCACATTTAAGCCTTGAGGAATTTTTCAGAGTTAAAGGTCATTATAAATTTTTGAACTAATGAAAAGAAAGAATCCTGTGAATTCTATCGCATTCCTGGGAGGTTGAGAGCAAACGTTGAAAAACCTAAACGTGCCTCAGGAATTTGACAGGAATGCACCTAATTAATAAGTAAAAATTTAATACTGGGAGGGTTAAGTGATGGTCTCCCATGAATTGGAGGGTAAGAGTGTGATTCCCCATGAATTCGAAGATGACGTTCTAAGAATAGGAAGGAAGTTGAGTGGTCCTCTATGAATTCAAGGGAGTTGAGTGGTCTTCTATGAATTTGAAGGAAGTTGAGTGGTCCTCTATGAATAAGAAGGAAGTTGAGTGTTTCTCTATGAATTGGAAGGAAGTTGGTTGGTCCTCTATGAATTGGAAGGAAGTTGGGTGATCCTCTAGGAAATCGGAGGAAATTGGGTGTTCGTCTATGGATAAGAAGGAAGTTGAGTGTTTCACTATGAATGGGAAGTTGGGTGGTCCTCTATTAATTGGAAGGAAGTTGGGTGATCCTCTAGGAAATCGGAGGAAATTGGGTGTTCGTCTATGAATAAGAAGGAAGTTGAGTGTTTCTCTACGAATTGGAAGGAAGTTGGGTGGTCCTCTATGAATTGGAAGGAAGTTGGGTGATCCTCTAGGAATTCGGAGGAAATTGGATGTTCGTCTATGGATAAGAAGGAAGTTGAGTGTTTCACTATGAATGGGAAGTTGGGTGGTCATCATTGAATAAGAAGGAAGTTGAGTGTTTCTCTATGAATTGGTAGGAAGTTGAGTGGTCCTCTATGAATTGGAAGGAAGTTGGGCGATCCTCTAGGAAATCGGAGGAAATTGGATGTTCGTCTATGGATAAGAAGGAAGTTGAGTGTTTCACTATGAATGGGAAGGAAGTTGGGTGGTCCTCTATGAATTGGAAGGAAGTTGGGTGATCCTCTAGGAAATCGGAGGAAATTGGGTGTTCGTCTATGAATAAGAAGGAAGTTGAGTGGTCCTCTATGAATAAGAAGGAAGTTGAGTGTTCGTCTATGAATAAGAAGGAAGTTGAGTGGTCCTCTATGAATTGGAAGGAAGTTGGGCGATCCTCTAAGAAATCGGAGGAAATTGGGTGTTCGTCTATGAATAAGAAGGAAGTTGAGTGTTTCTCTATGAATTGGAAGGAAGTTGGGTGGTCCTCATTGAATAAGAAGGAAGTTGAGTGTTTCACTATGAATGGGAAGGAAGTTGGGTGTTCCTCTATGAATTGGAAGGAAGTTGGATGATCCTCTAGGAAATCGGAGGAAATTGGGTGTTCGTCTATGAATAAGAAGGAAGTTGAGTGTTTCTCTATGAATTGGAAGGAAGTTGGTTGGTCCTCTATGAATTGGAAGGAAGTTGGGTGATCCTCTAGGAAATCGGAGGAAATTGGGTGTTCGTCTATGGATAAGAAGAAAGTTGAGTGTTTCACTATGAATGGGAAGGAAGTTGGGTGGTCCTCTATGAATTGGAAGGAAGTTGGGTGATCCTCTAGGAAATCGGAGGAAATTGGGTGTTCGTCTATGAATAAGAAGGAAGTTGAGTGTTTCTCTATGAATTGGAAGGAAGTTGGTTGGTCCTCTATGAATTGGAAGGAAGTTGGGTGATCCTCTAGGAAATCGGAGGAAATTGGGTGTTCGTCTATGGATAAGAAGAAAGTTGAGTGTTTCACTATGAATGGGAAGGAAGTTGGGTGGTCCTCTATGAATTGGAAGGAAGTTGGGTGATCCTCTAGGAAATCGGAGGAAATTGGGTGTTCGTCTATGAATAAGAAGGAAGTTGAGTGGTCCTCTATGAATAAGAAGGAAGTTGAGTGTTCGTCTATGAATAAGAAGGAAGTTGAGTGGTCCTCTATGAATTGGAAGGAAGTTGGGTGATCCTCTATGAATAAGAAGGAAGTTGAGTGGTCCTCTATGAATAAGAAGGAAGTTGAGTGTTCGTCTATGAATAAGAAGGAAGTTGAGTGGTCCTCTATGAATTGGAAGGAAGTTGGGTGATCCTCTATGAATAAGAAGGAAGTTGAGTGTTCGTCTATGAATAAGAAGGAAGTTGAGTGTTTCTCTATGCATTGGAAGGAAGTTGGTTGGTCCTCTATGAATAAGAAGGAAGTTGAGTGTTCGTCTATGAATAAGAAGGAAGTTGAGTGTTTCTCTATGAATTGGAAGGAAGTTGGGTGGTCCTCTATGAATTGGAAGGAAGTTGGGTGATCCTCTAGGAAATCGGAGGAAATTGGGTGTTCGTCTATGAATAAGAAGGAAGTTGAGTGGTCTTCTATGAATAAGAAGGAAGTTGAGTGTTCGTCTATGAATAAGAAGGAAGTTGAGTGGTCCTCTATGAATTGGAAGGAAGTTGGGCGGTCCTCTAAGAAATCGGAGGAAATTGGGTGTTCGTCTATGAATAAGAAGGAAGTTGAGTGTTTCTCTATGAATTGGAAGGAAGTTGGGTGGTCCTCATTGAATAAGAAGGAAGTTGAGTGTTTCACTATGAATGGGAAGGAAGTTGGGTGTTTCTCTATGAATTGGAAGGAAGTTGGATGATCCTCTAGGAAATCGGAGGAAATTGGGTGTTCGTCTATGAATAAGAAGGAAGTTGAGTGTTTCTCTATGAATTGGAAGGAAGTTGGGTGGTCCTCTATGAATTCACTATGTATTCCAAGAATGTACTAATGTGAGTCTTTCCTTACCTTAAACTTTCCATATCTAGGAAAAACATTTTTTTAAAGAAACAACGAAGACAAAATTTTTTTTTAAATGGTTTCATTTTGCGCTTTTTTTCCTTACCTATTGAAAGGCGAAAACAAAAAATGAAATAAACTAAACCTGCACTTTGGTTTAAAATAAATGTAGTGATGCTCCAATTGTGGATGCTCATGTGGCTATAAGAATAAATTAAAAAGGGGTAAAATTTTCCCCCTTACTTTTGTTAGGAAGAAAGGTTGTTGAGGTAATCCTTTAGGCACTTTGAGAACACGGACACTTCACAAATTTCTTTTTTTTTTAAAGAACTCAAAAACTCGTAATTACTTGACGATGTCGGATAACATTCGCGGACTGGACTGGACTGGCTTGGTCTAATCTACTGAGGGAGCGGTCAATGCGATTTATCTATGCGTCGTCATCGATAGATCACTTTCGCGAATTATGGACGTGACAACATTAATGTTTAGGCTTTTGCAAATTCTAACAGTCCAACGACAATGAAACTCCTGCGTAGAAACTAACCCGCAAGTTTCCTGAAAATTTGATTAAAATTGTATTACATCCCCGTTTGGTTTTTTTTTTTTTTTACAAAGCTAGGATGAATTTTGTATATGTCTGGACTAGAATACATAATAGAATATAATCAACTGATACTTGGTAATAAAATTATAATAAGCTTAGTACCTATGTGAAAATGGTGGGAATTCACAGTCGTGTTATTCAACTGAAAATTTACATGATTATTCAAACTGAAAAAGATTTTTACATATTCAGTTTACAGCTTTCAGTTCATTTTGTAAATATTCACTTTATGAGGAAGTCAATGTGTGAGGACGTAGAGGCTCTGATCCACATTACAGAGCACTTGGATGTACTACAAATTAGTTAAGTTCATCGCTCAAGACAGCTGATCTGAATAGGTTGCATACTGGCTACCGGTGGTGAGAAATTAGCATTTGAGGGAAAGGGGTTTTTGTAGGTGCTGAATCCGATTCTGAGGTCAGAAACAACAAATTTCAATCCACAAAATTTTCCATCATGTTGAATTGGTGTTAAATTGGTAAATTGAACTTACAATAATAACAAACTCATTTAACCAAATTTGTGTAATCGTAGACCTACCTATTGTTTATCATCAAGAATACTAGGGTTGTTGTGAAGATGAATAGATGTGTTTCAGTAATTTCTAGCAGTATGTAACTACTAGTGAGACGGTGTTCACTCAATACTGTCCGGGTCCTCTCAAACTCGCCGGAATTCCGAGACTAATTTTAAGGAATGAAAGTGTAAAAGGGACTTTATCGAAAATCTCATTGCCTGCTAAGCCTTACCCGACAGTCTATAAATAGTCGAGGTAAAGGATCACGCATTTCGTGTTATGTAATTGCATAGCTCTGAGATATCAATGCGACATAAAAACATGCGATCCCTTCCTGTTTTAGAAAGCAGTCGTGCTCCACGTTCACTTCAAATCGCTCGTGAAAACGAACTATAATCTACCAGAGAATAAAAACATACGTCATAGATTATTCTAAAATAGGCAAGTCTCCAAAAAGAGTACCTACCAATTCAGGTGAGCTTCTAAAAACCATTTTTCCGGATTTTGGCAGGCTGGAACTGAAAATGTCAACCGCTTTTTTTGGGGGTTTTTTGCACTCTTGAGTAAGTATGATCCCATAAACACTTGCTTTTCTGATCCAACGACATCTCCCTCTATTTTTCGAGTAGAAGAATAAGAGTATGACTTTTCTTTCCTTCTGACTCAAATCGATTTTCAACCCGCCAGAATCAAAGAACCCGCATCTTCAACCATGTTTCGACAAGCAGCTGTGAACCCATCACTAGCAAATCCAAAAAGTAGCCCCAAAAATTTCATATTTAAAAACATAATAGTGGATAAAACAAATTAGTTAATATCACAAAAAAAGCATTTTAAGAGCACAAAAATGTTTGTCACACAATACATAAGGAACTTTTGCTTCTGAGTCTACCAAGGTAGCGGAAGCTTTGTTTTCACTTTTCAAGGATGAAAGCAAAAAGTTCACCAAAATCAAAATTTTCACTCGCGTTTTATGTTTTAGTTCTTTCTGAACAATTTTGGTTCCGTGTCTGTCTGTCTATGTGTCTGTCTGTCTATGTGTCTGTCTGTCTGTCTGTCATGAATTCCTTGTAACGGGTATAACTATACGAAGTTATTGTCCGATTTCCATGAAATTTTCAGAGATTGTGCGGGTTGGTGTGTAGACGGTCCCCTATGAAAATCATCGTCCTTGGACTGATAGAAGCGACTGCGCATGCGCAAACGTGAATTCCTTGTAACGGCCATAACTTCCACATTTTCCATACGATTTTAATGAAATTTTGAGGGATGTTACAGATCAGTATTTAAATGGTCCCCTATGAAAATCACCACCTTTGGACTGATAGTAGCCACTGCGCATACGCAAATGTAAAATCCTTGTAACAGCCATAACACATTTTTCATCCGAATTTGATGAAATTTTTTAGGATTGTTCAGATTAGCGTGTAGATGGTCCCCTATGAGGGTAGTGAAAGGTACTTAGAGATTGGTGTTTTGAGATTAACTACTATGCAACGGATCATCTATACATATAATTTGGTTATGGATACGAGGAAGCTATGTGCCACACCCACTTGGCAGACGTTTTTGTTTCATATAACAAATATCTTAGGTACTGCTATCGTCCTACAAGAAGGTACTTGACAATAGAACGACTATTATTGACTTAGAACGAGAGACTTTGCAGATGAAAAGTAATTTAAATGATTGAACACCAAGATATGAATAACTGGAACACATGGTTTGATTTTTGAGAAAACTATAATGCCTGCTAGTAAGTTTAAGGTTTCATAACTTCAGCTGATTACACTTCCTTCAAATTCCTTTGTCTTCAATCTTTTCCAAAATGAGTTGATTTGACAGCGAATGGCTCAAAACACGACTCTAACAAGGAATTTTCACTTTTTGGAAAAAATTACATTATTTGGGCTGGTGTATGTTTGTTAATTGACCAACAGAGTTGGTCTAAAAATGTAGCAAATTTAAACGGTACCTTAGAAAGTTGCTGGGCATGAATGATTAAAATCATCACAGTTTAAAAATAGTAGTTGAAAAACTGAAAAATTTCGAAAAATGTCATGTTTATTAGCGCACTAAGTCAGGTTTTTCGGAATTACAAATTTGGCGACATATAATTCTTTGGGGTCTTAATAACGTACGAAAAATCGTCGATATTCCGCAATTGCAATGTTTGGCCTTTTAGCGAATTTTCGAAAAAAAAAGAAGCTATTGCAATGGCCTCAAAAATTTTAGAATGGACTTTTTCGAATATTTTTTACACTGAAATCCGTTTTGGAGCATTCTGAAACGATCCCTGAAGTTTTTCCAAAAATCATGTGTGTGTATGTATATATATATTCTGATATTACTGCTTTTTTCAAAAATGAAAATTGTCCAAAATTAAGATAAGTATGAATCTATTTATATATATATAATGAATACGTGCGTATATTTGTTGTACCCAGAAATGCAATAGCCGTGTGGGTACTCTATGAGTTCGTAGAGACGGGTAGAACATGAATATGGACTCCTAAGATCTTCAAAGCATACCCAGTGCATACAGTATGTTGGTAAGGTAGGTATACTGAAAATCGAAAAAAAAACAATAGCCGTGTGGGTACTCTATGAGTTTGTAGAGACGAGTAGAACATGAATATGGACTCCTAACATTTTCAAAGCATACCCAGTGCATAAAGTATGTTGGTATGGTAGGTATACTGAAAATCGAAAAAAACCAATAGCCATGTGGGTACTCTATGAGTTTGTGGAGACGAGCAGAACGTGAATATGGACTCCTAACATCTTCAAAGCATACACGGTGCATACAGTATGCTGGTATGCTATACTAAAAATCGATAAAACCAAGAATCGTGAAAAAAAAAACTTTGTAAAAGAAATTGCAACACCATTGTTCCTTTTCTTAACCATACCTTTAACTGAAATATTTCTTTGAAAATTCGCTCATCAATTCATGCTGCATGAATGGACTTTTTTCAATAAATTGACTGGGCAACAAGATAGCCCAGTGATTATAAGGTTTAGGAAAGTAGTGGACCCCATAGTAATGCATTTTCCAACCAAGAAATATGCTTTGCGGAAGACTTCGACATTTACTTTTACATCTTAAGGAACAAACCATACCAACAACCTCACAATAAATTTGCAAACAGCAGTTTGGCCAATACGTAACACAAAAACCGTGTCATGGCTTGGAGACGATCGTGGGTGGACCACCACACCGCTGCGGTATTCAGGTCAGACCTAATAGAAACAGAAAATAACCGAGGATTAACAACTTTGTCCACACAGAGTTCTTTCTTGCAGCCACAAAAAGTCGAACGTAACTTAACCGCTTCCCGGACTTTTTGAGGAGGGCGAGACTCGTGGAGGAAGACGAATGACCGATAAAAAAACGCATTTGTTTGTTCGAGACGTGGAGGAACATTAGAAAGTGGAATGAAGTATAAATAGTTGACTGGTGACCCTCGGCGGAATTAATTCAGTCGTAACCCGTGACATCACATGACAGCATCGGGGGGACCCGAATACCGGTCCTCGGGTCCTGGGGTTTATGAACAGGCTCTAATGTGGGTTGTCACCCTGGCGACCCGCTTCCGTTGACTCGGAATGGGCAGAATAAAAAGGGAAACGATTAGGTCAACGGGTCTCATAAGACTTTTGCATTAGCCGGTTTTGGGTTATAAAAAGTTACCGACCTGAAGAGACTCGGAGTCGTCCAAGAGCTGTCTGCAAAATTTTGACCGCACTTGCAAAGTTTGACTCTTGCTATAATGAAGGTACCCAAAATTCATCAAATTCTCACCAACAACTCATTTTAGCCCAGTCAATAGGGTTTCTAATTTCTTCCATTCCTTATGTTTTTTGGGGGGCTGATTCCGAATCTGAAGTTTGCTACCAAAATTTAGTGACGGAACATTGGGGATAGAAAATACAAAAAAAGGCGAAAAAAGTTGTTTTGCTGTTTTTTCCTATAACTCAAAAAAGGACCAACTTTTGGGAAAGAAAAACCTACATGCAAAATGAAAGCAAGTTAAATTTCCTACAAATTTTATTTCGTTTTTTGGTTTGACGAACCGTTTAGGCTCCAGAGCTGGTTAAAAATATGCTTCTCAAACATCAACTTTTCTCTACTCGGAAACAAATTTAGTCATTCACGTATTACTGATAAATAAATGTAGTATTAAATTCTATAATACTTTATTTGTTTAAAAAAAAACAATAAAATACTTGGAATATTGAGACATTTCACAAGGGCCTGACTCACACACGTACACACGAGTGCACATGAGAACACACATACTGCAGCACATAGATAGAACACACATACTGCAGCACCTAATAGATCACCCAACTACCACAGTTAGTATAATACCGAATAATTCAAATTCACAAAACACAACCTTTCATTACTTATTTCAGTTTTAGAGTGGAAAATGGTAATTTTCTCGGTGACAACGAAAATACGCATTTTTGCTTCCGAGTCTACCAAGGTAGCGGAAGCTTTGTTTTCACTTTTCAAGGACGAAAAAAAAAGGTCTCCAAAATCAAAATTTCCACTCGCGTTTTGCGTTTTAGACCTTTCTGAACAATTTTGGTTCCGTGTCTGTGTGTCTGTCTGTCTGTCTGTCTGTCTGTCCGTCTGTCATGAATTCCTTGTAACGCGCATAACTATACGAAGTTATTGTCCGATTTCTATGAAATTTTCAGGGATTGTGCGGGTTGGTGTGTAGACGGTCCCCTATGAAAATCATCATCCCCGGACTGATAGAAGCGACTGCGCATGCGCAAACGTGAATTCCTTGTAACGGCCATAACATCTACATTTTCCATCCGATTTCAACGAAATTTTCAGGGATGTTACAAACTAGTATTTACATGGTCCCCTATGAAAATCATCACCTTCGGACTGATAGTAGCCACTGCGCATGCGCAAACGTGAATTCCTTGTAACGGCCATAACTTCCACATTTTCCACCCGATTTCGATGAAATTTTCAGGGATAATGTGGATTACGTTGTAGATAGTCCCCTATGAAAATCATCATCTCCGGACAGATAGACGCGACTGCGCATACGCAAACGTGAATTACTTGTAACAGCCGTAACTTCAACTGTCCCCCAGGGGTCGCGGGTTCGAATCCCAGCCGAGGCTAAGTATTTTTTTTATCCAATCACATACATCTAGCCACTTAATTTTTGATCCGAATTTGATGAAATTTTCTAGGATTGTCCAGATTAGCGTGTAGGTGATCCCCTATGAAGGAAGTGAAAGGTACTTAGAGATTGGTGTTTTGAGATTAACAACTATGCATCGGATTATCTATATAATCGGGTAATGGATACGAGGAAGCTATGTGCCACATCCACTTGGCAGACGTTTTTTAACCAGCGCCTAAACGGTTCGTCTAACAAACAAACGTAAGTAATGAAATTTGTATCAAATTTATCGTGCTTTCATTTTGCATATACCTAGGTAATAGTTTTCTGCCAAAAGTTGGTCGTTCCTGAGTTATAGGCAAAGTAAACCAAAACCAGCAAAAAATTACTTTTCGCTTTTTTTTTAATTTTTTTCAATGTTCCGTCACGAAATTCTGGTGGCAATCCACAGATTCGTATTCGGCACTCCACAAAACATAAGGAATCAAAGAAATCAGAAACCCCTCAAAACTTTCCTGCGAGGGTCCGTTTTGAACACATTTTAACTGGACTATTTCGAAGAAAAAGTTCTTCAGCGAGTTGCGCGTGCCTAAAAGTCTTAAAAGTTTAATTTAGAGTTCACGAGGTTGAATAGATGGAGATCGAAGGTCCGCGAAGGGATTTGACGAACGGAAAGGTCAATATCGAATTGAGCAAGTGACTGATTCTAAAGGGGGTGATCGTGATGTGCCAGGGTCCCGCACAACACGGAGAGAGAGGATGAGACAATGACACGTTCCCACAGCATACACACTTAGGAGCCAGACTGAGGAGAATAGATGCAATTCTAGCAGGTATCTGATGGAACGAAATAGTTCAAATTAAACGAAGATGATCATTTTAGCATAACAAAGACAGTATGGGAAGGAGCGAGGACTACACAATCGTAGAAAAATAAAACTCCCTGTGTCCCTAGCTCCATTAGGAATAAATTCATTTCTAATTCCATGTTACCTACCTGACTTTAGGCCCAATGGAAGGACTTTAGGCCCAATCTCAAGGTCATGAGGTCATCTCAACAAAACCAATCAACGGGCAGGCATTCAAATGAAGAGATGTAAATTCCCGTTTTAGGTAAAAGCTAATTCTTGGATAAAAGCTCTTTTATAAGATAAGTAGATAGATAATTACATGTTTATTTGGCACCATTCTGTACACTTTTACAATAAGATAAATGCATGAAGGGATGCGATTTACTACCCGACCTTACGCTTGGTCCGTGTTGTAGAGTAGGATCTTTGCAAAATCGCTCCATCTCGGTGAATAAATTGATACCAACTATACATTACAGTAATAAGTAAATTACTACACAATACATAACATTTTGGTTTATTATTGAAAATCCTTCGGAACGGACTAAGAAAAAAAATGTTTAAGGCCCCCTCAAAATTTGTTGGTTTACGTTTCAAGGTACGTAGAATCTAAAAATCGAATAAAAATGTTCCGTCCTTCCGCCGTACGCGGCACTTTTTCTAGTTACGGTGGACCGATTTGGTTGAAAGCTTTTGGATGACGTCAGTCACTTCTAAGGGGTGAAATCAACCCTAATTGGACCATGGTGTCACTAGTGTCACCAAAAATATCTCAGGAACTCCACGGCTGTCCCAACGTATCACCGGAGTAACCAAAATTGAATTGCAATTTTAAATTAATTGGAGAGCTGAATTTTTGGTGGGCTATTGGAAATTTCAAAATAAAGTTATGACAAAAATTTCCGAAAGAATCGATGGAAAATTTTTTGATGGAAAAAGTTTTTGTCATATCATTGTTTTTTCGCTTCTAATGATGTACATGAAATGGTTTAAAAAATTCAACTCTGTCCATTAATTTTTAAATTGCAATTTTAATATAGTTAATCTGATGACACGTTGAGACAGCTGTGGAATTCATCGAATAGCTCGAAAATTCTCGAAGTACTTAAAGGTATTGTTTTTTCACCAATTTAAGATAGTTTTGAATTTTTAGAGACCACGCGGAGCTCTGTAGGACAAATCGTTCGCTCCCTACGAGAACTTAAGGGTTTTCCTTCGATGAAACAGAAACACGAGTGTGGATAACCAAAGAGGCCTAATCTCCGTTAAAATTTTATCTGACCAAAATGCAATCGCTGTTCGTTTCTTCGAGTTGTAGCAAGTATTGCTTCCTTAGCAACCAGTATTCCAATTCCCCATATCAAACTCCCTATTTCTTCGAATCGAGTGTGAAGCTTTCTTTTCTTCCAAATAAACTTGATTGTGAAGCTAAAATAATATTTTAGGTATCAAATAATGTGTAAAAACACTGCAAATTATTACACAAAGGTTTATTATTTTTCCGTATAGATCATTCGCCTGCAAAGAACACCTCTTTGCAGGCGAGTGATCTATACTGAAAAATAATAAACCTTTGTGTAATCATTTGCAGCGTTTTTAGACATTATTTGATACCTAGGTTACATACATGGTTACGCTATTTAATAACTAGCCAACACACGCTAGGTACTCGAATAGTTTTATATACCTAGCAAGTATGGCGAATAATCACGTACGTACACTATGTCAGATGTCACCAAGATGAGTTTGTTCGCATGAATTACTCCATAAGTAGACACGTGTCTGAATTTCTAACTGTTGTAGCAGAACGGCAGACTTACTAAATCTGTAGACTCTGAAAGTTATAAAAGAAAAGCTATGATTTAAGCGGCAAGAAAAAACTGACAGCTCAATCGGTCAACCGACTTGCAACTCTTAGAGCCCCACAATGGAAAAAAGAGCGATTTGCCACAGACCAGCAGGCTTTGGCCACTTGGAATACTTCCTCATTGCAGGAACTTCATAAATTACTGTTCTGTGTTGAGGTGAGAAGGAAACCTATTATTGATTTTTTCAGCGAAATTTCAATTATAATTCAGCTTGTATTTATCAAAGTGATAATTGCTTGTACAGGTTGGTGAGTATAGTTTTGAAAGGAGTAGTAGAAGATTATAAATAGAAATAGATTAGTAGAAGTAGTGAAGATTATTATCAGATCAGGGTGTAACGACCAAGACCTAGGTACCTATTTTGAGCAAATTATTGTAATGTAACGAATTGGCACTTCAAGACAGTTTTTGAATATTAAGTGAATTATATTTTTTGTACAACTTGTTGATCATCACAACACAACACAAGCAAGCAAGTTTTTAAAGTCAAGTGAATAAACTTTTCCTATACAGCACTTGTTGAATAAAATTACCAACGGGTGTTGAACAGATAATGATACTATCGTTCATCGAGTGAATCAACCTATTTCAGAAATATCTGTGAGTAGGGATACATAAACACTTGGGACACTTTTGTCAGTACCAGTTATTTTTTACCTTCCTTAAAATCCCACTCTTTTTATTTTAATTTTTTTCTCGTGTTTTTGACGACCTTAAGACACCAAAAATGCCATAACATCCTCAATGTGTGAGAAAATCTAAATCTGACTACATCGTTAGAAAGAACGTTAAATTTTCCATCTCCCTATAGTGAAACAAAACGTTTAAAAGTTGGGTCAAAAGCAACCCTAAACACTGAAATTGTCTGTTTAGTTGAAATCACTACTGTCTTCGATCCATTGTGGATCACTTTAGCCACCTTCCAATCTGTCTCCAAACAGCCAACTTCGGAAGTTGGACTACAGTTGGACTCAAAACGGACTACTCAAAAGAATGTTTAAAGTTGAATATAACGGTGGAGGGGGGGGGGGGGGTGAATGCAAAAACTTGACATTTTTTGACGATTTTTGTATTCACTTCTACATTATTTTCTCCTTTTTCTTTATTTTTTTTAATCATTCGGAGAGTCAAGAGGATGGAATTATTCAATTCCATAATCACTCATATTATCATTATCTCATGCCAAAATGCCGACAGTGAGAAAAAAAGTCTTTCGCTTGGGGAGCTCATCTGTCAACCCTACAGGGAGTTCGGCTCAGAGATGATCCCCTAGGAATTTCATTGGTCCCGTATAAATCGCAGCCTAGATCCATCTGAATTTGTTGGAATTATCGTGGATTTTAAGGGTTCGGAGCACCGGTAACTAATGCGCATGCGCAATCGTGAAATCAGGTTCAGAAACTTAACCTAGAGGATTCAAGGATTGCAGTATTTACTGCAAAATTAATTATCTCCGTATTATTACGGAGATTTAAACTGAGCAGAGCTGTCAACAATGATCAATGGAGCTCACAGAGAAGTGAGATTTTTCTGTGAACCCCGATGATTGCATGAACATGAGTAAATTGAGCCTTTTCTCGTTAGTAAATTGGGTGCTAAAACAGAGAATAACGTTTAAGAGCTCCTAGTATCCTAATTGAAATTTGGGAAATTCTGAATTGAAGAATGAAATTTTGAACCAAGGAGGGAGGAGTGGAACTATAATTATATCTTACGGTCTGTGGACATATTGTACCAACTAGATAGAGAGCTAATGAACGAACTTGATGTAGTTCTGCAACCAGGAGACCCTGATTAGACGGTTCACCTCAATAATTTCGGTCACCATTTATATTCAACGAGAGCGGCTGAGTGCACCAAGGCTTACAAAAGAGGTTGCTACACCATGTTGTGGGCGTTCGAGATAAGTCGTTACAGTTCTCGGATGATCGCCTCTAAGATTGAATGACCACGAGAACCAATCGCACCAAAGGACACACCCAATCAATTATTCAATTTCACCGATCCAAGTATACAAGATGTACCAGATAATGTGTTATACAATGTATAATAATATACGTTTTTTACCCAACTTGAAAACCAACTTTTTTGCATTCAAGATTTTTGTGATTCTAACCTCGTATGACTTGAACTACTTTAACCACCATAATTACTTCAGTTAAGGGGGTCTCAGTCGGTCACCGTTTGTTTTTAGTATTTAGCGAAATTGAAGGCACAAAAACTTAGAAAGTTGTACCTAAATTTGAAATTTTAAAGGATTTTAGAAATTCATTAGCGCACGGCCCTAGGGAATTGAAAAATTGAAAGATTGCCGCCGGAATCATCAAAATCAAACAATAATTGCCAGAGAAAAACGGGATAAATTACTGAATAAACTGTTCTCAAGTTTTTCCCATATTTCTCTGGCAATTATTGTTAAATTTTGATGATTCCAGCGGAAATATTTCAGCTTTTCCATTCCCTAGGGCCGTGCCCTAATGAATTTCTAAAATCCTTTAAAATTTCGAATTTAGGTACAACGTTTTAAGTTTTTGCGCCTTCATTTTCGTGAAATACTGACCCGGAACGAGGAACGAACAGCGACCGACTGAGGCCCCCTTAATTTAAATCTGAGGATACTGTTGGGAAGAGAGTTAAATTTCCTTTCCCTCTGACGTCAAACCAAACTTTTTTTGACGGCATTTATTGGGTGAAAAAACTGTTTCAACGAAATTTTCAAAAGAAAAAGAAATTCCAATTTTTTAAAATTTTTATTTCTCGATCGTTTTTTGTATACCTCTACGGTAAAAACTGTCCCAAGATCTCAACATTCCAACGGTATACTCTAACAATAGTTCACAATCGAATTTAGGAGAGAAACCTGTGTTTGAACGCAGAAAAACGT
Source organism: Apolygus lucorum (assembly GCA_009739505.2). Classification (NCBI taxonomy): domain Eukaryota; kingdom Metazoa; phylum Arthropoda; class Insecta; order Hemiptera; family Miridae; genus Apolygus; species Apolygus lucorum. The sequence goes on from CM019182.2 coordinate 59,572,798, forward strand.
GAATTTTTTAACGAAATCAACGTTTAAGTTTGAGATGGGAGAGCAACATCAGATCTTGTGGATTCTACAGCGTCCAAACAGAAGATGTTCCCGTAAATTCGACTGAAATTTTTAAAAATTATATTGTTGGAAAACAGACGTTTTGAGTCAGTTTTTACATTAGACGGACATGAAAAGCAATTCAAAAAATAATAAACCAAAAAAGAATACTTACAGCCGCTTTAAAATATTTGAATTTTTTTTAATATTTAATTTTACAGTAGACGGACATGAAAAGCAATTCAAAAAATAATAAACCAAAAAAGAATACTTAGAGCCGCTTTAAAATATTTGAATTTTTTTCGTGAAAATTGTATTCAGGCTGGTTTATTTTCAATATTGAACCATTGGAATCGACCAAGAGTTTTTTTTCTTTTTTTTAACACCGCCTCAAAATTTGTTGGTTTGCGTTTCAAGGTACGTAGAATCCGAAAATCGAATAAAAATTTGGCCGTTCGTCCGCCGTAGGCGGTACTTTTCTTAGTTGCCACTGACCGATGTTGATTAAATTTGGTGTAAGGGCTCCATTTTGGGTCTTGCTGTGCCTCGAAGCTTTCGATTGATGTGAGTCACCTCTAAGGGTTGAAAAGTATTGTTTTTTCTTCAATTTAAAATATTATTGCATTTTAGAATCGAATGAGACCACTCAGAGCTCTGTAGGACCAATCGTTTGCTCCCCATGAAAACTCAAGGGTTGCTCTTTCTAAAAATCAGAAACACGAGTGTGAATCGCAAAACAGGCCTATAATTTCCCTTCAAATTTTAGCTGACCAAAATGCGATCGCTGTTCGTTTCTTCGAGTTGTTTTCAGTTTCGCGTCCTTAGCAACCACCAATCAAATTTCCTAATGAAGGCACTCACAACTCGCTGTTTCTTCAAATTGAATGCATTCATTTAGGAAATTTAACTCTCTTTCTAACAGTATCCTCAGATTTACACTTGGAGAATTAATTATCGTTGTCGTATTAATGATACAAGGTCAAAATCACGTAAAAAATCTCAAACGTGAAAAAGTATATGAGTTATTGGACATCTTTTATTGCAAACCAGTTGTAAAATCACCCCCTGAAGTACTAACCACATTATCTGGTTATCTGTATACAATTTTAGTGGATAAACGTGACTGTTTTGAAATAGGAAAGGTGTGTGGTACCTAGTCGATAATATAATTCATTAGTAATAGGTATGAGAACCTGGCCATCACGCGCTACTGCACGCGTCCTTGAGCCTTGAAGCTCAACCTTTCGCTGGAAGATAACTGCTTTCGTCTAAGTAATCAGTTCGCACGTTTCAAGCTCTAATAACTCGCATTTCCCTTTTTTCCAATCTCCCTTGGAAGATGTGCCCGTGTCCCACTAGAGACCTTGAGATCTTCTACGTCTAGTGAAATTAATGATAGAAACATACAATAGAATCTTTATAATTCGAAGATGGAGGAGCCTTGGGAAAGTTACCATAACCCGTGCGCGTGTGTAGCCATTGTATTAATGGATGCGTAGATGAAACAATTATATCGCTACCAATTTCAACGTCCTCTGACGAATAGGAGAAAAGTTAATCCAAGAAACTTAGTATTCAGTGGCGTCTCCTCCAGACAAACATAGCAAACGCTGTTTGCCCTACTAAAAATATACAAAATGAACAAATTAAGTTTTGTTGAGATTCTCCCATATTTCCATTTCTTGGAAGTAATATTTAGCCGATTTTGGAAAATTTTAATAAAATTTAGGGACTATTTCATGATAACCAAGGGAGTTAGATGAAATAGGAGAATAGAATAAGTAGGTACGTAATTTTCCTAGAATACTAGCCCGCAACACACCAGAGAGTTGTAGAGATTGGTAACTACGATCGATTGTATGTGAACTAGCGCGGGGACCGGCGATGAAAGGCAAGCAGTTCAAAGAAATGAATTTTGCGAGACTGTTTTGGATGAGAAAAGACGATCGGCGGGTAGGCGGGGGGTCAGTGCAGGGTCAAGTATTACCATACCTCCACTATAACAGCATAAGCAAAGGCAAACAATCGACTAACTGTTTCATGACCTTGAAATCAGAGAAAATTGAAAGATGAGCCATGGATACTAAGCCATGAGTACTAAGCCTCCTTAGCAACCAGTAATCAAGTTATTTATTTGAATGAAGTGAATTATGAAGCGAAAACATGATTGGAAGGTACTGACGATGGCAAGCTGTTTCCTTTGCTGGCGCTTGATCTATAAAAAAATGAACCGTTGTGTAATAATTTACTGCGTTTTTCATTATTGGTTATTCCTCTAAGACTGGTCAAGGTGTTTGCCTGACGAATATTCTCACCTGACGCCACTGTTCGTATTAATTCTCAGCATTCAAGAAGACTAGCAGAACAGTGGAATGGAGAAGCTTATAATCTCCTCTCTACCTGTCTGACTTCTTGCCGACCAACAGACGAACTAGACAATAGCGGAAAATAAACTTTATGTCTCTAACTGACTTTAGTTCTAAATTGCAGTACCTTGAAGAACAATGGTGAAGCCATATCCTTCACTATACTCATCTGACGTCCTCCCAGTCACTTCCAGAGTCCCCCACACATCTTAGAAGATTCCAAGTTCGCAATTTCATGTGAAGATGGACTCAATAACTGAGCAGAGCTCTCAACACTATGATCGGGGATGGAGCTCACAGAGGACTTACACAGGTACGTTGAATCCAAAAATCGAATAAAACGCTGTAAATCATTGCCCAAAGGTTTACTATTTTCTGTATAGATCACCCCCTACCAACCATAGGTGCCTACTACTTACTAGGGCATTTTTGAAAATGTCAACCCTTCATTTCCATTTGGTTGGTGGTTGGGGTTGAAATTTTCCAAAATGCCCTAGTAGGTAGTAGGTACCTATGGTTAGTAGGGGGGATCTATACAGAAGGGTGATCTATACAGAAAATAATAAACCTTTGGGCAATAATTTGCAGCGTTTTGGAAGTCCGTTTGTTAAGCTTTCTGCAATACTGTTTTCCAAGTTTAAGCCAAAACCGATATTTTTTGGCTACCTCTATACTTGAACTATCGATCGTGTAAGTAAACGAGGAAAAACAACGATTCCTGAGATATTATCGAGATTAGAGCAGACCCACCTTCACCATGAACTGACTGACAACAAAGATAAGTTTAATGGATTCATTCAGATACCTAATGTATGTTTCTGACAAATTCCTTTTTGAATCTTATAGAGAATGTTGAAACTCAAAATGTCAGAGAAATATGAGTTGTTGCCAGAAGTATCTGCGAACTTCTTTGGAAACCTCAGGATGTGGGGTCACTGACTAACATTTTTATTTTGTTATTTCGTAGTTTTAATAGTTTTCAGAATAATAAGCCGCTCATTGGGTCCAGCCGGGGGAAAATTATAGTAGCATTTGTTCAGATGCCATTTTATAGGTCAAAATACACCATCGTTTAAGAAAAAATACCAAAAAAATTGTTTGAGCAAATCGGAAAGAGTGGATAGCTAGATTCTAGGATGAACAGAATGCATTATTGTTAATGGGATATTATGAAATAGAAAAGAACTTAGAAACAGAACGAGGGGTTATGAAAGAAAATTAGGGGCCCCATTACCCCGTGAAAAAAAAATTGTCGACCATCGATACTTTTTTTACCATCATGAACAGATCCTAGCTCCAAGAAAATGCACTACACTAAACAATAAATTACCTCAGATAAGAAAGTATAATTGACACACGTCAAGAATGCTCGTAGATTCAGTGAGATTATTACCAGCTGAGTGGTATACATCCTTTCCTAAGACCTTTCAAGCACCTAGTAATGGAGAAATTAATATTTGAACAAATTGTGGTCCTTTACGGGCTCTTTATTCGATTTTCCCCAGTAAACCCGCTACGCTGAACCCCAAAACAGTTAAGGGAATCTCTCGACCGCCATTTTCATTGATAAACGAGAGACCGCGGAAATGGCTGGCGGGTAACGGACGCGAGTAGCTCGTCTAATTAGCGTGTCGGTGGCAGCTGCATCCACCAGCCCGGAGCCCGCAAGTCACCAGGTAACAGCCAATGTATCTAACAAACCAAGGAAGGTAGAATTGAAACTAAGAATTTGATATTTATACAAGGTATCCAGCAACCTGGAAAACCGGGAATACTCAGGGAATTTTACTCTATTGGAAAACTCAGGGAATTTCACTCTACTAGAAAACTCAGGGAATTTATTTCTTTTTTCGAAAACACCTGGGAAAGTCCTAGCGCCAAACCTTTTAGTGTATATTTTCACATGAAAATTTCACTTAGTAGGTAGTTGATTTTATTCCGTATAACTAGCCATGATTGGATGTGACCTCCTACGCAGAATGCAGTTTGTTTCCAAAATGTCGCGAAAGAAGTTTCGAAAATGCGAATGAAGTCGGTCAAAAAGCAAGTCGTCGTCTAAGTTCTAACATTGTGCATCTCAAGTTCTATCATTTTACAGGACGAGCAAAAAACTGATTTCCTCTTAATCCTTAACCATTGCAATACTTCTGGAAGCTGTTCAACCTAAATCTCCGGAGCTATGTTCGTCATAATTAGTTGAAAATCCCGAACAATGGGATTAACAAAATTTCGTTGATATGCACAAGGTTGCTGTAATTTTTTTCCTGAGATGCACAATGTTGACTAGGTATTGGATTTATTTTTTGTTTGATTCTAGGATTAAAATTCTCGCAAGGTACTTAAAATGCTGAAGTAAAGTGTCAGAATGTCATTAAAAAAGGGCCGTTTGTTAGAAATTTTGCAATATAACATGAAATTTTTGTTATTGAAAATAATTGCTACAATGCACTGTTTCATTGCAAAACAAAACTCAAACTTTAGGAAATTAAAATCTTTCAATAAGAAGAAGACTCACAGCACTTTGATTCTTATTGGATGGGCAATCTCAATAAAAATTATTATTTTTTCTCTTTATCAAAAATTTGAAGTAGGTATTATCACTTGTTACACAAAAGTTTAAAAAAGTAGAATTGTTGGTAACAAAAAGAAAAAATGTCAGCTCGAGATGAAACAAAAAATAGGTTTTGACATCTTAGGAACTTTCATTCTTTCTTTCTCCTTTTCAGGAACTTTCAGACTTTCTTTAAACATAACATCGTCCCTTAGGATGCATCATGGCACATCTAACTTATGCCTAATTTTCAGGAGAGCAAAAAAACCGATTTGATCGGAAACATTTAGTTTTATCATTTTTTATTCATATGTCTATTTTTGTTTACAATGTACTAACTTGAATTGCATTCAATAGTACTGTAAATATTAAGTCAACAAATCTCGTAGATATCATGTTGTTTATATTTTTCCTTTCACTTATGCTATGATGTTTCCACATTTTCTCTGTTGTTTCATGGTGAAATGGCAATGCTTTTTAGATGCCTGATAGGTTACTGAAACACTATGAAATGTATTCTTCTCCAAGTGAAAGCACGAATATACGGGAATTAAAAAAGTGAGAAATCATTGCAATATTCTGAAGTTGTGATATTAAAAAATGTCTACCAAGGGGTGAGGCACAAAGATTAATTGTATCCATAACCCGCTTGTATGGATGATACCTACTACATTGTAGCCAATCTCAAAACATCAATCACTCAAATCATCAATCACCTTGCACTACCCTCTTAGGGGACCATCTACACGCCAACCCGCACAATCCCTGAAAATGTTATCAAAATAGGGTAGAAAATGTAGAAATTATGGCTGTGACAAGGAATGTCGTAGTGGCTACTATCAACGCAACGATTTTCTAGGGGACGATCTGCACCCCAATCCGCACAATCCCCGAAAATTTCATCGAAATCGGACAATAACTTCGTTTAGTTTTATGACAGACAGACACGGAGACAAAATTGTCCAGGAAGGTCTAAAACGTAAAACGCGAGTAGAAATTCTGATTTTGGAGAACTTTTTTTCAGATTTAAAAGTGAAAACAATGCTTCTGCTACGTTGGTAGAATGGTAGCAAAATGTAATAGGTATTATGGAGAATTCACAATTTTAATGCAACTTTATATTCACAAGATAGTAAGGAAATTTCAAGGTTTCATTTTTTGTGAGATTGTGAACTAGGTACCAATAAATCACGTTCTTAGTTTTCCCAAGGCATAACCTCAAGTCAAGAACCAAGATCACCTAATGTCACATTAGGAATACTTACAGGGATATTGAAATTTTTCTAGTAGGTAATGAATCTTTCATTATTGCTTTGCAATACGCCACTCTGGGTGTAGACTCCATGTTGCATATGGGAACAGCTGAGAAGAACAATGTTGTCCTGACGTTTAGAGGTACCCAATGTTGACAAAATAATTTTTTGCGGCGATCCTATTGGCCAAACACCAAAACTAATGTTTCCATGGTATCGGGCGCGAAAATTCGTTTCCGAATATGTACATAAGTCATTTTCGATAAAAATTGACATGCACAATGTTAGAACTTAGACGACGAAGTAGCAGTATGTACAGACTGCTCCCATCATGGGTATGGTGAAATTTTCAAATCGTACTTGTGCAGATTAATAATATAGTCCGCTTTTTCACTTGAACCTTGTCTCCTACTGATCGGATATTGACGAAATCAATGAGTATTCTTCTTGAGCCAAGACCCAATCGTGTATGTTTGCCCAGGAGAAGAAACTGACAGCAAACCAAAACTGTGAGTAATCATTTTGATTTTAGAGGACCCAAATTTTAATTACCTGCTTGGAACAAACCCAGAAATATTTCAAATGTTGTCTTCTGAAAGGTCTACCCTAGTAATGAGAAGAAGTATGAAGGGAGTGAAACTACGCGGTGAGGCAAGAAGGTTGTGATGGGGGTCGAATAAGGTCAGCAAACAGATAAGATGGCTCAAGTTAAGTAGTCCTTGGCGATCAAGATGGGAGATACGCTATGACAATAATAATCCTTAATCACACGACCCGTCTAGACGAGTACATGGATTGATATGATGCAGCATGAGGGCAAGAGTGAATTTAATCGATTTTCAGCCAGCCATTCTTCACTTTAATAATTTTTAACATGGAACGTTTTTTAGTCATAGGGTAACTACCCGAAAAACTTTACACTCGAGGGGGACGCGGGAGTGTCACGCGCTTATTCGACACTCCGGTTTTTGAGGCGCGAAGCTCCGAGCTTTTCAATGCATTTTAGATATGTTGCTAAGGATAATATTACTTTTATATTATACCTACCTACGACTAAAGGTTCTGCACTAAATTTGGCTAAAACATGTTCCATGTTTTTATGATTGACGCCGTATTCTTCAAGTAGATAGCATCTTCAAGTAGTGAAATGGTTTCTCAAGAGTTATCTCACATTGAATGCTAACAAGACCAAACTGATAGTTTACGGAGGAAATAAGTCACTAATTGAGGAAAAACACTTGAAATTCACCCTGGACTCTTGCGTAGAAGGTCAAATATGCTCATGCGAATCGATAGAAAGAGTTGCAAGGCAAAAGTATCTGGGTCTAGTTCTGGATGAAGAGCGGGCTAGTTCTGAAAGCCCCATATAGACTATACACGTGATAAGATTAGGAAATATATATAATATACAGGGTGTTTCACGAAAAGGTTACACCCCCCTTCATTTCCGCAAAAAACAACGTAAAAAATTCCGACCAACGCAATTCTTCATGATTTTTTGTGAGGATCTCAGGGAAAATACGTTTGCGCAAAAAAGTTGCGCGCAATTGTGCGCAATTGACACTAACTTCATTTTTTCAAATGGAACCCCCCCTTTTTTATTACAGATTCGGATTCTACGTCAAATTTCATGAGAAATTCATACACACATCGATTTGTTTCATTGCGCGCAACCTGGCTTTTTGAACGCTCTAAGTTGCGCAACTCCAGAATTGCGCAAAAATTAGGTTTTGGAGAACCCTTAGTGTGGCACATGTTTTTTCATCATTTTTTAACGCTGAATCACAGGATGTCATCCGTTTTGAGAAAAACCAAGATTTAAGAGGAAAATTAACATTTCTTTCACGAAAACATCAGTTTTGAGGTCGAAATCATGTTTATTTTTTATTTTCTCACCTCCAATTGAACCAGGGGCTTGGGGCCGTCTACGGTGGAGTTGAAAATAAAAACTGACAGCATGATCATGCTTGAACTGAATAAAATTACCTAAAAACTCATAACGATTTAAAAAGAGCGATTTTTTCACTAAAAACAACCGAATTTTTGGCCGTTATTTTGAAAAATTCCAGTCAAATTGAAAAACGGATGTCACTATGTGATTCAGCGTTAAAAAATGATGAGAAAACATGTGCCACACTAAGGGTTCCCCAAAATCTAATTTTTGTGCAATTGTGGAGTAGCGCAACTTAGAGCGTTCAAAACGCCAGGTTGCGCGCAATGAAACAAATCGATGTGGGTATGAATTTCTCATGAAATTTGACGTAGAATCCGAATCTGTAATAAAAAAGGGGGGATTCCATTTGAAAAAATGAAGTTAGTGTCAATTGCGCACGATTGCGCGCAACTTTTTTGCGCAAAAGTATTTTTCCTGAGATCTTCACAAAAAATCATGAAGAATTGCGTTGGTCGGAATTTTTTACGCTGTATTTTGCGAAAATGAAGGGGGGTGTAACCTTTTCGTGAAACACCCTGTATATAGAATAATATATAGAATATATTATATTCTACAATGTTAGACACACGCTCTCGAAGCAAACAATAAAACTTATATATTATACCATGTTGCAATCTGTATTGCAGTATGGCATAATAGCTTGGGGAGGAACGTATTCTACCCATATAATTAAGTTACATGTTCGGCATAAA